>CP135122.1:5798869-5944962 GCA_032248835.1 Ophiostoma piceae
CCGTTTATGATTATCTTTGTCTATTTGTATGCAGCATGCGGGTCTTGCGTGTCGTACGTCGCACACCGACAGAACGAGGAAGAGAAAGAGAGAGCGAGAACCGGCTGTGTCCCACTCGAGCTTGGCCGTGCAAGAATGCTGGTCCACATATCTTCACAGTACGAAGTACATCTTTACAGAGCATGAAGTCAAAAATCAAGTACAAACACTCTTCGTACAATGGAAACTTTGCAACTCGACACTCGTTTCAAGCGCACCTCGGGGAAGGTTGTCTTTTTCTCGGAGCCTACAAAATAAAACCCATTGTTTAGAGCTGGTGTACATTGTAGAATAGTTCTTCCTGTTGTGATGAGACGTGAATTTGATCGCCCTCAGCCCTCAGTGAAAGGATTGGCAAATATCTTACAAAGTAGAATGGCGGGCTAAAAAGGATCCAACTAGCCGTTGGCTGTGAGCACTTGTACTTCGTACTTGTTTGTACTTTTTTCGTTTTTTTTTGGTCTGGCCACCCTCTTATCGGCGTATTTTGAAATGGTTGTGACAGTACCAAGACGTGAATTTAGTGGTACAATCATAGCAAAGTATTTATTTCTCTTGACAGCACATGTTAATGTTTCTAGTGAAGGCTTAATTTGTACTTTTACTCGCTTTAGAATTTAGCCGCGATTGTTCTATTGTCTTCGATATTTTTCTCACGTGCTTAAAAGTGTGTTCTCACTGATGATATAAATTAAAATTCAATTAAACCCCAAGAGAGAAAAAAAGCAGTATTTCTCTCATTTGAGGATACTCTCCTGACAGAACTCTTGCTCTTATTATCCTCGCTCTCAGCATCAGGGACTCTCTCACAGCAACAAGCCAAGATACATTCCCAATCTTACTACTCTCACTCACAGGATACCCGCCTCGTCGGCTACAACCGAAGCAAATTGAAAGCTAGGTATATAAGCTTACCTCTTGAAATTTTCTCTCACACATTTTATACATCAATATCCACAGAGTAGATTTTGTACACGGGACATGGAGAAAAACTATTTTGATCTACCACTTAGATCTAAGTGTATGTCATCCGTATATAGAGGTGAGCTCTTTGATATAAACAAGCATTATACACGCAGGTGAGGCTTTTGTGTGTTGTGAGCTCTAATACATGGGGTAGACACCGTCGTACGGCATGTCCATAAAGTACTTGACGGCAAAGTTGAAGAACACAGAGTCTTGCATAAGGGCAGGATGTCCAACCTGAGGTAAAATGAGCTGGCCAGCGTAGGGAATCCATGCGGCCATTGCGTCCGGCTGATTTCTCTCGATAGCTGTATCATGGTCGCCGTCAACGATCCAAACGGGGCATTTGATCTTAGCCATAGCTTCTGGGCCCCATGTTGGCTCTGTGGCCCACATGCTTGTTCGTGTTAGTGTTGGTTCCTTCTTGAGTTGGCAATTAACGAGACTTACAGTGACACGCCGTCGGCCATGGCATCGCAGCGGCCGGGGAGGGGACTCAGGCTCTCGCAATCATATGACTTGCAAGTGTCGCGCTTTCTCTTCTCGACGGCTTTAGTCGAAAAGGTCGTGCCATTAGTAGAATGGTCTGCGTCAAAGCTTCCGCTGTCAGAGTTGATGATGGGGTCGTTGGTTCCGGGATTGCTCATGTCGGCCTGGTTGTTCGCGCCATGCGCAAATACACGATCAATTCGCGATGTGTAGTTCATTGCAAGATCCAAGCCGGTAATGGCGCCGTCACTCCAGCCGAGAACCGATACCTTGGGTATCTTGAGATGGTCGATAAGCTCGATGGCATCGCGAGCCATGTCGTCGTAATGGAACTCAGTAAAGTTCGCGTACGGGCTCCGTCCTTGTCCTCGGGTGCTGTATATATGTCAGTCCATGTTTGACTATGTATGTCTTCTTGCGGTCATACTCTTGAAGAATTACAAGTCTGGACTCGGCCAGCATGTTGGCTTGATTGTACATCTGGTTAGAGTTGCCAGTTCCTCCATGCAGAATAAGCACCGGTGTATGCTTAGAGTAAGCTGGCCCCATGGTCGTGTACCAAATATCAACCCCCGAAGACAGGCGCAGGTACTTCCCGACGTCCCCGTTGGCAAGCTCTCCCGGGCTGGGCGACCACTCCCAACGGAGAATGGAGGAGTTGTACGTTGCGTCAGGGACGCATGGCTTTCTTGGGCGTGTTAGCTTGTTTGCAGTGTCTGCTTAATGACTGGGGACGGACTGATGACCAGAGCGTGCACAGACGCTGGCAGATGTGCTGCCTATGAGCAAAAGCCCGTTGAGTAGAAGTCGTGTCGAGAGCATACTGGCTCTATTGGTTATGCGAGTAATCTTTGCTGTCCGTAATCCATCCGACGAACATTGCGGGAGAGGCTGCTTTGTCAATACATATACTAGGCAAGTAGCAGCAAATTCATCTCGAATGGACTCATTTAGTCAGCACAGATACAGCCAAGATATGCTATCGGCTTTGAATAACTCCATGATCCCGGTACGACATGTCATATCAGCTATCTCTCCCCAATGCAACTTCAACTTCAAGCTTAGCGAGGGCACTACAACTAAAATTAAAAGAAGCTTTGGGGCGGTCCTCTGCTATCGCCATCAATGCTACCCTTGGTCCAATGAAACCGCTACGATATGTAAGATCCCAGAAGATAGCCACGGCTTTCGCCTGTGTGCTGGACTATCTTTCCCAAGAAGGCAATTGAGATGCAGCCTAAACGAGAATCTATCAATCTATCCCTGCCCTAGTGAATACAGGCGAATGAAGGTGCAATTGCTAAAAGCCAGTCGGTGTCATTTTTGCTGCCATGCATGATTACGTCAAGCCCGGGGCTGCATCTGGCGACGTTTTAGCTATCGCAAATCGGATATTATGCTGAACATAATTTCCAGTCTCTCGGTCGCGTGCCATAATCGAGCTGTCGGTCAAGACAAACTCGTTAGTAGCAAAGCAAGCAACCAAACTACTTCCAAATGGGAAGGAGATATGTCTAGAAGGCCGCTAGAACAATCGTGTGCAGAATAGTCTGTCCAGAATCAGGATTATGGCGCGGAAGCGGCGGTGTTGCTGGCAGTTGCAATACAAACAGCCGGGCTATGAGATATCTGCCGGACTACTTGGCGAAGGGTACAGATATCCGTGCGTCTCACACCGAACCCATAACTTAAGGTGCATTGCTATGATTGAACGAGTAAGGTTAAGTTAAATGATTTGGAAAATTGCTGGCCTATTCAAATATCGCCAAGAACGATAGTACGATCTTTAAAGCTTATTTTGACGAGAAGACACATTGTGCTACTTGCGCTTTTGACTGACTCCGCCCATTTGGCTATCTGTTTATTGCTTTCTCGTCTGTAAAATAGCCCTCTTATCTACAATTCTATATGCGGTTAGAGGAGCATCAGACCTCACGCTGAAATTAGTTATTATTGTGACAAGCTGGATGTTGATGTATTGCCTTAAATCTATTCTATTTACATGACCATATGCACTGTTTTGATATATACAATTTTATTTCTGCCAGCAGATCCGACCAAGAACTCCTTCTAGAAGCTTTGCCACAATGAGTCAAAATACTAGAGTGGTTTAGTTGACAGTGACGTTGTAAGCGTCAAAGGTGTAGGTCCAGCTGTCAATGGAAGCCTGGTCGTAGACACAGTCAAAGTCGGAGTCGCTGGTCCAGAGGGGGCGCAGGGGCCACTGGCAGAGCATCTGAACCTCGCCAGAGTAAGTGCCGGAAGAGACTGTGCTGTTCAGGCGGTCGGGAGCAGAGCCGCCCTCAACCCAGTCGATCAGAGTCTGGACAAGGTCGGTGGGGTAGGGACCGGGCTGCAGGTCGTTGGTACCGCAGTGGGCTGCGCCAGGAATCAGGAAGAAGCGGTACCAGTCGCTGAGAGAGGCGACACTGGCGTTGTAGGAGCTGCCAGAGTACATGGCAGTGCGGACAGCGTCGTAATAGTGAATGCTGGAGGGCGAAGGAACGCTAGGGTCAGACTCGCCGTGGTAGTGCAGCAGCTTACCGCCAGAGCTCTCAAACGTGGACAGGTTGGTGTAAGTGGTCTGGAGGGTGTCGTAGAACTTGGGCAGAGCCTCGGTCATCCAAGCAAAGAGCTGGTCGTAATCGACGCCGTCAAGTGTCTCGACGTTGTCGAGGTCGACCTGCTCGAGGAACTTGGTAACGAAAACACCGCCAGTCGACTCAATTGGGTAGTCCCACTCGCCAGTGGTGGAGTTGTAAGTGGTCTCGGCATCGCTGAAAGCCGAGCCGATCTGCCACGACAGGTAAGCACGCTTGCCAGCCGAGGTGAAGAGACCATCGACAATAGCCTGAGCAACCTCAACGGCCTCGGCGGAGATGGTGCCGTTCTGGGCAGGGGTGTAGGAGGTGGTGGAACCAGAGGTCTGAGCACGACGAACAACATCTCTCTTGCTGAAACCGTAGCCCAGAGAGGTGCTGTTCTCGGCAGCGCAGTAGTAGGACTGGCCAATGGTGGAGTTCATGTTGAAGTTGAGCTTGCAAAGATCACTGCGGGAGATGACGCCGTCGGTGCGGCCATCGAGAGGGTCGCAAGCAGTGATGGTCAAGTTGACAATAGTCTGAAGCTCGCAGGGCTCCGGGAAGTAGTCCTGGACGATCTCGACCACGGAGGGGAAGAGGTGGTTCTTGGAAATTAGCAGTGCACTCGATAACACGTAACTATTATCTAATCAACTTACGACCTGCTGCTGGGCCTGGCGGAAGGCCGGGGCACCGGCAGAGACACCATCGTAGATGTCACCGTAGCGCTGGACCTGGCTCATGCCCTCACGACCACCGTCGGAGCATCCAGCGAAGTAGGTGTAAACCTTGCTGGAGCTGTTGTAGAAGTTGGAGGTGATGGCCTTGCCGATGGTGGTCATCTCACCAAGAGCCTGGTACGAGAACATCTCAATGTTGTCCCAGTTAAGGGTGCCGTCGTCGTTAAGGACGACCTCGTCGAGGCTGTTGGTAAAAGCGTCATAGCCGGCATCAGTGCAGCCGGTGACGGCACCGTAGGACAGACCGCCGGTGACACCGCTGGCCAGGCTGTAGCCGCCGCCGCCGACGACGTAGAAGCGGCTCTCGTAGTTGTCGGGGTCGGGGAAGCCGTACCAGAGGACAACAGTGTCATCACGGTCGGTGTGGGTGTAGTTCACGGTGACATTGCAGTAGCTGGAAGTGGCGTTGACAGTGGTGGCAGTCACGGTGGAGGGCAGCAGCTCGATGCCAGAAAAGGTACCGTTGGCCGGCAGCGAGGCACGGACGTTGGCGACGGTGCACAGGTCGGACAGAGAAACCGAGCTAGAGCTGGAGTTGGAGCTGGAGACGGATGTCACCGAGGCGTTAACGGCCGCGGCAACCGTCGCAATCTTTGATGCGCAAGACATGATGAGAAAAGAAACTGGTATTCTAGGAAACTTAACGAACGGTGGTTATGATAAAACAAGGAATGAAGGTAAAGGGGAAAGAGAAAGAATGAATGTGCCGACGGTCAAAGACGATGTCGATGAGAAAGTCCAAGAAAGAGGCACAACTACGAGGGAGGCGACGGCGATTATATACAAGTTGCGCGTCATTATCAGATGCTCTGTATCCATGTCGGTGGCCGATGCGGACGATCGCCCCAGGCTTTAGCACGGCAATCTCCATCAAACATTTCTACATAGTAGACAAGATGAAAGGCGATGGAGGCGTCATGGGTCAGCAGAGGTGCACACGTCACGTAGACGTGGCCGAGATGTTAACAACCTCTTGGGCAAGTGGCGATGAGAGTTAGTGTGCCGGGGCTTGCGGTTGTATGTGGAATAACTAATTAAGGTCAACGCAGTGATACTTTCTACTTTTAGGTTGGTGGTAGCATCGGAGTACGCAAACTTTATGTGCAGTTGGGGGTGCTTCCTTTGTTTTGCAGTGTTGTCGAACTTGCGCAGCCCTGGATTAAGTCCGTTGCAGCATCCACCCAGGCCGGCTTGTGCCTCTTGGCAGTACCGGCAGCCAATCAGGCCACGGAATTGACGGGGCTCGTTTCAGACGACGAGGCGTGAAAACGGGGGTAAGGACCCGGAGATGGGGATCTACAGAAGAATCGTGTAAAATACAGCCAATCGCGAGAGCTTTAGCCGGCAGTCTAGCTCTCCGCATAGACGGGACCATTGGGAGCAATTATGCCTGTCAACACGCATCATGTTAGGAATGTTGAAGATCTGCTCATCTGATTGTGGTGCTAAATCGACGGAGAATCACACAGAATAGAAGCAATTGAATAGGAGATTCTCCGACAACGCCTACTTTGCACAGAGTAGATCTTCAAAGTCCTGCTGCGTGTCACTGGTGTGAAGGTTAAGCTATCAGTGGGTGGGAATTGTGAAATCCAAACATGTCGAGTCGTTTGATTCACATGAAAATATACGCCGAACAATTTGCTCTGTTTAAAGAAGCTTGCATAGCATTCAGTGAGGCTTTCGAATGAGGCTTGACTCTGCCCGCTGTCGGACTGGGCATGCAAGATAATCTACATCTATGCGAGCAGGCTCGGACTTACGGGTCGATGCTCCCGTCAGGAAAACTGCGATACTCTGAGAACGGTATGGGAGCCCTCTTTGTTCGGGGCAAATAAAATAATGAGAAGGGAACATTGCTGTCAGTATGCCGCTTTGGCCCGGCTGCATATATTCTTCTTCTTCTATGCACACCTTCTACTTCGATGATCCGACGCCGAGGCTAGCCATGCCCCTTTCGAGATAATGGGATTGATCGTGCAATCTTGTAGCTTGCGATCTTGCAATCTTGCAGTCCAGCGTTTCTTCCACTCCGTGGCTTGCAACTCCTAACTTCTGCATCGAGCAGGTGGATAGTCGTGCTGTATCATATGCATCGGTGAGGCCGGCCAGTCCCTTTACGATCGTAGTGTGTCAATACATGAACGTATTTTCATGTCAGAGAGTCAAGCTCCTGCCTGCGGACTTCATCTTCTATTTTTAGTCGCTAGTTGATCCTGATCAGGTTTCGGAGAATATTACAGACTAAGAAGGTCGGTCGAGATATGGCATCGAGGGACTCTTCTCGGAGAATTTGTGGATGTCGAGCCTACGGGGAAATTTATCATAACAGCATTGTGTGTCACGGAAAAGGTGGTACGTGTTCTGGTCTTCTAGCGAGAAGTGGGCGTCATGCCCGTCGAATTTCATCTTAGACTCGTTTCAGTAAAATTTCTAATTATCCTCATTATCAGCTACAATCCTCTCGACTTCTCTAGCAAAGTTGTCGTATTCCTCCAAAGTCCCTTCGGCCACAATGGCTTTGACATCGATACGACCCTTGACCAAAAACTCATCGGCGTGGTCGATGATCGAGCCATTTCGGGGGTTGGTTGTGACAATTTTGAACCGTGTAGCTATCTGTTCCGCGTCAAAAATGCATTCGTCGCTCAGTCGCCGTGTGTCAATCATGAGAAGGCGAATTTCAGCCTCTCCGTAGCCTTTGTTGTATTTCTTGCTGTAATAAGCAATCATAATCGCCCAATCCTGCAGCGCCGGCAATGTGGAAAACGTCGACATGTATGGACTGGGCTTTGGTAGGCGCCAGTCAAAATGATCTTTCACAGTGTATTTGAAGCCGTCGAGGTCGTCCATTTTTGGGCTCTGGTTACGGGCAATAACACTTCCGTCAGGTTCATTTATAGAGTGGATATCGGGATACACCGTGCGGAATAGAAACCGAGGTGGGCTGTGACAATTGTAGTCATTCAGTTTGAATGTTGTGGTGTGAAGATCTCCGTCAGAGGAGCCGTGATCGTCTGTCGGTGCTTGAGGGTCACACCCTTCGCAGGTGGGGATTTGTCCCTCTGCCTCGTCCGTAGCATTGTATAGACCGAGGTCCTGCATGAGCTTTTCCAGCTTTTGAACGTCATTTTCAGCTCTTCCGGGTGCATCACTCAAGCTCTCCGGCGTCTGTGTTGTCTGATTTTCATCATCATCGCTGCTCTGGCTTTCGTTTTCTTCACCTCCGCCTTCAGGCTGGTTGATCTCGTCTTGGTCGGACTCAAGGGCTTTATCTTCGCCATGAGAGGCAGGGCCGGAAACAGGGTCTATCGAGGCGACCATCATGCTGTTCGTCACTCCCGAGGCTGCTTGTTGTGTTGGTTGTGAACTTTGGGATGGTTGTGAACCTTGGGATGGGTGCAAAATCATCACTCAGAAACACAAGAAGGGAGAGGCAGTATATATAATTCTTTCGCGTCTTAGACAGCTAGAGTTCTGTTGGTACTGCATCTTGCTGTCCTATCTCAAATTCTCTGAGCTTCCACCTACTTGACTCATCCTACTATCCTCTGCATAGGCGGCAATAGTCAAAACTGCTTGGTTGGCTAGCCAAACATATGGATTGCTTGGGTGATTTGCCTCACGTTGGATCAAGCAGTGATTCACCGTAAAGTAGGTCAAACAGGGCGGTCTGTTCTTGCTGGCCAAAGACGTCAGTGGCCGTTCCAGGGACCACGTTGGGCGTTGATTGTGTCGCCTAAATGAAAGTGGCCCAAAACGCGGCCCGGCCGCATGAAGTAAGTCAATTCTCTGCAGTTCTATTCAACCCATCAAAAAATAGGCGACAGTTGCCTGCTAAACTTGGGCAAAGATTGTCGGCTGAATAGATAGTCTAGACTGCTTTGCACCTCTCATGATGCCTCTTTGCATTGAGGCCAACCGCATGGTGATGTCCATGTCGTACCATGGTGGCAGAGGGCACCATGGTGGCAGAAGAGGACATCTTTTTCCAGTGTCGTCTAGTTGAAGGCCTCTTTAGCAGGCAATCCCAAAACTTCATTAAAATGAATGCCGTGACGCTGCGCTGGCGCAACTCGTGTCCCAGGCACAAATTCCGCATGACGATGACTAATCATTATTGGAAGTGGCGGCCGCGGTCGCGTCTCATGATGGACATCCTAAAAATATCAGACCGGTCAAAAAAACATTTTCTTCTCTAAGTCGCATTGTCGCTTCTAAGCTCTCTTTGCTTCCGTCTCAATAGCGGCGACTCACTACGAGGCCCAGTTCTGCCACAGGCGATGTCGTCTACATTAGGTTGCTCTACAGTGGACCTATGCAAATCGCGGTAGCACGTGATCGCCTGTCAGCCTGTAATGCCGCCTACGTCGTCCTTGCTATTCCCGGTTATTTTAGCGGTCATGTCAAGGCTGGAGCTCCAAGGCTGCGACTGCTTTTTTAGAACTTTGACGCGTTCTCATCTACAGCCTTGCGACAACGACATCGGCCAGCGACCAAGGCAGGTGCAATTACAGCCATGTCAGTTCTACTCGAGACCAGCAAAGGCGACATTGTCATTGACCTTTTGGTAGACTATGCACCGAAACTCTGCGAAAAGTAAGTACTGATGCGCCTCCTCATGACAATTCAAACCAGCTCGATGTTCCTCAACTTCAACATCTACGCACTCGTTACTAACAGTCTAGCTTCCTGAAGCTCTGCAAGGTCAAGTACTACAACTACTCGCCTGTACACTCTATCCAAAAGGGATTCTCATTTCAGACCGGCGACCCCCTCGGCCCTCTTTCGAAGCAATCTGATGGCGGCTCCAGCATCTGGGGTGTCCTGTCGCACGACGCATCTCGACGCACATTTCCGGCCCTCTTCCATCCAAAGCTGAAGCATCTCGAGCGTGGCACTGTCGGCATGGCTACTGTGGCACATCCGACAAATCCAGACGTACGCCTGGCTGGGTCCCAGTTTATTGTATCGCTTGGCGACGACACTGATTTCCTCGACGGCAAATCTGCCATTTTCGGGCGCGTTGTGGAGGGCTTCGATGTACTTGAGCAGATCAACGAGGCTGTTGTGGACGACAAGGGGTACCCACTCATCGATATCCGCATCAATCATACCGTCATTCTCGACGACCCCTACCCCGACCCGGATGGTCTTGTCGAGCCGCCATCGTCGCCCAAGCCCTCGCGCGCACAGCTGGATACGGCGCGCCTAGGTGAAGAAGAGCAGCGCAAGATCGAAGCACACGAGCTCGACGACGACAATGAAGAGCGCGTCGCCGAGCGCGAGAAGCAGCAGCGAGAGCGCGCCGCGCGTGCCCAGGCGCTGACGCTCGAGGTCATGGGCGACCTGCCGTCCGCTGACATTGCGCCACCCGAGAACGTTCTCTTTGTTTGCAAGCTCAACCCAGTGACCCAGGACTCGGACCTGGAGCTGATCTTCAGTCGGTTCGGCAAGATCCTGTCGTGCGAGGTGATCCGCGACCAGAAGACGGGCGACAGTTTACAATATGCCTTTATTGAGTTTGAGGACAAGAGCTCTTGCGAGACTGCCTATTTCAAGATGCAGGATGTCCTTATTGACGACCGGCGCATTCACGTCGACTTTAGTCAGAGTGTAAGCAAGCTGACGGGTGCGTGGTGGGGTGAGAAACGGCAGAGTCAGTCGCGCGGCAAGGGTGGCTGGGGTGGTGTCAATGAACTGGAGAAGTGGCGCAAATACCGCAACGAAGAGGACGACGAGGGCAAGGGTGGTGCTTCGTATGACATGGTGCACGACGACAAGGTGGAGGCGCGGGGTCAGGCAGTCAAGCCAGAAGGAACTACGGGGAGTAGATCCGAGTACGCGGACCGTGGCTACAGAGATAGGGATAGAGACAGGGGCAGAGATAGAGACAGAGAGAGGGGTCGGTACAATGGTCGCAGTGATCGTGACGACCGCCGCGGCGATGGGCGTGGTGGCCGGCGCGATGACCGTCGCGATGACCGGGATGACCGGGATGACAGACGGAGGCATGATGACTACAGGGGGGGCAGAGGCAGAGACAGCAGAGATCACAGAGACAAGGGCCGGTCGAGTGCTCGCAGTCGGAGCCCCCGGCCATCCAAGTCTTACAGAGATGGCCGGGATAAGAACCGAAGCCGACGGTAGAGATTATGTCTCTCCAACTCTGTGTCTGTACTTTCTTGTTCCCATCTCTGTCTGTTGCAAGACCCTAGCTGTGTCAGCGTGTATACTACTTGAGTTTTAAATTATATTACGATGTTACGACTGGACCCTGAATAATATCTGCCTTGTTTAGCTGTTGTCGCTAGTCACATCATCTACTGGTCTGGGATGTCGAGAGTTGAAAGTGACCGTGTTGTCGACTTGACGCCCGTGTGGCTGGCCCATTTGAAAGCCGTTTGATTTTCTATTCCCAGTTCCCTGTCGTTTCCTGTCTTTACGCCAACCCTTGTCTTGATTCTTGTCTTCTTTTTCTTACATCTTCTGTCTTCTCTGGAAGCTGTATATTTCTCCGCTCCCCCTCTGTTTTCACTCCTCATGTCTTGTTTGACTCTGCGCCCATGTCTGTTGGTGAAACCTCGCCGCTGCCTTCTTGACAATCACAGCCATCAAATCTTTCTCTGTCAGATCATTTATATTCTCTATCATATTTGCAATATACATTCAATATAGAACTGTGTCACTGCTTTGTGCAACAGCGGACAGACTGGCGAACGCTGCAAGTCAGAATATGACAGACATGAGCAATTGGCTCGCACCTTGTGTCTGTATGCTATCCCCTTATTTATTTGTTTATATTTTTCTTTATATTTTATCAAGCTGCTCCTGTACAACACAGCATCGGGAGGAGAAGTAGTCAGGGGTTGGTAGTGGGGAGAGTCTGTGTTTGTCTTTGGCTGTTGGTTTTAGTTTGATGACTTGATATTGGGTTTCTCGTTTCTCTCGTTCTGGCCCAGACGCTATCTATCGGCGAGCCTCTCGTAATTTTGCCTGGTTGGTCCTACATGACAACTTGTGGAGGCGAGCTTTTGATTGATACGCTCTCTTCCCTGTTTTTTTTCTCTATTGGATGTGGTCTCGGGGTTTATACAAGCTATTGTGTAGGAATGACAGAACGAGCCTCGTATTGATCCAACCTGTCAGTGTCGATAGTTCTCAGCCTTGACCGTTCAAGGTGTCCCATACCATCGTCTCTCTTATCAGCTATTACATTGCGTTTTAAAGCATTGCGTCAGCTCAACCTACACTATTACTCGTTACTCGTCTGCATCTTCTTGTTCGGTGTCGAGTGTATTCAATCTTCACCCGTTCTTCCTCGATCTCGCTTGTAATGTTCCCACTTCATCCACAGTCTTCTTATTCTCGCCTCGTTTCCGCTCATATTCTATAGAGTAGCCTTCGTTTACGCTGTTTGTCCTGATATATCAAAAGAGACATGTCACCTGCTTCAACTCTCACAGCATTCAAACAGGAGAACACGGACTGTTGGTCTCATACAGCTTCGTGACCTCATGCATCAGTGCACGTCCATGATAAGGATGTTTTGCAAATATTATTAACAAAATCAAATAATTGTAAAATAAAAGCAATCTATTTGCGGATGCTTGCGGCGTTCTGTGCATAGTGCGCCATTGATCAATTTCAAACGACTCGTTGCGTGTCCAGGAGCTTTGTTTGCAGCTGACTGCTCATGCGGGGGTCACCTGCATGTCCTTGGGATAGCCTTCTCCGAGACTGCATACAGTCATAAAATAATAATTATAAAATAGTAAATAATAAATAAAATATCGAAACGGTTTGTCAATCACTCATCCTTAGTGCTTCCAGGATGATAACATTTCTACCGCCACTGGCAGAGGTCACACTAAACACAGGCTGCAAGCAATATGACAGCAGCCAGTATGACAACTGTCTTGGTTCCTATATTCTCCTCTTGTCACTTGCGTTTTATGTCTCTTCTGAGAAAAAACAACCAACGATCAGTACAAGCTACTCTTGCTGTAGGTGGTGATACAAGCTAGATGGTAGAGCAGGCCGAGCACAAAATATGTACTACGAGCGGGAAGAGTTGCCATTCCGCTGTAGAAGTGTGGTCGGCCAGCTTTGATTTGATTTATTTTTATTTTATTCCTCAAGTCATATCCATCAAAAAATGGTTCTCACAATATTGGCCATCATTATCTGATATCTTCGTCTTTGATGCTGTGCTACGGGGCGGATACGAGAAACAGCAAACGAGCTTTGGCAGTCTGGCGGTTGGCCACCAAGGCTGGACGTGCATTAGCAAACGAGTATCTTTTATTTTATCGAGCATTATATGTAAATCCAGATAATTAAGTGCTAAATAATTCTGATTACTTGTGGGTGGCGTTAGGCTGGACGTACCTGCAGCAAGGTGTGTTAACAACAGGTGCAGAAGAACAGGCACTTTGAAGGATTGCAAGAGGCTGGCTGGGAGTGCGTGAGATTATTTGCTTCCACTTCATTATAATCCGCGCAAGTCAAAGGCCGCTGGAGTTATGAATTGTGGGCATGTAAAGCTTGATTCAAGGTGTTAGGTCACAACTTGACATGGCATATGCGTGCGAGAACATCTACTAGATTTATGCAAAGATATGATCAAGATATATGCTCCATGGTATCTCTAAAATGTCTCCGTAGAAGGCTCAGATTGATGCCAGCATAAAGTTTCTGGAAATGCCTATAGAATGTAGCAAACAATAAATGCGGCCCAACCGAGGAAGACGTCAAAAAAAGAATAAACAATAAACACATTGACGTACCACCCAGAGCACAGTATCCGCTGTAGCCGGGAGCAAGGTGGTGCAGTAGGTACAAACGGACACAAACACAAACACATATGCATACAGATACAGATACAGATACAGATACAGAGCACAGGATGCATAATACAGACAATGCATATAGCAAATACAAAGAGAGTGGTCAAGAGATAATACACTTTGGATAATACAATACCGGCGTGTTAAGAAACCTCGTCTGTCTGTCTTTGATTGTTTTGCTCTTGGGCTGTCTCTTTGATATTGCCGGAGGCTGTTGATGCACTCGATTTGCGTTGCCTCCTCTCGTCATCAGTCTCCAACACGCCTCACCTCTTCCTCGCCGATGTAAACTTGGTACTGCAAACTATAATAATGATGCACAGGACAGCAGACGTCACACAAACAGAGCAAGCCGTCTATGAGAAGTGATAGATCAGATATGCGTATTGTTTCTCGTTTCTGGTCTGTCATCTTTCGTCAGTATGTCGTCTCTCTGCCCTCTGTCGCTTCATATCCCCCCTCTCAATTTCATAGCGCATTGCTTCTTCTTTCTCCTGCATGCTTTGATTTCCTGGTGTTCTGGTGTTCTTGATATTTTCACGGATTTAATAGCAATCTGCCATTGTTTTATCCCCCTCCATATCCCCAACTTATTTAATCTTCCGCTATTCCTTGCACTCTTGTCCTTCTTGTCTAATCCTCCTCACCTCTCCCCTGATCCCTGGTCTCTGCCTTGTCCATCATTGTCATTGATCCTCCGTTTCTCTTGTCTTCCGCTACCTTCCGCTTTTTGTCTTCCATTTGTTTTGCGTCTGTCATTATCGGCATTTCTCATTCTCTGAATAAGCCTGTCAATATAAGACCGGTTTAAAAGCAGAGATCCGAGTGAGCCACCGTCATTCACTCATTTCATCCTATAACATCTCTTCTTGTTGGCCTCGAGCTGTCTTTGTTCTTCCTTCTCATTTCTCATTTGACTCGTTTTCTCTATATCTATCAAGTCCGTCTCAATTCGTCACAATACTGTCCATTCCAACCCAGCCATTTCCTAGCACTCAAGATGGTGTCCCAGGCTGGCTATCATGCCAACCACGCCGACGGCAAGCGGCCCGCCCATTCATACTCTCCCTACATGCCGGCCAACAGGTACACGGAAAGCCGTGTCTATGTCCCCAACATCTCCAACAACGATCATCGTGGCCTGCTGGCTGATCCCGTTGATAAGGGTGAAGGAAGCACTCGGAAGAGAATTGCTGTTGCTGTGAGTACATTGTCTGATACACTGAACAAAAGTCACGTACTAATGATAGTGTGGCCGCTGCCGGCAGAGAAAGATACGGTGCAGTGGTGACAACGGTCAGGGTACGCCGTGCTACAACTGCCGCAATGCCGGGGTTACTCCGTGTCTCTTTCTCCGTGTGTCGTCGCGTGAAGCCACTATCAAAGCCGACTTTGACTACAACACGCACATCTCGCGCGCCCTAGCTCACCGGGCGGCTGTTCCACCTCCTCCCATGTCAAGCCCTCTATCCGGTCCACTGTCTGGTCCTCTGTCTGGCCCTCTGTCTGGCCCTCTGTCTGGCCCTCTGTCTGGCCCTCTGTCTGGCCCTCTGTCTGGCTCTTTAACTGGCTCCATGTCGGGCTCCATGTCGGGCTCTCTGACTGGCTCCCTGTCTGGCAGCCACTATGGGACAGTGCTGAGTGACTTCAATTCCAGCCCCAGCGGCAGCAGCTCTACCAGCGATCCGTACCGCTCGACGACCAATGTATACCCCTACAGTCACAAAGCCTACTACAACAGCCTTCCACAACCCCCTTGGACATCCGGGTACAGCGAAGACTGCAGCAGCTCGCCTGCCGACTACTCGGCATCCCAGTCGTACAGCTCGTATGGCCCGAGTGCTGTAGGCGAGCAGTCTTCCCACACGTCTCAGGCATCCCACTCATCGCAGTCATCGCAGCTCATGCCTCCTTATACATGGGATGGCCGCCCTCCGCCACCTCCTCTACCTCTCAAAGTGCAAGCTCCTGATTCCACAGTCGGCTCATCATTGCCTCCGCCGGTTCAGTCCCATCCCTACCATGTGGGTCATCACCATCATGAGCACGAGCATGAGAACGAGCACGATTATCACACTCATGGTCACGTCAAAACTCAAGAGGCCCAGCCTCAGCCTCAGACTCGAACTGTTCATCGCTGCGATTGCCGTGAGTGCAACGAGCGCCACGGCCAGGCCAAGCTTCAGACTGACTTCATTCCGTCTCAAGTCCCTTCTCAGGTCTCTTCCTCTCAAGAGCACCATCAGTCTCATCAGCATGAGGGACAGGACGCCAGCCAGTACATCCATGGCGAGCTTGTCTATCGCCCGGCCCAGAGCGGCGGAGCTGAATCTACACTTGCACGCTCCTCTATTGAGAATCTGAGTCTGGGCCAGGGCAACGGCGACAGCACCATCAGTAGCGGCGGAGACGGCAACAAGAACAGCTGTAGCAGTGCTTCTCAGGCCATGCAGGCAGTGTCCATTAGCCGTTGCCCTTCACACGGTAGTGTGGTTGACTCAAATGCGTCGGTGCCGGTGCCACTTGCCCACTTCAAACAAGAGATGATCAACAGCCGCAGCGCTGCATCCAGTCCAGTGCCCGCTCAACCTGTGCAGTCCAAGCAGTCGTTTGTGCAGCCGTCTATGCAGGCTCCGATTTCGATGCCTGCCCCCCCTGCCTTGCCCGTGCCCTCGCAGGCTCAGGAACATACCGCGCATTCTGCCAACTCCCCCTACGGCAGTGTGCACAACAGTGCGGCCAACAGCTCTGAAAACTTGACTCGCGGTACTCTGAGCAACTACCCTGCTCCTTCCAGCGACAACAGTCGCCGGTCGAGTGTCCATGTGCCGAGTCACGTCCCGAGCCATGTCTACTCCAAAGACGTCTACCACGACACAGGTCTCTATACTGCGAGCTCTATGAGTGGCCCTACATCTACTCCTGCCACTCTTCCTGACCGCGCCAGTGAGGGCAGTATTTTCAGCGAGCAGGAGCGCAATGTCGTCGGCACCCAAGGCCCCGGTCCCATCAGCTCGTGTCTCGACAGCTACACCTACGACTCGGGCCCGAGCTGCAGTTCCAGTTCCAACACCAACACCAGCGCCAATGACAACACATCTTCTATGAAGAGCACCAAGTCGTCTCTGTCGCTGTCGTCACTGCACGGCGTCTACGGCCGCCAGAACCGGAAAAAGACATCGGCCGACAGCCTCGTCAAGACGCGCCCGTACAGCCCGGCCGCCAGTCCCGTTGGGTCCATGCTGCCGCCGAGTCACCACCACAGCCACAGTCATGGCTACGACACTGGGAGCGCTCGTCATCCGGGTACCCCTGTTTGCGGCTCGCCTCTGCCGCCGCCGATGCATGCGTACACGGATCTGCAGGCGCACGAAATCAAAGCGGACTCGCCATATTAGGTGGCAGATATCAATGTCAAGTTGGTTTTTAGTCTAGTTTTTTTTTCCTTTATTTTTTCATGTTCCTGTATTCTTCATCTTTCTGTCAAATCTTCCTGTGCTCATCTTTGTATCTCTCTGTTTCCTGGACTCTTCCATGTTTCTGTCTTCTTTTTATATCTCTTAGGACTGCGTTGTTTTTTTTGGTATCTCTCTTGTCTCTTATTATCTGTTATTTCTTGGTCTCTTGCCTGTAATCTTCTTTCTATGTCAAATAATGTCTGGGTCACTGTATGAGATGGGATTTTCATGGAACACTGGATTGTTTACTTCCCCTTTGTCGGTAATAGGTGCTGGTTACTATATATCAAATTAAATAAAAAATTAGCTTAGATTCTGGCGGCCATGAAGTGATATGAAACAATCTAGCTTTCTTAAACATCTCTGTTTACAAGAGTCTCGTTTTATCCGGTATTTCTGTGTCTCTTTCGAAGATGCCATCGTCGCGTTGCGAGTTTTCCCTTTCTTTATCGCTGTTTGACTTTTTTGTTGTATGTCATTTTTTAATCTGTTTTACTGAGGTCTCGTTCTCATATAAAGCATTTCTAATGTTGACAAGAAAAACTGCCCTTATAAGGTCTAACCTTAAAATCCAGCATCTACACCGACCTCACTGCACATCGTGATCATAGATGCTATTGACCCCACATGCCTTGTCTTTGAGCTTCAGTGACTGCTGGCCAATTGTTGGAGCTTGTGGTGGCTTACTCCATATAAACCCCCTGTCGGCCCCATTTATACTTCCCACCGCCTTCTGCTGCGCCAATCGCACTTTCCCGTTTGGCATCTTCAAATCTCCATTCTCGAGCTTACACGTAACTTCCTGCAGCAGAAGCACAGTGCTCCCCCTCACTGCACTTTCCTGATTTTCTCCAGTTACTGCATCTTGCCGTATTTCTCACCACCTGCCAATTTCTGCGCAGATACAGCTTCATTTTCAACGACAGCTAGACTCTTTGATTTTCGGCTCATTTCTACCATTCACCGACAGATTCTCCGCCAATCCTCCAACAACCCCCTCTTCACAATGCAGATTCCCCTGATCCGGCTTCAGTGCGGAGTCAACTCCTACGACTGGGGCAAGGTCGGCTCCGACTCCGTGGCCGCCCAGTATGCCGAGGCCACGCCGGCTGAGGGCTTCTCCGTCCAGGAAGGCAAGCCCTACGCCGAACTCTGGATGGGCACACATCCCTCGAACCCCTCCAAGGACGTCGTGACCGGCCGCGCCCTGCTCGACCTCGTCCAGGACAACCAGGCCCTTCTCGGCTCGGCCATTGCCGAAAAGTACGGCGACAAGCTGCCCTTCCTCTTCAAGGTCCTTTCCATCAACAAGGCGCTCTCGATCCAGGCACACCCTAACAAGAAGCTGGCCGAGCAGCTGCACGCCCGCGACCCCAAGAACTACCCCGACGACAACCACAAGCCCGAGATGGCCATCGCCGTGACACCCTTTGAGGGTCTCTGCGGTTTCCGCCCGCTTGCTGAGATTGCACACTTCCTCAAGACCGTGCCGCCTTTCCGCAGCCTGGTCGGCGAGTCCGTGGCCGACGCCTTTGTGTCAACCGTGGCCGGCCACGAGACAGACGATGCCCCCGAGGCGCTAGAAAAGAACAAGACTGTGCTCAAGAACCTCTTCTCGGCACTGATGGCCGCTTCACAGGAGACCCTGGCGACGGCCACCGAGGCCCTGATGAAGCTCGTCGCTGCCGACGCCGAGGGCTTTGCCGACGGCGGTGTCGAGTCTTCGTCGGGCGCTACCATGGCCAAGCTGATCAACCGTCTGTACGGCGAGTTTGGTGTCGACTACGGCCTGTTCAACCTCTTCTTCCTCAACTACGTCACCCTCCAGCGCGGCGAGGCGTTGTTCCTGCAGGCCGACGACATCCACGCCTACATCTCGGGCGATATCATCGAGTGCATGGCGGCGTCGGACAATGTCGTGCGTGCCGGCTTTACGCCCAAGTTCAAGGACGTGAGCACGCTGACGTCGATGCTGACGTACAACTACGCGCCCATTGATGAGCAAAAGATGCAGCCCGTCGACTACCCCTACGCCACACTCAACCGCGAGGCCTACAGCTCCGGGTCCGAGAGCACGCTCTACGACCCGCCAATCCAGGAGTTCAGCGTCGTGCGGACAGCCCTGAAGAGCAAGGACGCCAAGGTGACTCTGGATGCCGTCAGCGGCCCCAGCATCATCATCTGCACGGGCGGCCGCGGCACAATTGCCGTCGGTCCCAAGGTCGAGAAGATTGAGGAGGGCTACGTGTTCTTTGTCGGCGCGACAGCTGAGACTGTGATGCAGGCGGGCGCATTGAATGACGGTGAGGAGTTTGAGACGTTCTATGCATTCTGCGAGATCGAGGAGAGCAATTAGACATGGCTTATGCTGTCTTTAAATTTGTCTTTTGATTACTTGTTTTCTTTTTCTCTTCATCGATGTCAGCTGAAGCGCATGTCCAGAGCGGCAATAATATCCAATATAAGTTTTTAAGAAAGATGCAAATGATATCTGTTTGTTTTTTTTTTTCGCCGGATTATTCTTTCGGTTAATTGTGAAAAACAACAAATAATTGTAAATAATTGCAAAAATCTGTATTTGATTGCAAACAGATCACATAACTCTTCAGAAAATGCGCTTGTCAAATCCTTCACTGAAGATATTTGTAATTAATTCTACACGATCCCAAATTTCTAAACAATTCACAGCTTGATGCAGATTTGACGATAGCTCACACACATGATGTCATTAGGTTGCCCCACTTTAGCATCCTCAGCAAATGCCGCCGTCCTATTTGCTGGCTGAAACTTCATCTCATTCTCGATCGAATCCCTCAACATCGACACCTCAACTCGACACATGGATGGAAATGCCCTGACGCAGAGCTTGCCCGTGCAGCGGTTCGTCCGCCAGTACCTCCAGGCCGAGCCCAACCCCGATTTCCCCACCGACAGGGCCCTGCTCCGCGACGAGCATGTCCAGGAATACCTCTACACGACCCTCTTCTCGCCCGAGGCCTGCGCGCCCGAAGAGTACCAGCTGCCGCCCGCCTATGCCAAGCGCATATTGAAGAAGCTCACAGAGGCCATCGAGGCCAGTATCGACGACTGGGACGAGCATGCCGTTTCCGACAACCTGCTCGACCACTTTGCCAACTTCAGCAGCGCCTCGAGCGTGCCCTTTGTCCGGAAGCACCGCGTCGTCTACTCTGTATCTGCGCTCTCTGTTTTTACGCCTACATCTACATCTACTCCATCCATCACTTTCATCGAGAACAGAGCGACCATCTCGGCTGGCGGCACGACGGGCATCCGCACCTGGGAGGCGGCTCTGCACCTGGGCGAGTACCTCTGCCGCGAGCAGCCAATGCTCGTGCGCAGAAAGAGGGTGCTTGAACTCGGTGCAGGCACTGGCTATGTTTCTGTGCTGTGTGCCAAGCACTTGGGTGCAGCCGAGTGCGTGGCCACAGACGGCTCGCTGGACGTGGTGAACAATTTGCCAGCCAACCTCGAGCTCAACGGTCTGAGTGACAAGCAAGTCGCCAGCCGCGAGCTGTCATGGGGTCCGACACTGCCAGACTGGCTCGATCCAGAATCGGCATCCTTTGATGTCATCCTGGGCGCCGACATTACTTTTGACGCGCGCATCATGCCGGACCTACTGGCGACGATTCACTGGTGTCTGGCCGCCAACAAGGATGCGACGGTGCTCATCTCGGCCACAGAGCGCAACAAGGAGACGTTCGACACGTTCATGAAGCTGGCCGCAGAGCAGAAGCTGCGTGTTGAGACAGTCGATTTTCCCGTAATTCCGCGACGCGAGCAGGCTGGGCCCTTCTACAGCGACGTCGTGCCAATCCACATCTGCCAATTAAGCGTTATGTAATCTATTTTATTTCCTTATCAAAGTCTTATCTAATCCGTAGAGGTGCACGTGCTCTGTCACACTAGGGCTAAGTGCTGGTGATAATTGCGGGGACACCGCACAGCACAAAGTCATGGACCAGAAACCAGGAGCCAGAATGAAAAGAGTGGGTCTTTTATTCGGGCCACGGAAAATTAGCTGCGCCGGGCTTGAGAAAAATTGGCAGCAGGCTGGGCCCTGTATTGGGCAAGTATAGCGCTTGTAGCTGGCAAAAGCAGTGTCGAAGATGGTGAATAGTGGGTCTTTTCTGGCAAACTGGTAGGAAAAAACAGTGAGGAAAAAAATAGTCTCGAAAAGTTTGCCCTCCCGCGCTTTCCCTTTCTGCCCTCCCCCTCTTGTTACTATCTCGACTTTTTGCTTTCGACGCTTTCGACTTTCGACTCTGACGACCGACACGACAACTTTCGATATCACCCATCCCCCAACATATCGACACATATTGCCCAAGATGGCGGACGTTGACACCCCCGTTACCCTGCGGACTCGCAAGTTCATCCGCAACCCCCTGCTGGGCCGCAAGCAGATGGTCGTGTAAGTTGGCACGATGAGGACGGCGATGAGGATCACGACCGACGAGGACGCGAACAAGACCGAGACGAGAGACGGACAACACAGACGGCATGGCATGGCAATGGCAACGACGACAACAAGTTAGGCAGTCGACAGCCTGCGACGAAAATTTCAATCACGAATCGAATAGTACATCAGGCAGACGGCAGCATGGCAGAGCACTGGCATACGGATGGAATATGGACGGCAACATACAGCCAGGAGGCCTTGTATCTGGACTCTCGCGGCAACGACTTGCACGAACGAATTTGCTCAATAAATTGCTGTCCGCGTCGATCAAATTTTCGCACGACACACGACACGATCATGCACCACATACGACGACTAAAATGCTTCTCCCACGACGACAACCAGCTGCCACACTCTTCTGTCTGCTTTGTCATTGCCAGCCAGCCACCTCATCTATCTCAACTTGCTCTCGTCACGTCTCGTCTTCGTCTCTCGCCTCTACTCCCACCATCTACAAAAGCTAACCGTCCAGTGACATCCTGCACCCCAACCGCGCCAACATCTCCAAGGAGGAGCTGCGCGACAAGCTGGCTACCCTGTACAAGGCTGCCAAGGACCAGGTCAACGTTTTCGGCCTGCGGACGCACTTTGGTGGCGGCAAGACCACCGGCTTCGCCCTGGTGTACGACTCGCCCGAGGCCATGATCAAGTTCGAGCCCCACTACCGCCTGGTGCGCGTCGGCAAGGCCTCCAAGATTGAGAAGCCCGGCAGACAACAGCGTACGTTCTTTTCCTTGTTACCTTGCAATAAACAAACCCAAACTAACCCCCACAGGCAAGCAGCGCAAGAACCGCCAGAAGACCCTCCGCGGCACAGCAAAGGCCAAGGGTGTCAAGGCCAAGAAGGACAAATAGACGACTCGCTCCGACTGGCGATGAAATTTATTTTAATGGCGATGGCGGCACCGACGTGGGCACGGCTGCTCGAGATGAACAACGAGTGCAGTGCCGGGTGGTGTCAGCATGTCTGTGTATACTAAAAGAAATATACACTCAAACTTGCAAACCAAAACGGAACAAAATTCTGGTCATTGAGAAGAACAAAAAGAACACATTGAAAGAAAAAAAAAAGAACGGAAAACTGGGAAGGATTTACATGTTTTACCTTTGGGGCGTCCTTGTATTCACATTTGAAAACATATCCCGTGCTGTGCAAGCAGCATGGCCTCTACATTTCGATTTGGCGTGATTCTATGAGTTCTCTGTTTTGTTCTTCATAGCTACGGGCAGACGATAAAAAAATGTTGAAAATCACATGGCGCCACTGGTGAACTTTTATTGAGGCTATCAACGCGTACATAAAATAAAAAGAAACTAATACAGCAGCATTGCCGCAACGAGGACACCTGCCAACCATGCCGTGCCGGCCTTGCTCTGGGCCCCAGCCGAGTCGACACTGGCATCGAGAATGGGCTCGTGCCAGCCGCAGTGAGAGTCGGGCCCGATGGTCACGCACGAGTAGTACGTCGTCTGCACAAACTTGGCGCCCTTGGCGGCCACCAGGGCCGTAGAATCCGGGGGAGGTGTAATCAGAGTGGCAAAGGACCCAGTCGGCGTGCCAGTTTCCAGAGGCTTGCCGGCTGTGCGGTTGTGGTGGTCGTGTCCGTCATCATGGTGTGTATGGTTGCCGGGCATGTCAGGGCAGTCGTCGGTGCCAGCGGTGCTGTTGCCAGTTTTGGCAAACGAGTTGTGGGTTTGGTTGTGTGCGCCCGGGGCAAAGCCTGGGAGACCGTCATTGTGGCCAGGGTCATGAGGGGAGCCCGTGCCAGACGGAGCAGCCGTGAAAGCGGTAGGGATACCAGAAGGAAAGGTGGACAAAACGTCAGACGGGGTGGTAGACGGGGTGGTAGACGGGACTGAAGAAACAGTGGGGTCGGCAGGCAGAGCTGCGGCGATGCCAAAGTGGGAGAGAAAAAGACAGGCGAGAGCCAGGAAGATGTTCTTGAACGAAGACATGATGGGTAGGTGTAAAGTAGTAAAACGTTGCCAGCAACAGTTGTGTAAAATAAGACAAAAAAGAAGTGAAGGTGGTATTGAGAAAAAAGAAAAAGAAGAAAAACGAAATGGGATGAAAGAAGCCTGATGTCGATGCAGAATTAGAGAATCTACAAATGCCAAGCCGGACATCGTCAATTTATATTAGAAGTCACAGTCATTGTTCACAGTGGCATCACGTATCTAAATCTTTTTCTGATCAGTCGCGCTCCCGTTTGCCGTTTACCAGTCGACGCGTAAAGCTGTTTGTCGTTTTGGCTAGACAGATGCAAGTCTTGGATGTCGTCTCTTGACGCGTTGAGCTCTTTGTCGTTCTTTGTCGGATGATGCGTCATGCTTGCGATGCTGATTGTCGGTAAATCACCAGGACAAATCATTGCTTCGTTGTGTGCATTGCGTATGTAAGCTACGAGTAGGGCATTCAAAGAAGATCTGCTGGCAGCCAGTTACAGACGTATTAGTTTGGAGGGAAGTAGAGTTGAGGTGTAAGTCGGCCACTCACAGCCAATCATTTCGCAGCACCAAATGTTCTCCAGACACGGACGTCGGACGGAAGTCATTGCCACTACACAAAGAAAGTAATGAAACGAAACAAAATGAAACACTGTTTAGTGGGAGGCAATGGGCAAAGGGCATTCAGTTCTTGATCATTGAATCGTCTGCTTTTTCTGTAGATTCTGAGATATCACGACGTCATGCCGATGTATTTGTGTTTCTCTCACAAGTGACAGTATTATTTTAAAGAGAGGGCAGCCTTAAAGTGTGCGATGAAGGTTTGATATCTGTATAGAACTAAGATGAAAATGGAAGAGAAAGAAGAGAAAAGTACAGCAGGAAAGGAGCTACAATGAAAGAGAAGGACAGAACAGAACTGTAAAGAAAAGATGGCTATACAAAGGCCTCCATGCAGGAGGGACACTCACAAGTAATTGTGACAACCGACTCGTCCGAATCAATAACCATTCTATTGCCAACTTTGGATGGCCAAATGCGCGCTTCTCGGGGTAAGAGAAGAAATTCTTCGCCATGGATTTCGACCCAGTCATGTTCATAGGAGATTGATGGCATATTTTCGGACACCTCGACCTTGGCAGACGGCTGTGGTGGTGACAGGTGCGCAGTTGCTTGTTGCTGGTCTTCGTTTCCGTTGCAAAAGGTTTTAACCGTCCCGTTATTGAGTCTTAACGAGAGTACCTTTCCATCGTCTGAAAACGACAGCCGGGCTATCCTCTCAGTGGCAAATTGGACTGGCCACGTCGTCTTCTTAAAAGTATCTAGATTCCAGACAATAATATAGTAGGACGATACAGAAGCAAGCCATTTTTTGTCAGACGAAATGGACGAAACAAGTATTGCGTTAGAAAGACCGCCACCAATTAATAGTTTTGTGCCGACCAAATCTCCACTTTTTCGGTATGTAATAGATCGCTGCGAGGAATCGTACCATGCAATACTCGTCCCATCTGAAGACAGCGCAGCAAATACTACGTCAGAGAGCCGGTCAAATCTGTATTCTGCAATGCATTGCTTTTCGCCCAAGTTCCAAACTTTTGCAACGGTTTTGCTATAACTGGCAGCAAACCATTGCCCCTGTGACAGAAACACGCTTCCGGGAGATAGATATCCGAGGGTATCGTCATCGTCTTCGGATTTAGTGGCCGAATCTTCGAATTCTGTCGACTCCGTCTTAGCAAGAGAGTGTTCAGCCTCAAGCCAGTCCAGCCTGAAACTTTTAGTGATCTCACCGGTCTCGAGATCCTGAATGTCGAGAGTTTTGTCTTGCCGGTAGTGCGCGTGCCATTGGTTTTTGGGCCATTCGGCATTCCTTGCTTGCTTGAATCTCTTAGAGGTTTCGACAACAATTTTGAGATGCTGATACCGGGCTGTGTTCCCCCTCAGGATGGAACCAGCTGGCGAGTCACAAAATGTGCCTGCATACCGCTTTGAGGGATAAAATAGTGCAAAGTATAGATGCACTTGTGGAGGCCCCCCAAAGTAGCTGCCGCGAAGATGGATTGCCTGGTCGGTGGAAATGGGACCTGCCTTGATATAGAGGATATTTGTCATTTCGTGCTTGACCAAATAAAATTAGCATTTGCACATTCAAACACTCAAACCCTAATACACGACTTACAAATACGTTCCGAGAACTGTTCTTATCAAAGCTGCAAGCCTCTATCCAGTCCAGCAAATGCTTCTGTAGAAAGACATAAATAATCCCATTCGACTCGTCTGAAAGTGCCTCGCGCCACATCGAGCCAGCTTTATCTAAGTGGGCGATGAATTGGAAAGCTGCGTATCGGAGCGATACCAACGGCTCCAGTCTCATGCACTCTTGTGGTTCGGACACACCCACTGGCCCAAAATGATCGAGGTTGTACATGTTTGTGTGCAGGGCTGTATAGCCTGGCCTTGGGTTAGACAAAGCTTTCAGGGACTGTCGAGCCATGTCTATGTGTTTCCACGTGCCCTCTGACTCTTTATCGAACCGATTTAGAGTCAGGTAATCTTTAGCGGATTGGTGTATGAAGCTGATTATCTTGCTAGGCTGTGTTATGCCCAGAAACGAGCCACAGCTCAGGATGACGTCCCCCATTTCTTCATTCGATATGAACAGAATAGCTGCCATCTCGCTGGTGGTCATGGGCCTCTCCGCAAGGTAGACCGCATCCAAGCAGTGTTTGCAATGGTCGACGTGCATACTGTCGTCGTCGTCCTCAATGAGATCCATAATCCGTTTGTAGGCAGCC
Source organism: Ophiostoma piceae (assembly GCA_032248835.1). Taxonomy (NCBI): domain Eukaryota; kingdom Fungi; phylum Ascomycota; class Sordariomycetes; order Ophiostomatales; family Ophiostomataceae; genus Ophiostoma; species Ophiostoma piceae. The sequence continues at coordinate 5,825,221 of CP135122.1, forward strand.
TCGAGCCCGGATGGGAACTTCCGCACAACGCTCAAAAGATCTCCGTGCATCCTCCGTCTTCCGTTCTTGTGTTTGGAGTTGAGCTCTTGGAAAACAAACCACACCCATAGAAAAGTGTTCTCTGCTTTAGCTTTGATCTCCTTCGAGACCCCATCCAGTACCTCCGGTACGTATGTAGAACTGAGAGATGATAGCTTGTGCTCGATGTACTTTCGAACGGGAGCCTCCAGCACCTGAGAGTCGATCTCAACCCTAAAACGGGCCATATCAGCGCCTTCTTCATCGCATACTACTTCTGGCCGACTAGAGATGAGCCACTTCACTCTGTCTGTAGCAGCAGCAAAGGCTGTGATCTGTGTCATCATCTCTATTGACTGGCTGCACTCATCCAAGGCGTCAACCACGAGGTAGCACTGCTTGAGGTCCGGGTCCTGAAGCATAGCTTCGAATGCGTTGCAAAGCATCAGAAATTGACTTTCCTGTTCTCCAACTGCGGAAAACCACGGTTTGGGCGTATGTCCAAACTTGGCTTTGAGGTGAGAGATAAGACGACATTGGTTCTTCAGCAACTGCCACATCAATGACCTTATCACAGAAGTCTTCTTGTTGAACAGTGCGTTTGTGCCCTGACAAAAGAAGTGGTGAACAGCCAGCTGAGAGGGGGAAGGCCTGCTCAACTGTTTGACAATCCCCATGACTAGCATCGTCTTTCCAGTTCCAGCGGGGCCTCGCACCCAAAGCATTCGACATTCCTCCTCTTCTTCCCAAGAGACAAGCGCTTTATACTCTTTGGTTTCGAGGATCCAGTCAAAAGCCTCGTCAAGGATCTTGTCCTTTCTGTTCTCGAGAAGCTGCATTTCTGCCTCCGGGTCGGCCACATATAATTCATGGAGCAGCTTCAAGTTTTCCTCCGAAGCAGCTGCACGCTTGTCCCTGTTGAATAAGACAATGTGGTTAGTAAAAACACAATCGTAGCAATCATCTGGTAGTGGAAAACAATACTCACTCTTCCGCCAATTCGAGCTGTTTCCGTGCGATAGCAAGTAGATCCAGACTGGCATTATGCAGGCTTGAGGCTAACTCCAGGGAGACCTTCCGTTCGTCGTTCCCAATAAGCATGGACATGAATGTTGTTGTCTCGCGCAGTTGGCTATCGGCCTCGGTGATTTTCTGATACAGCTTCTCCCAGTCTTCTGACTGCCAGATGTCGCCTCCAATGCGTTTCAATTTTGATTTATAGAAACGAAGCACACTTTGGCAAAGATACTCCAGGATGGCGGCGTACAGGTCCTCCACTTTGTCTCTGATCTGCTTAGAATTACTGACACGTTTTCCAGGCTCTTTGCTGACAAGATGTTCCTCGATAGCCGTGTAAAATCCCATCGTGGAGCTGATGTCGGAGATGTGTTGCAGGTTCTTGGAGTCGGCCTCACTTGGTCTTGTTAAGAGTGGAAGCATCATAGACACCCCAACCCAAGCAATGGATGCAGCACTAGATGCTTTTGTGGCCTCGTCGATGATAGGTTTGACATTCTTGATACAGTTGACGACACCCGCGAGCATATCACCAAGTACAAGAGTCTTCTTTACGACCGTGAACTTGGCCCGCTGGCTCTCACGGCGTTCTTTGCCCTTGTCAGTCATCGTTTGAATGCTGGTTTGTATGTCATCCCTGACATCAGTGCTGAGTTTCCCTCCTAGTGACAAATATGTTAGAAAATGTACCTGTTCTGGACAATTATCAAGATGTCGAAGAATGCTCACCTTCATCTTTGGTAGTGCTATCAACAACAGCCTCGTACTTCTCTCTCAGTGATAAGTCAAGCCTGTTGTATGCTTTTTCCCATAGAGAGTCAATGTTTTGAGCTTGTGGATTCTCAGGCGCCAGCTCTGGAGCTCGAGTTTGCTCATTTGATATTGGTAACGCGATGGCTGAAGCAGCCGCAGGCAAAGATGAAGATTGTTGAGGACTGGTAATTGCAGCTAGCGTGGAGGAGCTCTGTGAAGCCAAAGCTGGAGAAATACTCTCGACAACAGTTACAGGAGCCTGAGCGAGGCTTGTCGTGGAACTGGTGCCGGGAGTAATCAGCGCTGAACCGGTTGGTGCTGCAGATGTCGCCGGTCCATGTTGAGACTCTCCAGTCTGTCCTGAGATTTTGTAAGCAGATGCTTCAGTATCACCAAGACTAACAAGTAAGAGAGATTGCCAAACCTTTGGCGTGCTTGTCTGCCTCTTGCTTTTTTTTCTTACGATGGAAGAACCTCATGGCGTCGTAACTCTCAAATGCTGATACACATGAAAGATGCCGCTGTTGTGTTCTCGAGAAAGTTTAAGGAAGGAGAGGGTTGTCTTTTTAGTGTCGCTTCTTGTCTTTTCCTAGGAATTAGACAGCGGCCAATCCCTCAACTCCTCATCCCTCCTCTTGGCGCCCAACTAATCTTCGTCGTCCCCTCGTAAAAAAGTGCACTTTGGGCGGGGTGCATGTTGCAGGAAGGAATGATAGCATGCGGGATGCTGCAAAATGATGAGAGGTGATTGGCAGATGTCAGCGCCGACGGCTGTGTGCATAATGGCAAGGCACCTTTGTGGTGGCAGGATGGCCAGAAATTAAAGGAGATATTCGAAGCCTAGAGAATTTGAGAGGCCCATGTGTGATGAATCGGCAAGCGCGAGGCAGTCGTACACAAGATGCGTTGCCAAGACAATCCCTAATCAACAACGTGCGACAAAAACGGCAAGCACGCAAAGGAGATACTAAAATCTCGCAGGACACTCGACCAGGGGCCAGCGACGGGCTCACAAGAGCCAATCGGAAACGTAAGCCGTGAATTTTTTTAGAATTGGGACGCGAAAGGGTTGGGTAACGGACAGCATATGGAGGGTTGCTTTAGGCTACCATGCTAGGCCATTGTGAGACTCATCGAATCGCTTCACAACACAACGGCTTGACACGACAAGAGACAATAATGGCCGGTTTCACTTTGGGCGCCGTGATGACGGCATCCAATTACTTGTAGAGCGGGAGTGTGACCGCCGGCCAGCCTCTTTGTCTTCGATCTTACACTCACTTGTTAATGAGTTAGCGCGTACATTCACATCTGAGAACAACAATCTCTCCCATATCGCGCCCACGCGACACGATTCCGTCAAGACTCAAAATGTCATTTGGCGAGTCTCGCAGCCATGTTTTTGCAGCGGCAGAGCTTCTAGATGTCGAAATGAGCCAGCTTATCGAATACGTCGAGAGCAGCCGCTGCGCTGATGGGAGCTTCGACGCCTCGAGCATTACTGATGTGGACAAGCTCTCCAAGAGCCAAAGCGACCGGCTGACGAGTAGGCTGAGGTGAGGAGCGCTTCTTCTACTTGGTGCTGTGCTAGTATTTTTTAGCACCGCTTTCCATGGTCGCCGCTAATATATTTTTTGTGAGCAGGGACGCGGCTGCTGCTATTCCATCCCAACCGGTCAACATGAACACACTTTTTTCGCGCCTGGACAGCCTAGTAGTGAACCCAGACGGCTTTGTGGATCGTGGGCCTCCACAGTCACCACCCGAGTCCGTCGAAGGTACTCCGCTGCCGATTATGAATGAGATGGATTTTGAGGCTGCAAGCTACCATGAGCTCCGGAAAAGTGGTGGCAGGGCAGTCTGCTCGATACAAGCCCTGTTGCACACCCTGGCCGACCCTGCAGCCAAGTATGATGTCCTTCTACCATGGCTCAGTGACCCAGACTCCGCAAGCCGAGACGCGGAGGTACGAACGGTGTTCTCGCGGCAGCTAGAACGCTGGTGGGACTTTCAAAAATGGCAATGGGGCAACCGCGGGGTCCCCGGGGGTGATGATGGCTTCTCTGTGTTCCTTGAGGCACAAAGGGGCATGTGCGAGCGGATGGAAGCCCACCGGGAGATGGACGACCCATATTTCGAAGAGACCATGAGACGGTTATGGCAACAAAAGGCAGATCTCCGGCAACTCGGTGAAGATCAGGGATTCACCACCTACAATGCGGCTGTCAAAAGACGTCTGGCACCTCACAGCTTCAGTTGGCCCTTGCAATTGAGGAAGGACCCTCGCCAGCAAACGGAGTGGACTACTTGGCTCGAGTATCTCAACTACGAACAGTGGTGGTTCGAGCAATATACCAGCGCCCTGGAGGCCAAGGAGCCGCGATATAACCAAGCCTGGAAGAAGCTGCTCGAGGCCGCAAGGCCAGTCCCAAATGGAGTGGTCGACTTTACAGGCACTTCGAAAAGTCGGAAACGGCATAAGAACACCGAATTCATCGACGACTTCATTCGAGAGACGACGCCATATCGACGTGCAGAAGCGATCGCCCGTCGCCAACGGGCACGAGTACAGTGGGTTCTCAGCGAGGCGCGTTCTATGGAGTTTGAGATGTCCAAGCAAGGGTCGACGAAATCCAACGCAAAGCAGGACATCGGGGACGGGATGAAAAGGTCGCGTGATGACGATGATCAGGATCAAGATATCGAGCGACGGTCCAAAAGGACAAAAAAAGGCCACGGCGGGGATGATGCCGCTCTGGATACAATAGCAGCAGGACCTCGTCGAAGTAAGCGTTTGCGCTCCCAGACTGCTTCGTCCACCCGGAGGTAGCTAGGTATAAGACCTCACGAACAACGATGTGGAAACGTATTGGCAAGTCACATTTTGTCATCACTCTCGTATACCTAGCCGAGCTGGTGTAGTAGCCACATTTGTTTCTCCGTAAAAGACTTAGGCAACTTATGTCGTCCTCCATTTCCTTGTTTGAGATGAGCAGAATAGCTGCCATCTCACGAGTGGTCATGGGCGTCTCAGGTCGACATGCACACTGTCGTCGTCGCCCTCGATGAGGTTCGTGATCCGTTTGTAGGCAGCCTTGAGCCCGGCTGGGAACTGCCGCACAACGCTCAAGGGATGTCCATGCACCCTCCATCTTCCGTTTTTGTGCGTAGCTTCCTAATGATGCATTTAACTGCATCGCGCCTTCCACTTACGAGACGGTTGCCACGTTGCCGCGCCGCAACTTCCAACTGAGCTGCATCGCTGCATCGCTCCTTCCAAATTTGTTTTATTTCTTGTTACCGTTCTCTTGTTTCTTCATCACATGATATCCTCCTAGTACTCGTAATGTAAAATCATGAAGAAATTCTTGAAGGCAAGTTACGGGATGTGACTTTTGATTTTGATTGTATTTAATTTTACTTTGTAGCGCCAACTATCATATGCCTTCATGACACAACAGCCGCCGTTCCATGATAACAAGATAATGAGACATTCGAAAGACTGCTCAAAGACAGCTGACAGATACAGTGAGAGAAAACAAACCAAATAACACCTGATATGCTGCTGATGCTTGTACAGAAAACATGCTATGCTCAATGCTCCGAGCCCGGATCGAACACAACGCAAACCAAATTAAACTCCAATACGCCCGCAACCTGGGTATTCATGCCAATAACAAACAAATAACAGACGATAGAAACAAATGACAAATCGACAGAGAAGAGATTAGGCACCCATCAGGTTGTAGTTCTCCTGGATGGCGCGCCGGCCGAGGGCGCGCTCCCACTCCGCGCGGGCCGCCTTGGCGTCCAGATCGGCATAGTCCAGCAGAAAAGCCACATACTAGGGGTTCAAGTCGCTGCACTGCACAATCCGGGGCTCGACAAGGTCGTCCAGGTGGAATGTGCGCTCGCCGTTGTCCTCCTCCTCTTCTTCTTCTTCTTCCTCTTCGTCATCGCCGGTGGGCAGCTCAAACCGGCCATAGACGCGCTCGCCAGTGATGGCGTCGTACTCGCGCTCGACGAGCTCGTGCTTGCGGTCGCGCACGGCCAGCACGACCTTGATCTCGGGGTTGGCGGGGTCGGCGTCGGTGGGGGTGACACTCAGGACCTTGGCCGTGATGTTGATGATGACGGGCTGCCAGTTGGTCTTTTGCGACAGCAGCCACTTCTTCCAGGTGATGACCATGCCGGCGACGATGGCGTCCTTGGTCAGGGCGGGCAGCGTCAGGAGGTCCGCGGGCAGCTCGGGCAGGTCCTGCTCGTCCACCACCCTCTTGACGCGGACGTCAGCGTCAAAGTCCGAGTCCGAATCAGAGTCAGATTCGCTGCTAGAGCCACTGCTGCTACTGGGGGTGGCGGCCTGCTCTGTGGCAATGAGTCTCTTGGGCGGCGGCATTTCGGCACTGGCCGGGGCCTTGCGCTTGGTCGAGGCGGCACCGCCGGTGTTGGTGTTGCCGTGCCACTGCTGCTTGAAAGGAAATGAGGGCTCTTGGAGGGTGTAGCTGTCGTCGATGCACTCGACGGCAGTGTAGTTGATAACCGACTGCCAGTGGTCGGGGTGCCCGGCAGGAGGACCAGTGACAATGGGGGTGGAGATGGCAGGTTTGTCAGCCTCCTGGGACTCGCGGGCACGTTCGTAAGCACGCTTGTTGCGGCGGCGGGCGTTGCGGCGCTGGGTGGCACTCTTACCGCCACCAGGGGCCACAGTCGGGCTGACAGTGCTGGCGGGACTGGCAATGCTTACAGAGCTGTTCTGTGAGCTGCTCTTGGCGGGCATGATGGGAAGCGTCTTTGTCTTGAGCTCGTCTTCCTTCTCGGAGTCGGAGTCGCTAGAGTCCGAGTCGTCAGAGTCTTCTTCAGAATCGCTGCTGGAGTCTTCATCCGAGTCCATGGATTTAAAGTCTTCATCGTCTTCATCGTCTTCGTCATCATCGTCCGCCTCAGGTGCGGCATTGACAAAGTGGACATGGCGAGCAGGGCCCTTGCTCTCGGCAAGCAGCTGAAGCACCGACTGATCCTGGTCAATTTCGGTGCCGTCAGTAATCATGCGTGTCTCGACATCCTCGGCCTCGACATCGTCATCCTCGTCGTCACGCGGAGCAGGGACGAGGGCGACCTCGGGACGGCGGATCTCGAACTGGATGCGAGTACGGCCAAAAGGAATGCCGTCGACGAGGTGGCGGCCGTTGGCAGCAATCTGGTAGCGGCCACTGATGCGGCGGCGGCGACGATCGTCAAAGGTGAGAGGCCGGATCACGACTTCGTCGTCCTTATCGAAGATGGTGGCGATGGTCTCGTAGTGCAGGCATTCAAAGGGGGTGGAAGGAATGGAAGAGGGGGCAGACGAGAGGAGCTCGACGGCATAGTCCTCGAGTCCCCAGTTGCCACCGGTAAGAGGAACTGCCTCGTTGACCTGCTCGAGCAGGTTGGCTACGGTGGCGGCGTCCGACGAGGAGCGGCCCATGGTGAGCGAGGCCACAAAGGCCAGGTTCAGCTCGGGCAGTCCGTTGCGGCGGACATGAAGCCGGAGCCGCAGACTCATTGTGTAGATGTTAGAAGTTAATGATCAAGTGAGGTGTGTAATGTAAAGGCAGATCAGGTAGATGAAAGTAGATGGTTGCAGTTGGAGATGCGCAGTGTAGATGTTGAGATAAATCCTTGGATGAAGACCTTCATTCAAGGTCTTGTTGAGAGGAAGAGGAAGAGACGAGTGGTGGCAGTTGGAGAGTGGCTGCCTATTTATATGAAACTGTCGGATACAGAAAAGGAAATCCGGTCAGCGGGGAGATGACAAAAATGCAAATGCAAGATCGAAGAGATGTCGTGCAGTAGTGAATTCGAGCAAGGCTGCACGGCTGAGAGACAAAGCACAGAAGGTCTACTAAGTACAGAGCTTGCGCGCCGAAATGTGAAATATGAAATACGGGGATAAAAGCGGGTATTTCAATGTACGCGCTGATTGGCTGCAGCCTTGATCGAAATGCAACAGCCTGATCCACTCTACGTGTGGGTATGTCACAGCAAGTAATACGAGCATATTGTGCTACGATGAACATGGCCATGCACATGATGCATTTGCTCTAGTAGAATGAATGTGGCAGCCAGGTTTGAATAGGCCATCAATTGATGTCGTGTAACTGGTATATTTTGCATTGATGAATTTAATATTTTAATCTTTAGCGGTGCTTCGGTCTGCTATACCAAGCCGCCCGAGTCCAGCAAATGTCCCATTTTTTGAATCTGTTTGTCGTTAGCAAGGGATTCATATGTCAAATGAGGCGACGCAAGGGGTGGTCTGCAGGGTGGGCCGTGCGCTGCAGAAGATGCAGAGGAAGAGATGAAACGGAAGAGATGAAACAAAAGAAGATGAAAGACCAGAAAAAACATACCTTTGTGCTCAAGTACCCGTCCACCTCGCGGCTGCGGAATCCGCCCTCGCCCAGCCACGACAGCGGCACCATGGGCACCCGCTCCTTGACAATGACTTCTCGGTTGGGGCCCTCGACGGCCCGGATCTTGTCGGGGTTGTTGGTCAGCAGCCGGATGTCGGGCTGGCCCAGGTCCTGCAGCATCGCCGTCGCCAGGCCGTAGCTGCGCGCGTCTGCCGGGTGCCGCAGCAGCAGGTTGGCCTCGACCGTGTCGGAGCCCAGGTCCTGCAGGTTGTACGCCTTGAGCTTCTCGCCGAGCCCGATGCCGCGTCCTTCTTGTCTCAGGTAAATAATAATGCCGCCGGCCTTGTTGCTCGGCAGGGCCATCAGCCGCGCCGCCTCGTCGAGCTGCTCGCCGCAGTCGCAGCGCGCCGACCACACCGTCTCGCCCGTGTAGCACTCGCTGTGCACGCGCACGAGGGGTGTTGTTTCTGTAACGGGCAGTGTTTCCGCAATGTCGCCCGACGTTGTGCGCCCCGGGAACAGCACGCCCGTGTAGGCGCCGCGCGTCATGCGGTCGCGCTCAGTCTCGCCCGGCCGCGGTGCGTCAAGACTCTTGCTGCGGATGTGGTCGCCAAAGACAATGGCGAGGTGCTCCTTCTTGTCGATGTTGTTGGTGTAGAGGTGGAGGAACATTTGCGTGCCGTTGACGGTGGGGATGCGTGCGCGCACAATGCACTCGACGTGCGGCAGCGTCTCGAGCAGGCGCGGCTTCTTGTCGCCGCAGCCGCCCGACGGCACGCTCGAGTCGACGGGCACACCGCGGGTTTCGTCGCTGGAGGGTGGTGCCGGGGTGGTTGCCGGCGAGACGAGAGACGGCAGCGGTGACGGTGATGACTGGTGCTGTGACAGGCTGGCCAGCCTTGGGTTGGTGGGTTGTGTTTGTGAGTCTAATGTGTCGTGTGCGTTTGTGTTCTGTGCGTCCTGTGTGCTCGGCGAGTCCTTGGACAGGCTGAAGGCGTCGACCTCGGCTTGGCCCGCGGCCGCATCGGTGGCGTTTGTTCGTGGCGAGTAGAACGACGGCAGCTCTGGGTGTGACTCATCCCGAGCCGTCTCGGAGTATGAAGCCGGCATGGTGAAGGTGTCGGTGATGTAGTAGATTAGGTCGGAGGTGATGGTGATGACGATGATGATGGCGATGATCGGCAATGTCGTGATCAGACCGGGGTGCGGGGTGTGCTGGCGGTCAACAAATATACAATCAGCGATGCAATTGGAACAGAATGCTAAACGAATACAGAGAAAGAGTCCAAAGTGAAGAATCCAAGATGCAAGTGCACGAAGCGAGAGAGTGCTGTCGAATCCGACGATGGAAGTGGCTAGAAGCGAGCGAGAGGTGGAAGCGGAAGCGGGTATTGGCCGTATTGGTGCAATTAGCAATTGGTGCCGATGGCGCAAGTGTGCTTCAGGCGGGTCTGTCGCCGAAGAGGGGAACGAGCCTTACATAATTCTTAGATATTACGGGCCTGAACGAGAAAAAACGGGTCTTTTTTGTCTCCGACTAGCCGAGCTGACTAATTTTTGCTGGAGAGAGTCAGTCAGACCATGCGTCTTTTACAGTGATCGCGACCGCATGTGATGTCATTAATAATCATGACAATTTCGTTGCGATGTCAATTCCTCGCGATATGATTTATTTAGAATATATGTCAGTCATAAGTTATATATAGAAAGACTCTGTGAATATTTTGAACATAATAAAGCGTAATTTTACAGTATTTTGGGCTGTTTAGATAAATGGCTGATTTTTGAACAATTCCAAGAAATTTCCAGAAAATAATCTATAACATTTCATTGTGAAGCCGAGGATTCAGATTTTCAAAAAAACAAACATTCAGATTTTCAAAAAAACAAACAACAATCAAAACAAACACTCAACGCGTCACCACTCCAGCACCGGTCATCCATCCGTCGTACGCCTCAATCCCCAAGACGCTGCTCACCAGGATCTGGCTGAAATCATCGCGGGCTACGTCGGCAGCCATGGCGCGACTTGCGCTGCCTGCAAGCATCTCGTCGATGTGGTAGATACGCACGACGTGGGCGCGGCCGCGCGCTGCTGCAAAGTCGGACGCGCTGTTGGCCTCCCACAGCTGCGGCGACACTGTCCAGTACTTTTCGTCCTTTCCTCGTCCTTTGATTTCCTCTTCTATCTGCCGCCCGCGACACACACTCGTCGGCGTGCCCACGATGATGTGGTAGTACATGTGGATGAAAAAGTGCGCGATCAGCGCTGTCCGACGCGCCGTCTCGGCAACGATCCAATCGTCCCAGGTGTCTGTCTGTCCTGTTTGTTCTGGTTGTTCGAGTGCCGGCGTGAACACAAACTCGAGCTGCTGTGCTGAGGCGTGTAAGACATCGCGCGTCTTTTCAACTACCCGGCGCGCGTCCATGTCGGCGTCAAAGATGGCAATAATGTTGTAGAGCAGGATGGCCTGCGTGTAGGCGACGAGGTCGACGATTGTAGAGGTTGTATCAAACAAGAAAGACTGCAGCAGGTCGTCCAGTCGCGCGTTGATGCACTGGCAAATGACCTGCGCGTTGGTTGTATTCTTGGCAAGGTAGAGCGCACAGCTTGAGAAGGCGTCTTGCATACTGCGTGGCATCTGATTTTGGCTCTGATTTTGAATCTCGTAAAACCGAGGATGACACCATGGCAAGCGGTTGTGGAGGACGAGCTGGCTGGGGACCTGGCTGATGATTTCAATGGCGTAGCGAAGATGCGAGGCAATGTTGCGGCCGATCTGTGACGGGGCATCAGCTGTAGAACTCTCTAGAGACATATAATCTGGCATCCTGGGCATCGCAGGCAGCAGAGATGTCGGCGTAGGAATCATGGGCAAGTTAGGCGGCATGTCTAGAGATAAACTGTTGAAGTCGGCCATCCCGTGAGTCATGTCGAGGACCAGCTCGCAGTCGGGGAGCGGCTGGAAGGTGTACTCTGTAGTGGCCCGGCCCGACGAGCTGTACACACGCGACGACACGGGATAGCAGCAGACAATGCCGCGACGCATGCAGCGGAGACACGACGGCAAGCAGTTGTCGCAGCGCCGCTTTGACTTGGTGCAGGCCTGGCACGACCGGCGGCGCGACGGCGGGCAGGCCCGTTCGAGGGTAGACAGCGAGGGCATGTCGTATGCAGTGTTTGATAGAAAGGCAGTATTTGCTTGCGTTTGATCGTCAATCAAAAGAAAGAGAGAAACAATAATCATGAGAAGTCCATTACTACGCAGGCGGAATTCCGCCGTCTTACATCCTGGAGATGCATGATTCGCTAGTGCTGGCGGAATCCCGCCTTACTGGCGGAATTCCTCCAATATTGCTTGTCAATCAAGAGCTTCACTTTGATAATTCTGTGATATTTGTATTTAATTCTGATAAAATGAGAAGACGAAAAGTATATAAGAGAGATCAACATCGCTCAAAATATGTCAATATGCAGTCTAGCATCTACTCTACGAATATCACAGACAGGCATCATCAAGCATCAATACCAACAAAAAAAAGATCAACAAACCGAAAAAAATGACAAGCATCTTTGTTTCCGGAATTACTGGCTGCCAGGGTGGCGCCGTGGCCAAGCTTGCCCTTGCTCGGGGCTGGTCCGTGTCTGGCCTCGCACGCGACCCGGCCTCGCCCAAGGCGATTGCTCTCGCTGCTCAAGGCGTGCGTCTTGTTGAAGGCGACTACGGAAACCAAGAAGCCCTTGAAAAAGCAATGACTGCATGCACGGCCGTCTTTCTTGTTCCCTCACCCATCATGAGCGACCCAGAGGCCGAGATGCGCTTTGCCGCGGCCATTCTCGCGGCGGCCAAGACGGCCGGCACGGTCACGTTTGTCGTGGCATCGACGAGCCTCGGCACCGAGCTAATTGCCGACGACGACACGTCCATCTTTGCCGTGTTTATGCGCTCCAAGAGGACGCTAGAAAAGGCAGTGGCCGCGTCTGGGTTTCAGTACTGCATTCTGCGGCCCGGCAATTTCATGGCCAATTTCCTGCAGCCCAAGGTGGCCATGTACCCTGGGTTTTGCGACACGGGCGTGTGGACGACTGGGCTGCAGCAGACGACGAGGCTGCCGCTGGTGGACGAGGACGGCATTGCCGCGTTTGCCGTTGCGGCGATCAGCGAGCCAGCACGGTTCCACGGGCAGACGATTGGTGTTGCGTCGGACGTGCTGACGCCCGAGGGGGTAATTGCCGTGCTGCAGGAGGTACTCAACGAGAACAGCGAGAACAATGAGCGAAGCGAGGAGAAAAAGAAGAGACTACAGGTGGCTTACTTGTCGGACACTCAGCTGGAGGAGCTGCGGAAGGACAACCCCGTGATCGTCGCGGCGTACACCATGATGCGGGATATGATTGGGCTGATTGATGTCGATGCAGCCCGCGGCCATGGCGTGCAGATGGGCAGCTTTCGCAACTATGTCCGGCGCCGCAGCGAGGATGTCAAGGCAACCTTTGGGGTGTAAGATGGTGTGGTATGGAGGGTGTGTCTCACTTGAGCCACTCGACCCGGACTTTGGTCCAAGTCCGCTGACATGGATGTGCATTATCACAAAGAACAAAGCTGAATGTCAATAAAAGGAGATATATCCGAAAGAACTGTGTCCGGCAGATGTAGCTGCCATTGGGCCGCAAGAGTGGTGTATGCTGTATATAAGCCTCGAATTGACATACTAGAGTAGCCACGATCATCGTCTTAGTCCCTTTGTTTCTGATACTCAAGACAACAATACACCAACTACTTGAGTAACCACCACGACTAACACAACGATACTAACACAATGACCGCTCTTCCTGACAACGCCTTGGTCCTCGTCACGGGAGCCAACGGCTATATTGGCTCCCATATCGTCGACGTGCTTCTCGGCCTCAATGCCACCAAGGGCACAAAGTACCGTGTTCGCGGCACTGTCCGCGAAGACAAGCCGTGGCTGAACAAGCTCTTTGAAGAGAAATACGGCCCGGGCGTCTTTGAGACGGTTGTCGTGCCTGATGTCCGTGCCGACGGCGCCTTTGATACCGCCATCCAAGGCGTCGACGGCGTTTTCCATGTCGCGTCCGAGATGAGCATGTCGCCCGACGCCGCGACTGTCATTGGCGGCACCAAAAAGGCCGTTGTCAACATCATGGCGGCCGCTGCCGCCCACAACGTCAAGCGGTTTGTCTACACGTCGTCGTCGAGCGCCGTCGACCTGCCCCCATCGGCATCCAAAGACTATGTCAAGCGCGGCCGCGTCGACATGAACTCGTGGAACGATGCCGCCGTGGCTGCCGCCTGGAGCCCCGACACGCCGCCCGAGCTGCGCGGCTGGATGACGTACTCGGCGGCCAAGACCGAGGGCGAGCGCGCGGCGTGGCAGTTTTGGCGCGAACAGAAACCGTCGTACGAGCTCAACACGGTGCTGCCCAACTGCGTCTGGGGCCGCGTGCTGTGCCCGGCGCACCAAGGCTCGACCATGTCGTTCATCCGCGACTTTTGGAAGGGAAACTACAGCGCCATGCAGTTTTTGGCGCCGGCCTACTTTGTCAACGCGGGCGACATTGCGCGGCTGCACGTGGCCGCGCTGCTGGACCCGGCGATCCGCGCCGAGCGCATCTTTGGCTATGCCGACACGTTCTGCTGGGCGCAGGTTTTGAGCATCCTGCACAAGCTGCGGCCGGCGCTGGCACTGCCCGAGCTGCCGGGACGCGAGACGCTGGACGAGAGTGAGATCGTTGTGCGGCCACGCGCCGAGGCGATTCTCAAGAGCTTCTTTGGCCAGCCGGCGTGGACACCGCTCGAGCAGTCCATTGCCGAGGGGATTGAGGATCTTGAGTGAAGCCAATCATTGTTTATTTCAATATTAATGAGAATCCAATACACCACTTTAACGTTTGTTCGATGTGACATTGCCAATTGATACTCTCTCAACCCCGTAGTGCCATGAAACCGCGCTGAAACCGCCGTCCAAACATTGGAGCCGCTGTTTACCCTGGGCCTGCATACTAACTCACTAACACCCCAGCTTCGTATTAGTGACTGGCACACAGGGGGTCACAGCGCGCTGCTACGCTGACGATAAAACAAAGTTTAAGAGGAAAAGAAGAATAAATCAGTAGAATTAATCGAGAACGACCAAGGGATCAAAGCTGCAGGAACGATCAAGCTTTGCCAAGTGCGAGTAGATCGTAGCTTCCTTATTTTCCTCTTCATCGACATCTTGGTATTCTTGGATCTTCTTCCTGGTCTCTTGGCTTTGCTTGTCTAGACGACATCACGACTCGACTACTACGACTACGATACAACGAATAGCACGACTCGACTACGACTACAAAGAACAGCACGACTGACAACACAATTACAATGATCTCTCGAGAAACCCGTGACCGGCTGGGCATTGCCGTCCCCCTCGCCATCGTCCTCGTCCTCGCCTGGTCGTTCCGCTTCCTCGGCTTCAGAGATGCCGTCATCACCCTCTTCTCCGAACTCACAACACCATCAACGTCATCCTCAATACCAATAGCCTCACTCACACACCCTCACCAACCCCCAGCGCCAGCGCCAGCACACGCCCAAATACCCCTACCCCACGACAAGTCCGCCTTTATCGAGACTGCCACCGACGTCGAGTTCCCGGCTCCGTTTGATTATGCCCCCATTCGCGAGGTTTGCAGCCGCACCACCTTCCGCGAGGGCCTCGTCTTTACCTGCGAGGGCCAGCATGGCGGCATCGGCATGCTGCGCAACCAGATGCTCAAGTGTGTCCGCTATGCCATCCACGGCGGCGGCGCCCTCGTCATCCCCTCGATCGCCCTGCGCAACAAGGACGACCTCAAAGACATTGAGACCGCCACGGAGATGCCCCTCGACTACCTGCTCGAGCGCGAAACGTTCCGCCAGCATCTCACCCAGGGCTGCCCGGGCCTGGTCCTCTATGACCACGTCGAGGACTACCCCGGCTACAACGCTGAAAATGCAGTCAAACTGCATGTGCTCGGCGACCAGTTTGAGCCCGACCACCCCATGACCGGCCTGCGCCATCCACGCCAGTGGCGCCACGACTTTGACGCATGGCTCGAGCAAAAGTCTGTTTCCGTGTCGCCCGACAGAACAACGCACATCATGATGGAGCAGTCCTTCCTCGAGTACCCCGTGCGCGATGACGGCGACGCGTTTGTCCACGAGTTTGGCAAGATCCTGTCCTTCCGCCGCGACACCCGCGTGCTGGCCGCCAAGGTGCTGTACGAGCTCGCGTCGCGCTACCGCCTGCCCATCGACCCGCAGCGCGCCGTCAACCCGCACGCCTACTACGGCGCCCACCTGCGCCTTGAGTCCGACGCCATCTGGGCCTGGCCGCCCAGCGAGTGGCGCTTCTCACGTATGGAGGACCAGTTTGACGCGCAGTATCGCAACCTGCAGCGCACCGGCCTCGAGGTCGTCTATGTCGCGTCGGGCAACACCACAGTCGTCGACATGTTCAACGTGTACATCCAGGACCGGCTGCGCAGCGAGCATTCCTCAAAAAATGTGACGGTCGTGATGAAGCAGGACCTGCTGAGCCCCGCCGACCTCGCAGCACTCGCCGCCATGACCTTTGACCAGCAGGCGCTCGTCGATTTCATGGTCATGTTCAAGGCCAGCGCGTTCATGGGCGTCGCCCACTCGAGCTTCCCCTGGAACGTCGCGCTGCGGCGGCACGAGCTGAGCCGCTACCACGCGTATGCCAACGAGGGCTCCGATCTGCTGCGCGACGAGTACAGCATCATCATGGGTATGGCGGTCGACTATCCGTATGTCGACTCTTTCGTCACGAGCATCTGGCCGTGATAATTTGGGCCCTTTTGAATTTTGTGTCTTTTTGGCGTTGGTTGGATTTTTAGATTGTACGTTTGTACTCTGGCTTCTTGTATCTTCTTGTACTCATGGGCGGCGTTAGCGGTATTTATCCGGGATTGAATTGCATTGACTTTGATTGACTTTAATTGACTCTGAACTTGGTCGTGATCAGAGAAATGAAAGTACAAAAGAAGCCCTAGTCACGTACAGTTTACACACTGTATTAACGTACAATTAACACTGTATCCGAGATCTGGAGCTCGTCGCAACTGACCAGTAGTAAGCTCGTTCCTGTACCCACTCTAAGCTTTGCGACAATCCCCACCTCCACACAGCTCCTTCTTCCCACGCCTGCCTTTCCTGTCGTCATCTTTCCATTGATATCGTGGATTCATCACGCACCCACAGTATCGCGGCGCATATATCATCTATCATCTACATCATCAACAATTTCAAATTTATCAATACCATTTATTCAGATCTACCACTACCCCAGGATCTACATACACTTGACCGTCCACCGGACTCGCACGCAAGGCCGTAGCGCCCGGAACATCACCAGCACGAGGAAGGCGCATCCCAGCTGCCTTCTTTCCGACTTCAAAGCTGGAGCTGGAGCTAGTAAGTTAATCACATGACCTTGATGTCAACATGGCTACTGCATCAATAAATGCAATAGATGCGATGGATGCAAGATCATTATCATCACATCGATTGCATCTCTTGGACTCTTGTCATTAGGCTGTCTTTTCATTTCTACTTTATTATATATGACACCTCTTCGGAGTGAGTATCACTAACCATGGGTCAGGCAAGGCTTGAAAAGGAGTTGAAAAAAATTGGGACGACACTGCTCCAGACCGAAATGTCGTCACAACGGAACCGCAATCGCGGGGCCAACAACCGTGGTGCGCAGCAGTCCGCTAGCCAGGAGTCGGGCATCTGGCAGCGGGCTCGCGACGAGCTGCAGACTATTGTGCAGCTTGTCAATGCCGCCAACGATACCGGCCGCGAGGTCGTCGAGCAGGACCGTCTGATGACCAGCGACGCGGGCAAGGACAGCAGAGACCAGGCCTCCGAGATCCGCAAGCAGGACGATCTGCTCCGCAAGGGTGTCAAGGACATTGAGCTGCTCAACTCTACACTGGCACAGACCATTGAGCGCCTGGAGATCTACCGCGCCCTCAAGGAAGAGCAAGAGCGTAATGCGCTGCCCGTGCCGGGCTCGGCCCGGTCGTCTCGCGACACTCAGGGTACCGGACGCACTACGGGCCGCGCCGGCACCCGTGAACAGCGCGAGCGTGAACGCCATGCCGACTCGGAGCGGCAGCGCGCCGAGCGTGAGAAGGAGCGCGAGCGCGAACGCGAAAAGGAAAAAGAGCTCCGCGAGCAGAAGGAGCAGGAGCAAAAGGAGCAGCGCGAACAAAAGGAGCAGAAAGAGCAAAAGGAGGCCAAGGAGCAGCGTGAACGCGACAAGGAGCAGCGCGACAAAGATAGAGACAAGGACCGCGAGTCGCAGCGTGCAGAGCGCGAGCGCGAGCGCGAACGGGAGCGGGATAAGGACCGTGAAGCGCGCGACCGTGATCGGGGCCGGGACCGCGAGCGTGAACGGGACCGTGACCGTGACCGCAGCACACGTGATCGTGACCGGTCTGACCGTGATCGCGAGCGGGATCGGGACCGCGGCGAGCGTGCCGACCGCGACCGCGGTGATCGTGATCGTGGCGACCGTGACCGTGGCGACCGCGCCGACCGCGAACGCGAGCGCGAGCGGGACAAGGACTCGCGCGAAAAGGACCCGTACGAGTTTGACGGTCCTGGCGACGAGATGGACATTGAGCCGACAGCCGCTACGTCTGCCGTGGGCCGCAAGGCTGGCAGCAGCAGCAACAGCAGCGGCAACCGCGACAGTGTGCCTCCGCGCGGCGGCGACCGCGACACGCCTGTCAAGGCCGACAGCGTCGAACCTCAGCCGTTGGTGGCCAATGCCGGCAGCAGCATGTCGTCGGCAGCACAGCGCTCGCGCGTGACATTTGTCAAGGGCCAGGACGTGGTGTTCAAGCCAAAGCCTGCTAATGCGAGCGACTCGGCCGAGTGGTTCCTGGGCAAGGTGCAGCAGGTGCTGGGCGAGGGCAAGTCGCGGCGCTACAAGGTCAAGGACGAGGACCCAGACGTCGCACCGGAGCAGCGCCAGGAGTACCGGACCAGTGCGAGTAGCATGATTGCACTGCCGCCTGCCGGACAGGAGCTGTGGGAGCTGGAGCCTGGTAAGACGGTTCTGGCGCTGTACCCTGACAGCACGACGTTCTACAAGGCCGAGGTGATGAGCACGAACAAGTCGCTGGACAAGGTGAATCTGCGGTTCGAAGGGGAAGAGAACTCGGGCACGCTGCAGGAGGTGGAGCGGCGGTTTGTTGTCGAATACCGGAACTAGGTAGGCCCGTATCGAGACAAACACTTGCGCGGGTCGATTTATTCGGGTTCATCGCGGGCACATACACCCGAACTCGAGGAAAGCCCTGCAGACGATGCCGATGCCGATGCAGACGATGCAGTGGCTGCACACGGCGCAGAGACCGCGGACTATGGCGGCCCCGTTAAGAAGCCGCGCAAGCCGCTGCCCAACGCGCCGACGATCGGACACACTATGAGGCGGTACGGTCCGGACAGTGCTGCCACATTCTCGCCTGCATCCAGGTCTGCGACTACCCCCGTGTCGACATCTGCATCGACGCCCGTCCCGGCTCGACTGGCTAAGAGCACAGCAGGGGCCGACCAGAAAATAGGTAAAGCAGGTCTGGTCAGAATCAAGATCAAGCCAAAGCCCCAGGAAGCTGCGGCAGCTCCTTCTGTGGCTGGAAGTCAGTATGACGGCCCGTATAATGACGAAGACGAGGTTGACGAGGTTGACCAGGTGGTCGAGCACGGCAAACATGATGACTCATCATTTTGGCCAAAGGAGTGATATTCACGGCGTATACCCAGGAGTATGGTGTTATGGGTTTGTTATTGTATCTTATGGTGTTGCTACTCTGTATTTTATTTGTTTTTGTATTATTCTGCTCTGGAGACCAATTCTACTGTTGTTACTGTATGCCGTCTGGAGTCGATGTCGTCGTCGTGATGTCGTTGTCGTTGAGTGTACGTGACTGCGTTTTATCAATTTGTAAGAGCATTCTTTCCACACACAATGAAGACACGAAGAGATTGTTCATAGCTTCTTAGAAACCACAATACTTCGTACCAGCTATCCGACAAATCGCCATCTTGTCCTCGTCGTGCTCAGTCAATGACATGCGACAGTGCGGCTGACATAATCCGACCCCACCCAGCCCCTGTCTCTGATGGTACCTAGGTACTTAGCTCCATACTGCATACCTCTTTAGTCAGGGGTAGACAGGGAGTCGTTTTGTTTCTGCTGTTTCTGCTCTGTATTACTCTATTTCGCACCCTCATTCTGCCCCTTCGACTATCGACCGACGGAGTATTCTCAGTGTCAGTGCTGTATTTTTCTATTTTTCTACATTTCTCATTCTGCCGTTCGCTCGCCGCTTTCCCTTTCAGGAACGCAATTTAACTTTGGGCACTGGCTACCGACAGCCTTTGGTTTGGAGACACAGCACGAGCGACCGACTAGACGAGACACAAAGGCACAAGACACGACAAGACAACGAGACAACGAGACCACTCCCTGAGACAACTCGAAGTGCTGATACCTGCCTACAAGCTGACTGCGATCTCATACGCGACATTCGTCGACCAAGTCAATCACCTCCTTTCTAATATAGACGTCAATCGAATCGGCATCGACATTGACCGCCGGACCCTGATCTTCGCATCCCGACATCCTTGTCTACACACACACACACACACAACTACCACAAATCAAAATGGGTGGCCAGCTTTCCAAGATGATGGGCAAGATCTTCGGATCAAAGGAGATGCGCCTGCTGATGCTGGGTCTCGACGCGGCCGGCAAGACCACGATCCTGTACAAGCTGAAGCTGGGCCAGGACGTGACGACCATCCCGACCGTGGGGTTCAACGTTGAGACTGTGACGTATAAGAATGTCAAGTTTAACGTGTGGGACGTCGGCGGACAGGACAAGATTCGTCCTCTGTGGCGGCACTACTTTTCGGGTGAGTCGAGATCGAGACATCGAGGCATCTCGCGATAGCGAGATGTGAGATGGCGGCTAGACCGCGATAGAGCTCATCGCGAGCTATATCGCGGCAGACAACAACAAACTACACCACCATGATACTAACAACCCAGGCACCCAGGGCCTCATCTTCGTCGTCGACTCGTCCGACCGCGTGCGCCTGGACGAGGCACGGCAGGAGCTGCACCGCATCATCAACGACCGCGAGATGAAGGACTCGCTGCTGCTGGTGTTTGCCAACAAGCAGGATCTCGACAACTCGCTCAACCCGCAAGAAGTCACCGAGGCGCTGCAGCTGAGCAAGCTCAAGGACAAGATCTGGTACGTCGTGCCGTCGTGCGCAACGACCGGCGAGGGCCTGCTGGAGGGTCTGGCGTGGCTCTCCAACAACGTCAAGGCGCCGCCAACCCCGGCCAAGAAGTAGAAGATTCTGGTTGAAGCCAGCGGGACACCGGGCGTGGTGGCACCGCGGCGAAGCCATCTCCATCGCCGGCGCTCGGCTGCCCTCTATGACGCTTGACGCGGCCACTCTACCTTGACGTCTCTACCCTTTATACACCTACCGACTCGACACGACTCGACTTAATATTTCCTTACAGATACCTTTGTTTTTGCGGTCTCTACCACGTTGCTTGGCTGCTTTTGCCTTTTGCTTTCTGCTCTCTACGTTTTGCGTGTTCTGCTTTCCTATCTTAATATACTGCTTTCCTGCGTTCCACGTCATGTCATGTCTCTAATATCATGTATCCTTTCCTGTAATACACAAAATGCTTCCATTAATCCCGATAGTTCTAGTAACAACAAAATAACAAACGCTATGCTCCATGATACAGTCTATTCCTTCATCCGTTTCGCCTGCCGCAGCGAGTCGTCCTGCAGCCCGCTGCGTTTGGTGCCCGGCGCACTGCTCGTCCGGATATCGTTGTCCTCCTGGCTCACGCGCCGGTGCGGGTACTCGGTCTTGATCCCCTCGAAGCAGTTGTTGTACAGCGGGATGTTCTCGTTGGCCGTGAAGAACGGGTGCTCGAGCGCCTTCTCTGCCGTCAGCCGCTTCTCCGGGTCGTACTCGAGCAGACCCGCGAGCAGCCGGAACCCGTCCGCGCCGAGACTAGCAAGCTGCGACGCATGGGTCGACTGGATCGGCGCCGACGTCTGTCCCTGGCTGATCGTCGTGTAGTACCACTTTTCCAGGTTGCCGTGCGTTGCGTGGCTGCTGTGGCTGTGGTGATGCCCGGCCGGCTGCATGGGCGCAAAGTGCTGATACTCGGGCATCTGCAGCAGCAGCGGCCACCGCTCCTTGGTGGGCATGCCCATGATGTCGATGATCTTCTGCATCTGGTTGCGCTGGAACGGCACCGTCTTCTTCGAGTCCATCTTGGCCTCTTCGCCCTTGAAGATGGGCCGCAGTGACAGCAGCTCCGCAAAAATGCAGCCAATGGCCCACATGTCGATGGCCGGCGTGTAGTGGCGCGCGCCCAGCAGCAGCTCGGGGGCGCGGTACCAGATAGTCACCACGACCTTATCGCCCGTGTACAGCGAGTGCAGCGGCTTGTAGAACAGGCGCGCAAGGCCCAGGTCGCCAATCTTGACTTGGCCGGACGACGTCACCATGATGTTGGCGGGCTTGAGATCGCGGTGCAGCACCCAGTTGGTGTGCAGGTACTGGCAGCCGTTCAGCAGCTGGAACATGATGCTCTTGATGGTCGCCGGCGGGATGGGGTGACGCGGCGGCTGCGTGTGGTGGTGGATGATCTGCAGCAGGTCGTGCTCGGCGTACTCGAACACCATGAAGATGGCCTTGTCCTCGAGGATGATCTCGACGAGCCGGATCACGTTGGCGTGCGACAGCTCGCTGCACAGCGCCATTTCGCGGATCGCCGACTGGCTGATGCCCGTGTACGTGATCTGCTCGCCCTCCTTGTCCGGCTTGAACTTTTTGATCGCAAACTCGCCCGGGCCGCCCGCCCGGCTCACGGCCTTGTAGACGCGTCCGTATGTGCCGCTGCTGATAAAGCCAATGACACGGTACTTGTCGGTCACGCGCACCTTGCTCTGATAGCTGACATAGCCGATGCCGCGGTCGGCCGCGTCGTCGTAGGCGCTCTGGGTCCGCTTAAGGCCGCCGGCGCGCATGCCCGACCCGGAGTTGGGGCCAGAGCCAGACGAGCCGTGGCTCATTGTGTTGGTATTGTAAGGTGTCGTGGAACGTAATTAGATATTATTTGGTGTCGTCGAGTTCGATGTCGTTGTCGTGTCAAGCCTCAGGGCGGCTGTCGAGATAGGTCGGCGACGAGCCTCATCGGCAGGGAGAACTCATAGACGTGTTGTGTACAAAATGCTACCAAGGTACAAAAACATGCTGTAGTGATATGCCGGCTGTAATGTTGTCGCAATTGTGAGCTTAACTAGGGTCCTGTCGCATGACGATTCGGAGATGCTCTTGTGGATATCATATTTATTGATTACATAATCGACCAAATCAACATACGTCACCAGCACCAGCACCAGAATCACATCTCTACATCAATCTACACCAATTGGTGACAACAACGGTGACTCGCTTTTCATTCACCCCTCATATAGTTACAAACACAAAAACGTATATAAATAAAACACTAGCCACTATACACTCGACACCGCTTATCTCGGGCCCAGCTTCTCCAGCACACGCGGACCCTCCTCCTCCCACTCGGCCTTGGTCACCCACATGGACTCCTTGTCGGCCATGATGTTGGCCAGCACGGCACCGCCCAGGAACACCATGTGTCTCCGGCGTGGCGGGTCTTCTATCCGCACCTTGAACTTGCTCAGCCGCTCCGGGTTGCCGCCCAGTACCCGCGTCAGCCACAGCTGCTTGATCTCCTTCTCCAGACGCGACGGCAGGCCCGGGTACATGCTGCTGCCACCCGACAGCACAATGGCTTTGTACAGCGACGAGCGCACGTCGACGTCGGCGGCCTGGATGGTGTTGAACAGGAACTCGGCCATGCCGGGCTGCTCGCAGTCGACCAGGTGCGGCTGGAACAGACACTCGGGCGCCTCGAAGCGCTCGCTGCCGACGCGGATGACGCGGCCGTCGGGCAGCGTGTAGCTCTCGACGAGCACCGTGGTCTCTTCGCTCAGGCGCTTGTCGAGCTCGAGGTCGTACGACACGTAGCACAGCTTCTCCTTGATCTGGCGCACCGTCTCGAAATCGGCGGTACGGTTGAGGGCGTAGCCGCGGCGCAGCAGCAGGGCAATCAGGTTCTGCGTGACGTCGCGGCCGGCAACGTCGAGGCGGCGTGTCAGGTGGTTGAGCACGACGCTCTCGTAGACAGGCACAATGTGCGTGACACCGTCGCCCGAGTCGACGACGACACCCGACGAAAGGCCCTGGGCGTAGAGGGCGAGCACGGCCTGGATGGCGACGTAGACGCCGCCAAAGTTGTAGCGGTCAAACATGACCTCGCACATCTGCTCGCGGTTCTTGAGCGGGTTCATGGGCGGCTCGGTGAGCAGGATCTTGCGGCCGGTGGTGTCGACCTTCATCTTCTCGTAGAAGGTGTAGTCCCAGAGGTGCTGCATGTCGTCCCACTTCTTAACGATACCGTTCTCCATGGGGTACGAGATCTGGAGCATGGTGCGGGCTGCGGCGGCCTCGTCACCGCACATGATATCCTTGATAACGAGGTCGTTGTCGCCCTTCTCCTCGGTACGCAGGATGGGCCGGCCGACGATCGAGGGGTACTGGAACTCGGGGAAGTTCTGGGCGGCATAGCCGACCTTGAGGAAGCCCGTGCCGCCATCAAGGACTGTGTTGTTAGTAAATGTAACTAGAAAGCCGGCCGTCAAGCCCGGTGACAATCGTGGTGGTCGGCGGGACGGTGACGGCGGAACGGTGACGGTGCTGCATACCGATGGGAGCGGCCATGATGGCGGTGTTTTAGAATAGGTAGGGGGAGGGGGCGGAAGCAAAGGAATTGCAAAGTCGAGGAGCTGTCGTCGTGAATGTTGCGTCGTGATGCCGTGAGCTGTGCCAATGCAAGAGGTTCGTCGTTGTCGAGCTCGGATACGGATGGCGTGGCTGGTGGTCGATGGAGACACTGGACAATGGGACCAGTACGGAGCTGCTGGCTGCAGTGCTCTAGCCTGCCTTCCAGACGCTGACGTTCGTTCAACTATAGCGGGGTCGGAGGGTCAG
The DNA here is from genome assembly GCA_032248835.1 of Ophiostoma piceae. Classification (NCBI taxonomy): domain Eukaryota; kingdom Fungi; phylum Ascomycota; class Sordariomycetes; order Ophiostomatales; family Ophiostomataceae; genus Ophiostoma; species Ophiostoma piceae. Next base: position 5,849,603 of record CP135122.1, read on the forward strand.
AGGCGCAGCTCTACTTTAGGGGGTGAGTGCTGTTTATGCGACTGCCTGGCGCACGTGATGTGTGGGGAGGTGGATGTTCGCAATGTAGATTAGTCATCTTCAACGTCACTTACACGGGATCGAAGACCCAGTAGATCGCTAAGCAATGTCATAATATTATATAAATTACATATGCCTCGGATAAATAGGGAATTTGAATGCGAGAACTGCTCTTCGATTGCTTGACTGCGGTTCACGATGCTATGGATCGCGCCGATATCATCTCTGTTAACAAGTGAGATCATGGTTTGGAAAGATTGATCAAAGAACTAATAGAAGCTGTATTGGGCTTTCAAGAGATCTGATAGCCATATGATTAGGATGTTTATTCATTTGTTTCTTCTACAAAATATGGAGGCAATGGATGACTCTTACATCAATCAGCTGGACAGCTCGAATTCATATTCTCTGCCAAGTCATCTTAGTTTGCAGTTCACTTAGTCCAAAACGCTGCTACTATCAACTATATACACTGCAATTTTTGTTAATGTACCCCACATGCGGGACTTTCACTGCTATATCATGAATGTCATCGACTCTCATCACTCACTTTTCTTTTATTTTGTCCTGTAGTCCATAGACTCATCAATTTATAAACATGCCTCGCATTCTCATTCTTAACCCAAACTCGTCGAAGGACATGACCCATGGCGTCGACCTCGCCATCCGTGGTCTGCCTGGTGTAAGTTTTTTTCTATCTGTTGTTTTTCTGATATAAAACTAACAATATAGACACTGACGACGACGACGGCACCTAGCGGCCCGGCAAGCATCAATGACGATGCCGACCTGGCCGAAAGCACAGAAGCCGTGCTGGCGTCGCTGGACATTGCCGACGTTGTGAAAAACTACGACGCCGTGCTGGTGGCCTGCTACAGCGTGCACCCGCTGGTCGCGCGGCTGAGCGAGCTGACACAGGGTGCGATCCCGGTGACGGGTATTTTCGAGGCGAGCATCCTGACGGCGCTGTCGCTGCTGCCGGCGTACTACTCTGAGACGGTGACGATCCCGTCGACATGGGGTGTCGTGACGACGGGCAAGTTCTGGGAGGACCACCTGTCGGCGGGTGTCGAGACGTTCCTGGGAACGTCTGCGTCTACCGGCAAAAAGAACAAGTTTGCGGGCGTTTACTCGACCGGCCTGATCGCGGGCGACTTCCACGGCGGCGTATCACAGGAGACCATCACGGCCAAGCTCAAGGACGCGACCAAGGCCCTTCTGAAAAGCTCGCCGGTCGGGTGTGTGGTAATGGGCTGTGCAGGCATGGCTGGACTGGAAGAGGTTATTCGGTCGGCGGCTGTGGAGGAGTACGGACCCGAGCGTGGTGCGCAAGTTTACATCATTGACGGTGTCAAGGCGGGTGTTGGCCTCCTGGACAATGCAGCCAGACAGGCGGCTATGTTTAGATAAATGTTCCTGAAGACTGTAAATGATAATGAGTTACGCTGCGGATATCCAATAATAACGATAATGACAAGAAACAAATGCAAAAGACAGCAAGACAAAAAGAAAAACTTCACTTCCGACCCTAGTCGAGCCGTGTAGTCCGGCCCCAGACTTCGTCCGCATCCCTCTTGCCCTGGGTCTCAGGCACATAAAACACAAAGAACGCAGTAGAGAAACCGGCACATGCGGCAAACAAAAAGTAGACCCAGCCGGCACCGCCCAGCCAGTTGTTGAGCGCCGTGTTCACCATGGGGAAGAACTGCGCTACAAGGAAGGTAGCAATGTAGTTGGCACCCAGCGCCCATGACTGTGTGGCGCCCACGGCCTCTTGTCCGACCAGCTCAGATGCCAGCATAAACGGCACAGGGCCGAGACCGACAGCGAAAAAGGCCACAAAGACGAGGACGCTAAAGGCCGACAGGATCTTGATGCCAAAGACAATGGAAAAGGCCAGTGTGAGCGAGCTCAAACCCTGGCCAATGACAGAAATCAGCAAACACGTCTTGCGACCCAGACGGTCGGGCAGTGGCGCGCACAGCATCGTCGTGATCAGATTGACGGCGGAGATAATGATCGTGAGCAGGGCCGAGTTGATCGGCAGCATGCCGTTGAGTAGAGAAACAGAGTACATAATAACCGAGTTGATGCCACAGACCTGCTGTGCAAACATGATACCGATGACGGCAATGATGGCCGGGCGGTAATGAGCGTCGGTAATGACCTGGAAGAAGCCAACAGGACGCGGCGCTGAAGACGGCGGAGACGACAAAGGGCCGGAAGTGGCAAAGGGCCGTGGCGACGCGGGCGCAACGGCGTACACACCTTCATTAGCGCCGCCCGTACTACCGGCACTGTTCACAGTGACAGTCGGTTGCAGCAGTGCCTGTTCCTCGGCAGGCACAGTTGCACCGGCGTCCAAACGGGCGATACGGTCGAGGTGGTCGGGACTGCCGCCGCGCCGCACCGAGCTGCGAGATGCTCCCTTGACATGCCAGCCAGCCACTTCACCCGCAATAGAGTAGTCCGAGCCGCGGATGCGCTGCAGCACAGTCTGCGCCCGTACGTAGTCGCCCTTGCGCGACACCAGCCACGCAGGGCTCTCGGCGACGCCCGCCATGCCCAGCAGGTTGACGAGCGCAATCAGCGTGCCCGTGCCCAGGATCAGGCGCCAGGCCGAGCCGTGACTCAAAAAGAAGCCGAGTGTCTGCACGAGCAGGATGCCCACATTGACCGTGATCTGCGTAAACGTGCCAAAAAAGCCGCGCGACTCGGGCGGCGCCACCTCGGAAATGTAGAGCGGCACAATAACCGTCGACGCGCCGGCGCTGATGCCGTTGAGCACGCGGCCGACGGCGAGCATGGCGACCGAGGTGGCAAACGTCTCGATAAGCGAGCCGACCAGAAAGACAAACGCCACGACGGCCATGGCGAGGCGGCGGCCGTTGCGGTCGCAAAAGGGGCCGGCCGCGAGGGCGCCGACGAGGCCACCGACAGTGTAGACAGACGACACAGTGGCGAAACGGGCCTCGGTCATGGGGATGCAGTCGGGCAGATGGGTCGCGGCCGACGACGCGGGCGGGCTGGGCAGCGCGATGCCATCCTCCCTCTCTTTCAGGCGGCACGTGATGACATCCTGGGGCGCGTTGAGCTCGGCGAGATGGAAGCCGAACTGGAGGGGCCCGAGGGTGACGATGGCGAGGATGTAGACAAAGTAGGGCGAGATTCCGCCGAGGGCCGTGCGGAGGCGATCGGGGATCATTGTATAGAGTGTAGGAGAGTAAGAGCAGTAGGATGCGACTTGGTGATAGTGGTGCTGACGATAGTGGTGATGGCGATGTGGTGGTGATAGCTGCTGTGGCGTTGTAAGCAGTCAACAGAGCGGAGATGCAAGGCAAATACTGAGCGTCGCACAAGAGGAAGGCAGTCGCACAGCAGTCGTCACAGCTGCCTATTTCGGCATGTGCTGTTGTCGGATAGATGTCGTCGATAGAAGGTTGATGAGGCAGGTGCGAACAACCGTAGTTGCAGTAGATCGTCTCGCTTCAAGGTGGTTCACGTGGTGGGCGTAATATGCACTGTGTAGTCTAGCTGTGTTTCACTTTAATCACACTTAACATCTACAGTGCTCATACAGTGTGTATTTATATCTACACTGTTATCTATTGGCTGACACGCGCAATCTCGCGCTTGACGGCCTCGGCCAGACTGTCCAGATCAGCAACATTCAGCAGATCGTTGTCGTTCTTCTCGTACAAAGTGCCGCCCTCGGCCCAGATGCGCCGCAGCGTGTAGCCGACAGCGCCCGGGAACCCGTCGGCCCACGCCTTTGTCTCGACGGCCTCCAGCTCCGCCAGCGTCGTCGTCTGCACCGTCCACTGGCCGCCGGTCTGCTTCTCGTACTCGGCAAACACCTCGCGCGGCGTCACGACAAAGGACTGCACCTTGAGCGCGACGTCGAGCTTGTCGCTGCCAAACGACACCTCGGGGTGCGCCAGCGCCGCGACCAGGAACTTGCCGACGTCGGCCATGGTGCAGAAACCGACCTTGGCGTCGGGCTCGACGAGGTAGGCCTTCTTGGCGTGCACGTCGAAGCCGCCGCCGCGGGGGTCGCCGCGGACATCGACCCACATGTCAAAGTAGGGGCCGGTCACCAAATAAGTAATCTTGAGGTTCTTGACGGACTCGCGGATAAACTTGCGCAGTGCGAGCTTGTGCTGGTGGGGCTTCTCGACGGGCGACTTGGCGTTGTGCTCGATGTCGGTGCCGTACTCGGAAGGGAAGAACCAGCGGACGGGGCTGCCGGGGGCGTCGGCGAGCTCGACGAGCTGGCGCTGCAGGTGCAGGGCGCCGCGGCCGAGGGCGGAGACGACGGTGTCGGGCTTCACGGAGGCATAGGCGCTGGAGATGTCGGCGGCGGATGTGATGTCACCGACGACGACCTCGCTCAGACCGCTTGCCTTCCACTTTGTCAGCAGGGCCTGCTTGCTGGTGGCAGTGGCAGTCGATGTGAAGAGGGCGACGTGGCTGTAGGCGGCGGCGTTCTTGAGGACGGCCTCGGTGATGAAGGAGCCGATGGCGCCGGTGCCGCCGAAGAGGAGGATGCGAGCAGGCTTGAAAGACATTTTGAATCAGATGAACTGGCTTGAGCTTTGCAAGTAAAGAAGACAACAGAAAAGTAGCTTCAGCGAACAATATAAAGAAACAAATGTCGTCAGAAGGGCGTGGAAGCTCGACTTACAAATAAAGAGGGTCCTGATGGTCGCTGTAAGTGCGTGGATAGCGCTGTAATAAGTGCGTGTAACGGCCAGCAAGCGGGTTAACTGTTGACACGAGCGGGGCAGTTTTGTACGATGTATTGCGTCAGTGCTGAATATCCGTTACCCGACGTCGGACCCGGTGTACATCCGGCCACGATGTTTTTATAATTATTCATGATTGATCATGATTCATAATATCATCATACGATGTTGGTGATGTGTAATAGATGTAATGCTGAATTGTGAATTCTAACGCCATGCAGAAAAGAAGACAAGAAATGCAGAAATAAAAACAAATCAAGAGAACAAAAATCTAGAATATATCAAACATCAGCCCAACGCCTCATCTAAGCTTCGAGCGTAGATGTGTAGATTGTCAGACTGGCCTGCTCGTGCAGACTGTCTCTTTGCAGACCTCGTCTGCGTGTCTCCGTCGTCTTTTTAGTGAGACTCCTTGGCGTCTAGAGTAGACTCCTCAAGACTCCCTCCGGTCGTCTATGGTGTGGTAGACTCCTCGTAGACTCTTCGGTTGTCTGTGGTGTGATAGACCTCTCGTAGACGCCTCGTAGACTCCCTTCGGTCGTCCTTCGGCCGTCACTCGGTCATCTACTCGGGACTCCCTGGCCGGCTGCCCTTGTACACATCCACGCGCCGCCCGCTCTCCTCCTCCTCGTCCTCCTTGCCAAACGACGTAATGCTAAACTCGTTCAGCCGCCGCGTCTTGCGGCCGTAGCCAGTCGACACACCCCGCACGCGCGCGCGCTCCTGCTGCTTCAGCTTCAGCTCGTCCAGCACGCTCAGCATCGTGCCCTCAATGGCCAAGTAGCCGTGGTCGCCCGACAGGCCGACGTCAAAGTCCTTGATGCGGAACTGGACGGTGCCCGTCACCGGCATACCGTCGGCGTCCACCCAGTAGCCCGTCGACTGCAGCTCGTCGAGCTCGCCGACGGCGTCCACATTGACGTTGACCTGGACGGACGGGTCGCTGACGACCTCGGCGGCCTCGCCGGCAATCTGCGCAGCGGCGGCGTCGGCGTCCACCATCGACTGGTCGGAGTCGTCAAACAGAATCTTCTTGCCGGTAGACGAGGATGTAGTGACACCGGCTGACGCAGCAGCAGCCGGTCCCTCGCCCTCGGCGTACTCAATGTACTTCCAGCCAGCGGGCAGGCGTGCGGCCTCGATACTGGCATTGAACCGCTCCCAGCAGTTAACACCGATGGCGCCCTCGTTCTGCAGGATGATCTTGCCCTCGAGGGCGGCGCCGCGCGCGGGCACAAAGAGGTCGACGTCGGCGGTGAGCCAGCCGAAGCCGACGGCGTACTCGTCGACAGAGGTCAGGGTGGCGGGAGTGCTGTCGGTCGGGGGGTTGGCGGGATCTGCGCGGACGGCCTTGTCGCCGACATTGAGGTTGCGGTAGGCGAGGAGGTAGCCGCCGAGCAGGGTCGAGTAGTGGTTGACGAGGGCGTCGAGGTGCTGGTGTGCGGCGCTGGTGATGGGGCGGTCGAAGCCGACGGGGTAGAGGGGCAGCCAGAGGGAGACGGTCTGTGTGAAGAAGGGCGAGGCGGTAGAGGGTGCGAGGAGTAATGATTGTGTCGAGTCTTTGCTGTCCTTGTCCTTCTTGTCCTTCTTCTCCTTCTTGTCGGCCTTTTCAGACTTATCCTTCTTTTCCTTCTTTTCCTTCTTCTCCTTCTTCTCTTTCTTCTCTTTCTTTTCAGACTTGTCCTTCTTCTCCTTCTTGTCCTTCTTCTCAGACTTGTCCTTCTTCTCCTTCGTCTTCTCCTTCTTCTCTACCTCGTCGTCGCTGTCCTCGATGCGCTCGTCGCTCTTGTATGCCGACTTTGTCTTCTTGGACTTGCGCGGCGACTCGTCGCCGGCGTGCGGCCGCTTCTTGTCGTTGTGTGTGAGGTCGGCCATTTGGAGTGCTGGGTCGATTGCCGAGGGCATTGTGGTGGTTAGGCGCTGCAACTGCAAACTGACTGCAAACTGTAAACCGCCGACTGTACTACATCGTGAACTATTCAAAATTCAAATTGACTGCTATCGATAAGCAAAAATTTAAGGTGGGTCTGTTCAGAACGTCTTATCTATATTCTTATCCAACGTGACTTTTACATAAATATCACGTGCTTGTATTCTCGACTCGACTGATCCACCCTCGGGCGCTATCTCCCATTGCCGTCGACCTTCCTTTCTGGGGCGACCAAGGCGGGCAGGCCCACAATGATAACGAGGGGACTGAGCGGGAGGAATTAGTAACATTAATTGCCGCCTCTTGCCTTAAGAGGATTACTGGGCGTGAGTGCATGGCAGAAGATGCCAAGTGATGCATCGTGACGAAGAGTTGACGAGACAGCGCAGCATGCATACTGAGTAATAGTACAAACATGTCTACAGAGTAACCACTCGATCGGCTATCAATCTATGATCAATCCTTCCGCAATCTATGAATAAATAGTGCGTGGTGAATATCAGAGAAGCGCATTGCAAGTGGGTTAATAGAGATGGAGACGATCGACGCAAGACGAAAAAAGGTAGAGTGCGAAGTACTGAGTAGACGGTAGTTTGAGTTGTCAGTTGAGTATGACTCGGTGACAGCATCAGGGGCACACGACCAGTAGATACTCAATACTACAGAGAGAGAGATGACTCGGTGACAGCATCACGATATCAAAACCTCCACACGGCAAGTGGAAATGGAGGAGTGGATGACAGATGGAGATGGATGGCAGATCGGTGGATGCAGAGGCAAATAGACGCAATCGCAATCGACAGTCAGACAATCAATGGACGAGAACAAGAGAACAGAGAACAATGAACCAGGGGCAGGGTCGCAGCTAGATCCCGAATACCGGCTTGACAGATCACGGCAGGCAAGGAACAGGAACAGGAGATCAATGATAATAGAGAATAATAATGATTGAAACAGAGATACGAGACTACGACTCTGTGTTCTCATTTCAAATGTTTCATCGCGTGGTGAGTGTTGTAGTGGTAGATAGTAGGGTGGTCTGCTCTGCATCGTCAGCTTCAATGGCATCAACACTTGATTTTGAGCTCTTGATTTTTGTTTGATTTTCATTGCTTGAATACTGCTCAGACAGCTCTACAACGTATCTCGGGGATAGAACAGCTCTACCAAAAGTCCTTTTGTTTTCCACCCTGTTCTAGCTCCGACTATCACTCTGTATCTCGGTCTAGGATGACCCCCCCTCATCCCTTGTTCTCTATCTCAAAGACACCCAATCTCAGCACCCATCTATCTACCTATGACATCTTATCTCTCTTCTGCAAAATACCACTGCCATTATCAATCCTCCTATCTCGAGCTTACTCTATTCGGTAGTTTCTTCCTGCAACACGTTATTCCTGGTCATTCCTGGTCCATTCTCGTCCATATGTGACCTGTGCCTCGGGTCCCCCGAACGGGTGAAAGTTTTACAGCTTATCAGCGTTGTATTGCTTGTTGCTGATACCTGTTAGTGCCTTGCTCTGTAGATGTTCTACGCATGTTCTGTGCATGTTGTTCTACGTCTGATCTCTCATATAATAACGCGGTCTGATCTCTGATCATATAATAACGCGGATCCCTCTGTTATTCCTTTTCTTTTGGCTTGCTTTTGATTGTTATTCTGTTGATTCGTCTTCTAGTCGTTCTCATCCGACTGATTCTGATCATCGACCGACGTTTGCTTTGCTCAAGTGTCAGCTACGACTTGTTCGCTGCGCTCACAAGTAAATACACTCGACTGCTCGCTTCGCTCGCAGCAATGGCCGACCAACACACCGCCGACGAGGTCGACGAGGACCGCCTCGCCACCTTTGGCTACAAACAGGAACTTCGCCGCGACTGGGGCCTCGCCCACAACTTTGGCGTCTCCTTTTCCATCATCAGCGTCATCACCGGCCTCACCACTTTGTTTTCCTATGGCCTCAACACCGGCGGCCCCGCCGTCATGTCCGTCGGCTGGATCGTCGTCAGCTTCTTTACCATGCTCGTCGCCATCGCCATGGCCGAGATCGTGTCGGCCATTCCCACGTCGGGCGGCCCCTACTTTTGGTCCGCGCTGCTCGCGCCCACCAAGTGGTCGCCCTTTGCCGCCTGGCTCACCGGTTGGTTCAACCTGCTCGGCCAGGTCGCCGTCACGACGGGCATCTCGTTTGGTCTTGCCGGCCTCATTGCCACGGCCGCGCAGGTCCAGAACCCGTCGTACGAGCCGTCGGCCGCCAAGACCATTGGCATCTACGCCGCCATCCTCGTGTCGCACGCCATGGTCAACTCGTTTGGCGTGCACGTTTTGAAGTACCTCAACAATGTGTCCATCTTTCTGCACTCGGCCGGCGTCAGCGCCATCTGCATTGCCGTGCTGGCCAAGGCGCCCAAGCTGCAGCCGGCATCCTTTGTGTTCCAGACGTTCTACGACGGCACCGGCCTCGACGGCATCGGCTGGAGCGTGCGCGCGAGCCCCGCGTACGTCGCGCTGTGCGGTGCGCTGCTGTCGCAGTACACACTCACGGGCTTTGACGCGTCGGCGCACCTGTCGGAGGAGACGCGCAATGCGTCGTGGAGCGCGCCCATTGGCGTCGTGTCGAGTGTCGGCTTCAGCGCCATCTTTGGCTTCTTTGTGCTCATGGCGTTCCTGTTCTCGATCCAGGACTTTGCCACGACGGTGTCGAGCCAGTACAGCCAGCCCGTGCTGCAGATCCTGCTGGACGTGTTTGGCGAGAAGGGCGCCCTCGCCATCTTTTCGATTATCATGATTTGCGTGTGGCACTGCGGTCTGTTCAGCATGACCTCCAACTCGCGCATGATGTTTGCGTTTGCGCGCGACAGCGGCATTCCCACGTTCTTCCACGCCGTCGACGACCGCTTCAAGTCGCCCATCCGCGCCGTCTGGCTCGCCGCGACGCTGTCGTTTATCCTGGCGCTGCCGTCGCTCGGCTCGTCTGTCGCCTTTTCCGCGGCGACGTCCATTGCCACCATCGGCCTGTACATCAGCTATGGCCTGCCGATTCTGACCGGCCTGATCTGGCACAAGCAGTTTGTCGCGATCAAGGGCCCGTTCAACCTGGGCGTGTTCAGCCGCCCGATCGCTGCCGGCGCGTGCGCGTGGATCGGCTGCATCACGGTGGTGTTCTGCCTGCCGACGACAAACCCGGTGACGGACCAGACGCTCAACTACACGGTTGTGGCTGTGGGCATTATTGGCATTTTTGCGATTGGCAGCTGGATGCTGTGGGCGCGCAAGTGGTTTGTCGGTCCTGCGGCGGAGGCACTTGAGGCGATCCGCATTGGTGTCGACCCGACGGAGCCCGGTGCGCTCGAGGCCAAGGAGGCGGAGGCTCTGCAGGGCGGTGTCGTCAGCAGTGCGCCGTCCAAGTAGATTAGATACTCTTGATGTCTCTTCTAGATCTAGGTCTAGGCAGATGTCCTGTTTACCGTTAATACCCCTGAATAATCGATTATTTATATATATAAGTTTGTCGCGTGATGGTGTGTAAACAGTATTATAAGAGGAAGGAGTGATGATACAGAAAGGGGAGGGCAAAGTCCCGAAGAGGCACACGCAAACAGTGTACGAAGGAGGAAGGTACGGCTAGCCAAACACTTGACTACACTCAGCAACACTCAACAACACTCAACTACAGCCTTCCCAACACGGTTGTATTGTCTCTGCGAACCTCTGCCTTTATATCAGAACTGCTTATTCCCGGATGAACGCCGACCGCTCAGTCTGGCTAATAATTGACAGCCTTGTTGACAACCTTGTACTGACAGTTGAGAAGCATTGCTATCAGACATATCTCCTCTACACAACTTGTGTAAATTTCAGCCAACTGAATCCAAGACATCTTGCTCAACATTGCGGGTGTCGGCTATCTACTTGGATGTTGTGTATCTGTTTTCTTTACACTTTGTTATTATCTTTAAGAGAAAGTCAAGAGTAATATCATTTCATCAGATGTATTGTTATTGAATAGAATTTCCGGATATTAAATATGCATAAGAATAAGCAGAGTGACAGAAGTAAACAGAAAACAAAAATAAACAAAATCCGTCATAATTCATACGATCGTATAGTCATCCCGTGACACAGTAAGACCTCTAGAGACCTCTAGACTAAGACCTCTCCTCGGGCGGCACGGAATCGCCGTAGCCGGCCGTCGCGTCGCCCGCGGCCAGGCACGCCAAGCAGACGCCGCCGCCGTAGACCTGTGTATGTCCCCAGGTGGTAGAGTGAGTAGTAGAGGTAGATGTTGACTCTGTAGTAGAGGACTCGGTTGTTTCGGAGGCGGACCCGGCAGTCTCGGCCTCGGTCTCGGCCGTCGCCTCAAGCTCGACTGCGGCCTCTGCCACCACCTCTTCCGCGCCGTAGTCGGGATTCGGCTGGTGCAGGAAGGACATGCTGGACATGTTGAAGGTGTTGTCGTTTTGCAGAGGGAGATCCTCGTTGAAAGAGCCCATCGAGTCCATCGACAAGAAGGGCGAGTCAGCGCTGACGCTGCTTATTCCACGTGATTTGTGCATTGGGAGCTGAGAGTAAAAGTGCTCGGGCTGGGAGTGCAGGGGTTGTCCGAGGTGGTAGATGCGGCGGGTGCGGGTAAAGTTGAAGGCGGGCGTATGGCGTGGCAAGGCTGGCGAGGCTGGCGAGGCTGGGTTTTGTAGTGGTAGATGTTGAGGTGGTTGCAGAGGTTGCAGAGGTTGCAGAGGTTGCAGAGAGGCTAGCTGTTTCGATTGTGGCTGTGTTTTTTCTGATTTTGATTCTGTTGGCGTTCTTGCTGCCGCTGCTGCTGCTCTTGTTGCTGCTGCCTGCCAGAGACGCACCGCGAGGACTACCAGGCAGACAGTCGCGAGTGTCCAGTAGGAAGATGTTGAGAGAGAAGATATTCTCTGAAGAGTGGTATATGAGTTGTGAGAGGAGGTAGAGTGTGATGATGAGGAGGAAGAGGAGGAAGAAGAAGAAGATGCTGGCAGAAAAGTGAGAGCCGGCATTGTGAAGAAGAGGATGAGATATGAGATATAAGATATAAGAAGGTAGAAGAAGTCTAACAGAGTAGACGATAATAGGACGAGTCTCTCAACCCCTGCTGAGTGCTCGTGCTCGTGCTGACAGACGAGGGGCAAGCCTTGGTGAGCTAGGTTGAAGTATAGGCGCCCTCTTCTTGATTGTTGTTGATTGTTGACCCTTGTTTTCTGTTCTCTACAGCTGACAATGCTGATGGTGCGACAGGACCCAAAGCAGGCAAGTGCTTACTGTTGTCGATTATCGTGGTTGTCTTGTCGATATGAGGAGGTAGAGTCCAAGGTGAAAATCGAATAAAGTAAACCAAGTAAATACAAGGCAGACTGATTGGCGAGGCAGTCTTGTCTCGTATAGAGTTAATGTGGAATAAGGAAGAAGGACGGAATAAAGATTTTTTAAGAAAAGAAGACGAGCTGAGAGGCGAATCGATAGACGAATCGATTAAGATAGACGACAAGACAAGACCGACTGAAAAACAAGTGTCGTCGGGTGGTGACGAATAGGAAGGCGCAGGGCTGTTGTCTATCGAGGTCGGCGGCTGTTTGAGTACTTTGTACTTGGGTGGCGGCAGTGCAGTGGATGTCGATGCGAGCTGGCGGTAGTCAGATGTCAGATGGTACTCTGGGCAGAGGTAGAGAGTCGTATTGGTGGGGTATCTCTGAAGGTGCTCTTTAACTGTAAGACTGACTGTAGACTGCAAGAGGAAGGAATTGGATGAGGAATGAAGATGGTAATTAAGAGAGGAGAGGAGGGGAAAGAAGAAAAGGAGAAAGGAAGTAAAGAAGAAAGGAAGAAGAAGAAAAGCGGAAAGACAAGAAAAGGAGACGACAAAAGAAGAAGCGATCAGAGGACGGATGTGGTTGATGGATAAGAGTCTAGATCCAGAATGCCATATGAAATGCGGTAGAGTGTAGAGGTCTATGTAGATGGAATAGAATATAAAGAGATAAATAATGATAAAAAGAAAGACAGAAAAAAAGAAAAAGAAAGCAAACCTTAACCATGTCCAACGGCAGTGATAGAATAATCAGTGTGGTTCAGCTGTTTGCATCTCAGCGTGTCTTGTTTTAATTGATTTATTCTACTATTTATTTATTATTATTATTTAAATACATCAAGAAGACAACGACAGCTGAATGTGCCAGGGTGCTGCACATTAGAGAGGAGACAAGAGGAGACAAGAGGAAGAATGCCAGTCTGATTTAGGGTAGTTGGGCCTGGAATCCACTCACACCCAGACATAACGTGGACTCCGTGGATGTCTTAGAGGAGAGCTGCTTGACTACTAAATCTATGAGTTCATAGAAAGAAATAAGTACCGACCAAGAGGGCTGAAAGTGAGGCAAACGTAACAATGACAGCTGTAGGCGAGCATTGCAGAGGCAAGGACGCAAAGTCGGCATGCATTGATCGACTCTGCATATGCAGGATATTGGTGTATTGCTGTAGTATTGATGTATTATTGCTCTTTCCTTTTGGTCTCGACCTTGTAAGATATGCCGAGGATGGCACATCCAGAATATGAAAGACGGAAGATACCGTGCTCTGTCTGTGTATTCGTTTCAGAGAAAAGAAACAATAACTCAATCAAATCTCAATTACTTCGTACTCTGAAAAGAAAACTTCTTATTATTTTTACAATTTAAATAATAAAGATCGCCTCCACACCCACGTTATGGAGGCGAATGACGCAAAAGGACCGTCGCCCTGCCGTCATGTCACAGACGTTCAGCTGAGTTGGTCTGTTGAATTTGCATGCAGTATTGTTGATGGATTGTCTACGGAAGAATAAAGAATAGAATAAAGAAAAAAAGAAAAAAAAAAGCTTGAGAGCACAGCGTCGGGATAATAAACAAGTAACAGCGTCGTATTGATGGCGTGGGTGTAGCTGTTAGCTGCTGAATCCTGTTTCTTGTTATCACTACTTACTGGTTGGCTGTTGTCATTTTATTTCTTTTCGTTTCTTTCCTTCTTTTCTTTTGTTTTCTTTTGTTTTCTTTTGTTTTCTTTTGTTTTCTTTCTTTTGTTTTGTTTCTTGTGTTTCTTTTGTTTCTTGTTCAAGTTCTCTTCGCCTCTTCACATGGGTTACGTAATCGCCACTTTATGTATACCCTCTCGCCAATCAGCCAGTCAAATCACATCTTCAAACTCAATCTGGCATTGTCATTAACCCAGATCCGCCATCCTCGTAAGATTTGAATTTGAATTTGAATTTGAATTTGAATTTGCATTTGCCTTTGCTTTGCCATCCATTGCCTCTGCCTGCCTTTTGACATTTCCATCAACTCAGCTGTGCGCAAGCCGCCCTCCCCGTGCGGACTAGCCGTGGGTCCTCTTTTCTCTTTCTACCTGGAATTACACCCACCCGTTTGGGCATTTTCTGGGCCGCCTTGGGCTCCTGAACGATGCTTTTCAGCTGTCCCGGCTCGCACTTGGCCGGATGTAGTAAGTGCTCCGCTTTTATTTTTGTATTTTTATTCTTTCTTTTCTTTTTCCTTTCTACCACAGCACATGACAACGGATATCTGAGACAGAGACAGTCGAGACGAACTGACGACTGAACTGAGACTCGATGCCAGCTGACTAGAGTAGATGTCTCCTTAAATTTCTTTCTCTGTATTCGCTTCGTAGAATGCAGGAGACGACTGATTATGATCTACATTTGTTTTCTTTTGCGTGTTTCAACATGTTCTTTTCTTTCTTCTTTTCTTCTTCTTTTTCTTCTTCTTTTTCTTCTGCTTCTTGTTCTTCACTTTGATTGATTGATTACCGAGATTGGAGAGCTTGATAGTTTTTAACAAAATATTAAAATTGATTGATATTTATTTTATTTTCCTTATTTTCCTCGAATAAACCGCATCTTCAATCTCGATATCAATATCAATATCCGATCAACGATCAATCCAATATTGAACAATAATGTAAGCAATTATTCGGTATCAATGTCAGCAATATAATAACTATCGAAAAACATTGAAAGCTGAATGTTGAAACAAACTTTAATATTTCCGATCAGATCTAATTGTAGATCAAAGGACAAAGAAAGAAGGATCGAAGGATGGAAGAAAAGAAGAATAAAGAAGGAAGAAACAAGGCTGGAGACAAAGAGCCAAGGTTGAGTTATTCTTTAAAAATACATCAGTACATCCAGTTCATCTAGGCATCAAGTATCAAGAGTAGACAACGACAAAAGATCAAACAGAAGCAAACCTTAATAAATATAAATAAATCAGAATAAATCAGAATAAACATAATCCATCATACATCGTGCCAAACGCCTACTCCGTCTCAGAGTAAATAGATAAAAAAAAAATTAAACAGAAATCTCCATGGCATCGCCATTGCCGACAGGCACGCCGTGGCTCTCCGCCTCCTCCTCCATCATCGAAATCATTCCGTCCAGGTTCTCCTCCAGCGCCTCCAGCTCTGCGCCCAGGCAGCTCCGCAGCAGCCGCCGGTACTTTTCGATATTGTCCGACGTGCCGACTGCCGCCAGGGCCTGGATGTAGTCCGCCTCGGCCTGCTGCTGGTCCGCCAGGGCTTGTTGCAGCTCCGCGAGCTCCTCTTTAGACGCCTTGTCGCCGTCGCCGTTCTGCTGGCCGCCGGCTTCGCCAGCGGCAGCTACTGCCAGCCGGTTCCGCCGCGTCACCAGCGCCGTCAGCTGCTGCTGCGCCGCCGCCGCGTCGCGCCCAATCTGCGCCACCACCTCGTCCGCCTCGATTCTTTTCTCGAGCTCGCCAATCTCGCGCCGCACCGCCTGCAGCTCGCTCTGCGTGTTGCCCAAGATCCGCCGCGCCTCCTTCTCGGCGTCCGCCTTGTCGCGGAACTCGTCCTCGTAGCTCTGCGCAAGGTCCTGGAACTTCTCAAAAACCAGCGACGTGATGCGCGACTGCACCGTGTTGGCCGCCTCGCTCTGGAACGCGGCCACATTCAGGCCGACACTGTTCATGTTGGCATTGCTGATCGCGGGCACGTCAAAGACGTCGCGCGGGCCCGGCCGGCGCGTCGAGTCGGGCGCAAACGGCGACGACGAGCGGTGGCCGTTGGCGTTGGCCGTGGCCGGGTTGGCATTGCCGTTGCTGAAACCCATGTGCGCGGCCATGGCGCTCGTCGTGGCGGCCGCGTTGGCGGCGGCGCGCATTTTTTTGGTGGCGTTGAGCTCCTTGATCAGGTCTTCGGCGCGCACGCCCTTGGCGTTGGGAATGTCTGTCGACGCGCCGCGGCCGAGCAGCGCCCGGATGCACTTGCTGGCGTGCTTCATCGCCGCCAGGTGGATCGCCGTGTTGCCCTCGTGGTCCTGCGCGTCGATCAGCTGCTGCACAAAGTGCGGTTCGTGCGTTTCCTGCAGCTTGTTCAGGATGTGATCCAAATAGTAGCGCGCGCACGACTGCGACGTGACCCGCCCGCTCTTCATAATCGCGGCGTGGTGCACAATCGTGCTGCCCGCGTGGTCGCGCGCGTCGACCGTGTCGAACAGCTCGCGCATGATCGCGGCAAACGTCTGCTTCTCAAAGCAGTTGGTAAAGCTCACGGCGCGCATAAACGGCGTCTCGCCGCGCTCGTTTTGGATGTTGAGCGTCGCGCCGAACCGCCGCAGCTGCTTGACCACCTCGACGTCGCCCATCGCGCACGCCCAGTGCAGCGCCGTGTGCCGGTCCGTGTCGATCACCCAGTTGGGCTGGAAGTTGGTCGGCGGCTCCGGCCGCACCGCCGGCTGCTCGTTGCGCGACAGCAAAAAGTAGTCCAGCAGCTCGTCGCCATAGACCGCATGCTGCTGCTCCATCTGGTCCTGCATCATCTGCATCTCGTCGCGCTCGCGCTCTTGGGCCAAGGTCGAGTTGCGCTTGCGCTTGCGCGCCGACGCCGGGTAGTCGGGCGCGTACATTTGGTGCTGCTGCGCGTACATTTGCTGGTGGTGGTGCTGCTGCAGATGCATGTCGTCGTCGTACGCCGACGCCACTGTCAAATTGTCCGGCGTGTCGTCGTCGCCCATGCCCATGTCGTGGATCACGCTGTCCATGTCGTCGCCGCCCACAGACACCGACGGCGGCGGCGGCGGCACCTTCTTGGCCGACGCGGCTGCGGCTGCTGCTGCTGCTGCCGAAGCTTGCGACGTGGCCGCTGCCACTGATGCCGACGCCGACGCCGCTGCCGTCCACTTGGGCACGGCCGGGCGCGCGCGCGGGGCCTTGGGCTTGCTGGCGTGGCGCGGCGCGGGCGGCGGGCTCACGTCGCCGGGCATGTACTCGAAGATGGGCCTGAGGCGGTCGTAGATGTTGTTGCGGCGCGCGAGGTCGTCGCCATGCTTCAAAGGAATCCACGTGCCCTGGTACTTTCCATAGCCGCCCTGGATTTTCTCGTGGACGTCCTTTTGGACCTCGCGCTCGAGGATGCGGGTGCGCGCGGGCTTGTCGAAGCCGGCGGCTTTGAGGATGTGGGTGGCGTTGATCCAGTCGTCGTGGCGGCGGCGCATGACATGTTCCTTGAGGTCTACGCCGAACTGGAATTCATAGACGGGGATCTATTGGTTAGTTTATCTGTATTCTTATGCAGTCGGGCATGCAACGTACTCCGCTGTAGGTGGCGCTGTAGATGCCGGAGCCGGCATCGGGGGCCGTCATGGTGCAATAGGGGCGTGGCCACGTTCAGTCGGTGGTAGCTGGTATCATGTATTGGGAGAGAGGTCGAGGGGCGTCAAGAAGCGTCGAGGGGCGTCGATGAGCTGAGTCGGCTGAAGAGCTGTCGTGGAGGAGCCGCCGGCTGTGTCGTTGTCGATGTCGAATTCAATGTCGAGTCAATGGCGCTATTAACACATTGATTCGTAGTATGTCAATCTGCCAAACTGAACTATCAATCAACAATCGTGATGATTAATGCCGTCAAAATTAAGCATAAGCTCAAGATAGAGTGATGATGCTGAGAGGAACGCGAAATCGAGAGAACGGGGAGCGACGCGTGCGTACGCGTGAAATCGAGAGACCAGCGAAAATCAATTAAAGAAGACCCACTCTGGTAAAGTGCTTTGACCTGATTTGCGTATTTTACGAAGTACAGAGGAGATATTCCCCGCTTCTAGTGGTCGTATGCATACTGCTAGGCGCTGTATTACTTGTAGGCCACTGTAACTTGTATAAAGGGCGGCCACTTTGTAAAGCAGCCCATTACGAGGCCGCGACGCGTCGCGTGTATGACTAATCAGGATTGATGGTCGGCAATGTTGAGCCTCGTCATCTTTTCCGATTTAATTCCTTTGTCTTCGCATGTAGTGAATATTGATGGAGTGAACTGTATCGTCTATGAAAGCTGTAGTTTACACAGACTGTAGACTGGTTATGCGTTGCCATGGCGCTGCGCTGCCTGACCAGACACATCTTACATCTCGACGATGACATTCAATATTGAACTATTGGGACTTTACTTTAAGACTTTATTTACTAATAAGTATACGGTACTGTGTGCGACTCCGAGACTATTGGTACTTCTATCTGAGCATAGTATCTGTTCAATAATTATCAAGCTGTTCTGGTTGTCTTGCTTACCCATCTAGGCTGACAATATTGCTCACGACAACGGCATATAAAGACTACAGACTAGCTACATGTAATAGATCGGACATTCACTCTCTGCCGTTTTCGCTTAACCATAGGCAGCAGATTTAACTACTTTAAGCTTGTGATCTCTGACAGTTGATGCTGCCTGTTCACGCGGCCTTGATGACAACCAGGCTTCAGTATCAAGTTATCAACTATCAATCAACCAGCCACCTCATTATTCTAATGTTACAGGCACCTATTAACCTTCTTATGGACTTTCTTATGGACTTTCTTATGGACTTTCGTATAGATACAGAATACACACTTACCTCTACTGTTTACTTTGTACATTTCCAAGCCTTGCTCCTTGTTTTCGTCTCGGAGCACAGCTTCCAAGTGTTTTACCGTGTTTACAGGATATTTCCCACTCCTTGCGCCTGTTTGAGTATGGGTATTCAGTCTCAGTGTCCTCTCTGTATTGTATTCACTACTCACTATTCTGTACTCTCAAACCTATTTTGCAGACATTTGTTGCATGCTTTAGATGGGAATCTCTGGACTACCAACAACGACAGAAATCTCGATCTCACATAAGCCTTTTGCTGTTAGAGGCTTGTGACATTTTTATCGAATTCTCATGTGAATCATTGATAAGCTTAAGTATTAAGACAAATACAAAACATTACCGTTGAACCATACCAAGCATCAAGAGATTCAAGACAAATCCCAGGTCACATGACCAAACCGTCAATTGTCACCGTTGGCCATGCAGACATCCGTCCGTCTTCCGTCGAGTCCGCCAATACCGACAGATCGCTCATCTCATTTAACTCTATTACCATATGTCTCGCCCTCTTTATCCAACATTCTTGTCACCGATCACTTTACCAGCATTCTTCATCGCATTCCTACACTTTTGCTTGTCTTTTTGCTGTCAAGTTTGAGTGCGCCCACATGCCAGTGCAACCACGGGATGGACGGCGTAAAATAAGAAATTAGATCGTAATTGTGGGTTGACACTTAAGATGTGAGTTATTGAACATTATGAGTGCTATTGCGGTAGAGTTCACTCGAGTTGGTTGCTGGTACAGAGTACTGAGTAGAAGAGGTGCGGCACACACCCCAACTCTGATTGGCTGCGTGCTGGCAAATGAGCACACCGGAAGCGCTTACGGCCACACTCGACCAGTCGTCGTTGCTCCTTCCGTTCTGGTGTATCTGCACAGACCTGCATGCACTTCAGAGTACTCAACTCAGTAGAGTCTGTAAGGTCTGGGTGCTCCTATTTCTGGTAGTTCTTTGTCCATCCCTCGTTCATCTCTTCTCTTTGTGCAGTATGCGATTCTAATTCTATTTGTCCTTTGATCTTGAGCCCTACAAAGCGTTTCGTCTGATCATCCTGTGCCCTGTCGCCTGTCGGCTGTCACTGTCTAGACTGTCACTCGCTCTTGCCGTTTTTACCTTTCTTTACCTTATTCTACTTGTGCTCTTGCCTCCTTCCCCTTCATTCCTCTCCGTCTCCTTCCCCTGCCTAGGCGCACTAGACTCGTGATCGTTTCAAAGCTTTGATACATCGGCCCTAGCGCGGCGCTAGCGTGTACCTATGTATCGTATGTACTACGGGTGTCTATCACTGTCACACTGTGTCCTGTGTGTCTCTCCTCTCCAGTGTCTCTCAGTGTCTCTAGTGTCTACCAACTTATTTGCTTTTTTTTTGCTTTCTTTGCGTCTTCTACAGCCAGCCTCCCTTGACTTGCTTTTCATCTGCCCTACCACTACCGAGTCTCGCTAATAAACTAGAAATTCCCGACCAATTCTTCGTCATTATTCTTCATTCTCGCTCCCCTTTCTTCATCATCCCTTGATCGCTGTTTGTTGTGCTTGATTGTTGACAACATGCTCTATTTGCATGATATTGAGAGCCTGTACTGTTTACAGGATGCTGTATTGAGTAGTCAATACAGAGTAGTGAGAGAGTACTTTGTAAAGAGACCAACTTGCCATAACCTCTGATTGGCCAGCCACAACATGTAGCACACAGTACACAACTCAACCACACTGTATATGCTTCCCACTATTCTGGCCAATATTGCTTCGTTCGTATTCCTCTTCTATCAATTCTGACTCTTATTTTGATTCTTTGGTTCTTTGATCTTAAATCACATTCAATCTATTCAATGCATTTAATCTATCTCGTAATTGTGCTTGTATTCACGGAAATCTTATGCTTCTACTCCCTGTATCATAGCGCTGATCTTAAGCTCCCGCAACATGCCAGCTCGCTTGATTCACGCGCATCCGTTCCAGTCTTTGAGTGTTCTATGTACGAAGTACTCAGTAGAGTGCCTGTTCTACTCACTTGCATGTTCTACCGTAATACAGTCGTGGACTCTTTCGTATGCTCTCGAACTAATATGCTGACCCCTGAAGCAACCCTGTTGAAACCCCTGACCCTGACTGCGACGCAGCTGTAGGACGTGCACTGCGTAGCATCAGGAGTACCTGTTTTTAGACTCACTGTATTCTATTCCACTCTTTCTACCCTCTTTCTTCTCTGTATCCTCTTTCTTCTACTCAGTGCACCTCTTCTCACTCCTCACTCTCTATCACGCCTCACCGCAGCGCATAAGGGGCACTGCTGGTTTGAGATGGCATAATCGACGCGTTTTTAGCATCTGACACTGACTGAACAAGTAAAAATAAATCAATCTGATTATGACCCATACTGTCATTCTTCACGCTCATCTACATTCTCTCTTGTACTCAGTAATCACCTTGCTATACGGAGCACATTCTACAGTATCCCTCTGCTCCTTCCCTCCTCGACTTCCACCTTCCAGTGCCAGTACTCCCCACACCTTCTCGCCCCACTTGCCAGCGCGCATGTCTTCCGACCAATCACAGCCCGTAGCCACTATCCGTTCTTCCCTCGATTTTTTTCTGTTCGCTCTTCTCCTGTACTCTTTGCCATTTATCGATTTTATTTATTGATTTTATTTATTCTTTTCTCTATTCATTCTCTCTTCTTTCTCTCTCTTTGGTTGTGCTCTCTCCCAATAGGACGCCACCCCTGTTCGCTGTGCGTTAGCGTCTGCATGCTCTCCTGCGCTGCACACCACTATTGCGAGTCGTCTCCAGTGTTTGCCTTTTCCGTCGCTCTTTCTGTTTCTGTCTTTTTGTGCTGTCTGTCAGTGTCGTCTTTGTTGGTCGACCCTTCCCCATTCACTGCTGGAATTCACTAGGGAACCCACCCAGATCTCAGAATTCACCAGCAAAACGGCCAATTTACTGCGCCGTCCCTACGTTCCTGCCTTCTCTGCCCTCGGCCCCTGTCGCCCCTTCCCCTTCCTGCTGCTTCCCTGTGCTGCTCCTGCCGTTTACTGAGTACCTCTACCTTTTTGCCCTCCTTCCTGCCCAAAGCATCGTCACTCCACTTTCTTCTCTTCTTCTCTTCCTCTTCTTCTCCTCTCTCTGCTCCTCTTCTCTCTCTTCCTCTTCTCTCTTCTCACCAACTTTCTTTCGTTCCCCTCCCCTCCCCTTCGTTTTCGCCCTCTTTCTTCTTCCCCTTCTTCGTTCTTCGTCGCCTAATCCATTCGAATTTGATTCCATCGTCGCGCGGTGCCGTTTCTTTTTTACTTGTTCTTTTTCGTCTTCTTTCCGACCAATTGTGTTTCTGCCAAATTGTGCCTTTTCCGACCTCATTTTCGACCACCTCGACCGCATCGACCGCATCTGACCGACCGCAATCACAACGTCGCAAACCGGCTTCATTTGTCTCTCGGCTCTTGACTCGTTCAATCTGATCTGATTTGTCTGCCTCGCATCGAAAATACAAACAAAACAAACACAAAAATCAAAGAAAACAGAAAAAACAAAACAAAAAAAAGAACTCTTAATTCACCACCCCTTCGACATCATCTTCACAACCAACCATCCTCGATCGGATTATCACCACATCGACAGAAGCAAGATCTCTTCCTCTTCTCTCTCTCTCTCCCAACAACGAATTCTGCGAGTTTCTTGGCCACCCGCCCACACACACACACAAGTTCACACTTGACATCCACAACTCTTCACGGATCTGCATCTACTTTCTTCACCAACAACATTACTCTTTTACTCTTACGCTTTTGCCCTAATACTTCTTGCTTCTTCTTGTACACTTTTCACTTGCATTCCGTCTCTTCAGACGTTCGACTTCAACTTCATCCTTTGATCCTTTGATCTTCTCGGCTTGCGCCAACCTAATATCTCAATACCGCCAACAACTACTCAACTCGAACCGCCTCGATCAACTTGCGCGCTGACGCTGCTGCATCTTATCATCGCCTCAGTTGCCTCTCTCTATCTCTCACCCACTTCACTCCTTGACTCTATACCCCCGCCGCTCAGCCGGATCTCTGCTCTCTGCCGCCAGCGGCCTCGTCCTTCCTTCTAGACTATATCGTCTTTTCTGCTCTTTCTGCTCTCTGCTTTCGCTTTGATCATTCGCATCTCACTCTCACCAACTGTCCCTTCAACTGTCTTCTGGCATCAAAGTTCGATACTTGCTATTACTTTTGGCTCGGACTATTCATTCCTTAATTTCTCACTCGACTCCTCTTGTCTCTCGACACTTGGACTCTTGCACACAATCCCAGACAACCTCACACCCTCACCTACATTTTTGTCTTGCAGCAATTGACTCGGGAAGTCTTGCTACTGTCTACCACACAAAATGTCTCACACCGCCAACTTCAGTGCCTCCAACAGCCTGGCCCTGCCAGGTTCTGGT
This sequence comes from Ophiostoma piceae, assembly GCA_032248835.1. NCBI lineage: Eukaryota > Fungi > Ascomycota > Sordariomycetes > Ophiostomatales > Ophiostomataceae > Ophiostoma > Ophiostoma piceae. The sequence goes on from CP135122.1 coordinate 5,872,677, forward strand.
CTCGCCTCCCGCAGAGGTGGCCAGGCCATCAAGCCCCTGTCCATCGACGCCACCAAGTCTGGCGCCGAGAACGACGGCGCTCTGCCGACACCGCGCACTAGCCGTTCACACTTGCTGGCCGGCCTTAGAACTGCGCCCAAGTCGGCTACTGCCGCGACCTTCCCTCCGTCTCCCACGACCGCGTCTGCCATGAACCAGCAGTCGCGCAACGCTCCCGCTGCCGGTGCTTCCTACAGCGGTTCCGAGACCAACAGCTACAGCGGCCCTAAGACGTCCCTGCCTCGCTTTGCCCACGGCCAGACCTACAACAGCGCCTACGCTCAGCAGCAGGCTCAGCAGCAGCAGGCCGCTGCCCAGCAGGCCCAGCAGCAGCGCATTCTGCAGGCCCAGCAGCAGCAGCTCCTCCAGCAGCAGCAGGCTCAGGCCCAGGCGCAAGCCCAGGCTCAGGCCCAGGCCCAGGCCCAGGCCCAGCACTACACCGCCGACCAGATTCTTGCTCCTCCCGAGCTTGATGACGATGCTGCTGTCATGGATGCCGAGTATGCTGAGATGATGGCTACTAACATGTACCTGGCCCAGCAGCAGCAGCGCCTGCAGCAGCAGCTGATGTCGGTGCAGGCTGCCCAGCAGCAGTTCCAGAACCTCAACATCAGCGGCGGTGGCAACAGCCAGCAGCAGCAGCAGCAGGTTGCGGCTTACCAGCAGCTCCTGTTCCAGCAGCAGCAGCAGGTCCTGGCTGCCCAGCAGCAGGCGGCGCAGCAGCAGCAGCAGCTGTACGCGTACATTGACCCCGCCACTGGCCAGCAGGCTCTGTATGTCGGCCAGGCGTCGGGAATCAACAGCCAGTACGTTGACCAGTACAATGCCAACCTGCAGCAGCTGCAGTACCTCCAGCTTCTCCAGAAGCAGCAGCAGCTCCAGCAGCAGCAGGCTCAGCAGGCCCAGCAGCAGCAGCTTCTGCAGGAGCAGGATCAGCGCATGCCCCACCAGCACCACAACCAGCAGACGCGCGGCTCCATGTTCCAGCAGCAGTTCCAGCAGCACATGCACCGCCAGGCGTCGCCGATCACTGCGCCGCGCGTGCAGGTGTCGCCGCCCCCTTCGGAGGGTGCCAACGGTCACTCGCACCGCAACATGTCGCCTCCCCGCCGCATCGACTCCACGACGCCGTCGTCCGACCACGCCCCTCTGCCTCCGCCGAGCGCCAACGCTTTCCGTCGCGGCCACAAGAAGTCTGCGTCTCTGTTTAACGGCGCCAACCTGCTCGATGTGAACGGTGCTGGTGCAGCCAACTCGGAGGTGCCCAAGTCTGCCGGTCCCAAGACGGCGACTTTCCCTCCCAACGTCATGCAGGCAGGCACGTACGGCCCCGGCCAGGCTCGTGCCGGCGAGCACCCGATCCGGCAGCCGCGCGGCCCGCCCAACTTTGACGAGCTGGCCAGCAAGCCGACGTCGAAGCACGAGGGCAGCAAGAACTTTGCGACGCGCACGCGCCGGTCTGCTGTGCACAACCTGGTGCGTGCGGGCTTTAGCCGGCGCCAGGTGACTGCGAGCGGCAGCTCGGGCAGCATCAGCCCCATTTCGGAGACTGCTGATGAAGCGACGCGCGCGCTGCAGTCGCTCCAGATTGAGGACGATCTGGCGACGCCGCTGTCGGACGACGAGTCTGGGTCTGTTTCCGGGCGTAGCGGCTCTGGCAGCCTGAACGGAGACGATGTCGAGTGCTCGCTGCCTAGTTCGCGCACCTCGACTGGCAGCTGGGGCGCGATTGGCTCCGAGCGTCCCGGCTCGCGCGAGAAGAGCATTACACGCAAGAGCGTGGAGTCGCTCAACAGCACGGGCACTGCAGCCACTGGTAGCGACAGTGAGAGTGTGGCCGGTGGTGTGATCCCCGGCAGCTTTGCGTCGGTGTTCAAGTCCAAGCCGATCGGCGGCCAGCAGCGCAAGGCCCCGATGGTGCTGATGAAGAACACTGAGAAGCGCCGCTTCGCCGCTTAGTTTCTTTCTTTTTTTATTCTTCGTTTCTCGTTTCTACTAGGGTTGGGAACGGTGTATTTGCTCTATTGTTTTGTTCTGTCTGCTTTTGTTCGCACTGCTCTTTTGTTCTTCTCTTCTTACCATTTACGCCATAACGATTATGCACTGCATGTGTCTCTTTAACATTGACACTTTTTCATCTTACATTCGCCTCCATTCCTTTGAACGTTTACTTTGTCATCTTTTTGTTTTCTTCTCTTCTCTTCATACTCTACTTCTCCATCAGCTTAGTATACCAAGTTGAAAGACTACGATATCTTCTTGTTTTGTTCTTGTTCTTGTTCTTGTTCTTGCGAGTCGGTGACGGGTAGATCCCCGAGCCATCTCTTTACATTCTACTTCCATCTCTTCTTTCTGCAATCTTTTTTATCTTCATCTCTTCATCTTCTTCTCTTGATCTTTTGCATGCTGGCTGATCGCCGCCGGCGGTCAAGACAGCGGAGGCGGTGTTTTCTTTTTTTCGTCTTTTTCTTTTTCTTTTTCTCTTCTCTTTTCTGCTTCTATGGCCATGGACGGTGACGGCGGCCTTTTACATTTTGTGCTCTACTTCTACTTTACATAGCTTATCTTGACACAGTTCTACTATTTCGTTTTGATTAATGCTTACCTGTGATATTTTCGATCTGTGTGACTTATTCTATGTGACTGGATCTGTGAAATGACGTTGGCAAATCGCTGATAGCTCCAGCTGTAATGCCGGCTTTGTCAGCAGTGCCGTCATCAGGTACAGGAGTTAAGCTCCGGGCTAATAGCGAGCATCAGCGGCTTAACTTTTATAGAGTCTGACAGTTGGAGAACACTTTATGCAAAGGCACGATAAATCCGATGCGGTTAATGGATGCCCAACACTTTACTGAGTACGAAATACGAGCAAGGCTGTTGCTTGTTGCTGCAACGCAAAGCATACCTCTCTCGAATGCACCACCACCAGTTCGTGCCGCTAAACCCGACACTGTAGATATACTAATGCAGCTGTTAGTATAAGTAGCCCCTCATCTTGCTTCTGATATCTTTTGATATCTTCATTTCATCTCTTATTTCTGTATCACCAAACAAGACTTCTAAAAGAAAATGCCTTTCCCGTATAAGACTGTCCTCATCACGGGTGCCTCTGCCGGCATTGGCCAGGCCCTCGTCGGCAAGCTCATCGCCGAGCTCGGTGACAGCGTCTTTATCATCGCCGCCGGCCGCCGCCAGGACCGTCTCGACGCGCTCGTCGCCAAGCACGGCGCCAGCCGTGTCGCCACCGAGGCCGTCGACGTCGCCGACCTGGCTGGCCTGCCCGCGTGGATCCAGTCCGTCACCAAGAAGTACCCGACGCTCGACTGCGTCATCTTCAATGCCGGCTTCCAGCAGGGCCTCGACTTTGTCCAGCCGCAGTCCATGTCGCTGGAGGACGTCACCGCCGAGATGACCACCAACTACCTGTCGCCCGTGCACGCGACGGCCCTTCTCATTCCCCATTTTGAGAAGCTGTCGGCCGCGTCGCTGATCTACGTTACGTCCGGCCTCTCGCTCATCCCCATCCAGCGCTGCCCCAACTACTGCGCAAGTAAGGCGGCGCTGCACTCGTTTGCCTGGACGCTGCGGTCGCAGCTCGAGGGCGCCCAGGCGACGCAGCACATCCGCGTCACCGAAATTGTGCCGCCGGCGGTGCAGACGGAGCTGCACACGCGGCAGGGCCTGCCGGCGATGGGGATGCCGCTGGCCGATTTCATCCAGGAGACGTGGGAGGGTCTTTCTTCTGAAAAGGTTATCGACGAGGTGATGCCGGCGCAGCTGCGGGCGCAGGCGGGCACGGTGGACGATGTGCGGCGGGCAGCGTACAAGGAGTTCAACGAGAAGATCAAGGCGGCGATGGCGGCGGCCAAGGCGAATGCCGGGCAGTAATTTAGTGATACATAGTCAATCAACGTTGAGTGATTACATAAGATAAAGTCAACATGACCCCTGATGATGTAGACCGATGATGACAAGCACCACACCAAAGAGATATCTTTACTTCAGTTACTTAGTCATACGAGCTGGCCACTCATTGCATTACTACTGTTGTCTTTTTTATAAAGCCGTCTTTCTCCATATCTTTACCTTTTCCATCGTCCTTTCATCACCACCGCCCACGACGATACAACGAGATGGAATCAAGGTCATGAATCAACCGTTACCGGCCCGTTGCCGTACTTTTGCATAATTTTATTTGCACCAGTTATACAAATTGTCCGTTGACATAAAGTACGGACTTTGATATAAAAAAGTACAAAAAGACCACTCATCATCATGGTCTACTAAAAGAACCTCATCGGCCTACAGACCTCGCCCGTGAGCTGACAGAGTCTACTATCCCAGGTCTACTATCGTAGGTCAACTGTGGTCTGCTGCTGTGCAGACTCTCTATAAAAGATGACTGCCCAGCCCGTTTCTAGTGAGGATAGAACCATCATCCATCATCCTTCTTCGTATATTCTGACATTGCCATCAGATATTGTCATCAGATATACTCCTTCATAATCCAAACAACACCAACCAACCAACCAACCAACAAAACTACACACAATGGCTATCCACAAGTTCTGCTTCTTCAAGGGTTCCCCCCAGGAACAGACCGTCCAGTTCCGCGACCTCACGCTCAAGAACCACAAGATTTGGTTCAAGCAAATCCGCAAACTTCTCGCCGGCCTCGGGCTTAAAGAGCACCTTGTCATCGGCGAGTGCTGGAACTCGGACGATGACGAAGACAAGCGCTGGCACGACAATCGCCGCGACGTCTGGAAGATGCTCTCCAAGCTGGCCCGTGCCTATGTGCGCCGCACCGAGCCCGATATCAAGCGCCGCCTCACCGCCGTAATCCGCGACGACGGCCAGTACGACACCACCAAGCTGTTTGCTGCCCTGATCAACCATTTTGAGACGGAGATTGAGGTTGAGAGCGACACTGAGCCTGATGCCGATCTGGAGGCGGAGCCCGGGGTCCCGTGGTGGCCGGTCGATTGGGCAAAGATTGAGGCCGATATCAAGTCCGAGCCGGACACTATGATGGAGGACGCGGACCCGCAGACGCGGGCCGCCGCCGAGCTCTCGTGGCTGTACCTGGGATTCATGTTGAAAGCTCTGTATCGGTGTGGATAACTTTGTAAAGGCGTCTTTCAGTCGAGTCCTGCACCAGCGGTTGATCTTTCAGCGACGATACCCTTAATTTCTCTTGATCTTTTGGCGGCGATACCATCTGATTTCTTATTCCTCTGTTCTTCTGTCTTCTGTATCTTAGTATCTGTCAGTCATAGAATTCTAATTGAACAGTTCTTTTAAAACAACTATAGATAATTGACCTATGCTTGATGTGATCATCTAACCAATGACTCTTCTGGATGCGTCTCTTTATTCTGCGTACGCTCAGTTTCATATTTCAGAATACCGAGCCGGCGTACTCTGTACATTTGCTGCCAAATCACTTACACACCAGAATATCCACTTGCCTACATTGTATCTTGCGTGCCGGACTGCATGCTATCGTCGTATCTCGTCTTCCATCGTCGTCGTTCTCATCCCTCTCATCTCGTGACGACGCCGGCTCGTGCATGCCACGTTGTTCAGCAGTCCCGTATTGACCGCTCTTGTCTTTTAGCCAGCTTGCTCAGTACACTTCAATTTACCTTTAAATCTATATAATCTAGAAATCTAAAACAACAGATCTGCAACTGTGCTGTAAGCTGTTCTGTCAGTTCTTACTAAATGTGGGCCTGCATTTTGCACTTAACACTCTTGGTGCTCTTACTGCTTCAGTGCTCTTAGTGGCTATCCTAAGTGCCTATTCGGCACTTGTTTGCACTTTATTTCGATTAACTCTCTAATACCACCCTCACCTCTGCTCTGACAGACTTATTCCTGATTTATCACGGCTTATTTGTTCTTCCCCGCAGCGGTGTCTCTGCCGCCAAGGTCAACGTGGTGCTGAGCTGATTCGTTGTGTTTCATTGCCGCTATCTACTTGCCGATGCTCCTCTTCCTGTCTCTCTCCTGACTCCTCCTCCTCTCACCTCCTTTCTCTACATGACTACGCGGGGTGGAGAGGGGAAGTCTCTTTTCATTAGCTGATGCAAGATCAACAAGTCAGAGATGTGTAAGAGATGACATAGCTGTGGCGTCGAGGAGTTAAGAACAGAGTGTTGGCGTCTTGGTGTGGAGGACGGCGGGAGTATATGAGTATATGTAGCCCCTCGTAGCTCTTGTTTTGATTCTGATTTTGATTTTGATTCTTTTGATCTTGACTCTCATCCCTTTTAATCACATCTACAATGTCTCATCAACGCCCCCCTTTCCGTGCTGAGCACCTCGGCTCGCTGCTGCGCCCCCAGGCCCTGTCCGACAAGCGCGTCCAGCTCGACGGCGAAAAGGCCGTCGTCATTGCCGCCGACAAGGAGCTGCGCAAGCTCGAGGACGACGCCATTGACAACATTGTCAAGGTCCAGCTCGACCTCGGCTACTCTCCTGTGACGGATGGCGAGTACCGCCGCCACCAGTTCTGGGGCACCTTCTTCCCGGCCCTCGAGGGCATGGACGAGATCGCCGACCCTCCGCTGGACATGTTCCGCCTCTACGTGCCCGACCTCGCCGCCTTCACCGAGGCCGGCCACAAGCCTGGCGAGTCCATTGTCTGCGTCGGCAAGATCAAGCACACCGGCAGCACCTACCTCGACCAGTGGAACTACCTCAAGAGCAAGCTGCCCGCCGACAAGGTCAAGGAGGCCAAGCTCACCCTGCCCGCCCCCGAGTGGTACCACCTGCGCTACAAGCCGGGCTACGCCTACCCCAAGGACGTCTACGCCAACGACGCCGAGTACTTTGCCGACATTGCCGCCGCCTTCCGCGCCGAGATCAAGGAGCTCTACGCCGCCGGCTGCCGTAACGTCACCATTGACGACCCTAACCTGGCGTACTTTTGCTCTGAAAAGATGCTTCAGGGCTTCAAGGACAACAACGACATTGACGCCGAGGAGCTGCTCGACAGCTACGTCAAGCTCTACAACGACTGCCTCGAGGGCCGCCCCGCCGACTTCCACGTCGGCCTGCACCTGTGCCGCGGCAACTTTGCCTACTCGCGCCACTTTAGCGAGGGCGGCTACGACCGCGTCGCCGTCAAGCTGTTCCAGCAGATCAATGTTGATACGTACTTTTTGGAGTACGACACTGACCGGTCCGGTGGCTTTGAGCCTCTGGAGAAGCTGCCCGCGCACAAGAATGTCGTGCTCGGCGTGATTACCTCCAAGTTCCCTGAGCTCGAGAACCTCGACGAGATGAAGGCCCGCGTCTACGCCGCCGCCGACTACGTCGCCAAGGGCACCGGCCAGACGCGCGAGGACGCCCTCAAGCGCATCAGCGTGAGCCCGCAGTGCGGTTTTGCCAGCCACCACCTCGGCAACAGCGTCACTCACGACGACATGGTCAACAAGCTCAAGCTCGTGCGCCAGCTGGCCGATTCCATCTGGCCGGGCGAGCCCTAGATGTATATAAGTAAATAATGAGATTAATAGAGTTGCATAGCGAGAATAGAAGTTTATGAAAGTATGACATGTATAAATTGAATGAAATAGATGAATGAAAATTAAAGAAGATTGACATCAGTTGGATTTAATGTAATTAGTATCATGACACAGTGTATATAAGTATACACCGTGTATACACTGTATAAGTCATGGACAACCAATGAGACTACCCGCAATGCCAACGACGGTCACGTGAACGGTGGATTGGAATTTGCCAACTCCAGTTTGCTTGACCTACTCAATACTCGGAGACGACGACGACTGATCACTGACGACGACGACGATTGACGGCGATTGACGACGATTCGACTGATTTGACGAGATTGACGACGTCCACACTTCACGACTTTTCGATTTCTTTCCTTCCACACATCACAATGGGCCACGGTCACGATGATCTCCCCGAGTTGCCGAGTCAGTTCTTTTGATGATAGCACGGCGAGTCTTCTATACTCTTGTCTATGACGAGTATAGCAGACTCGTCGTCTTCGACGACTCGTACTACAGTACTAATGCAGACAGAGGCGACTCGCGAGCAGATGAGCGAGGCCAAGCTGCCGCTGGCCTACCGCGACAGCTGCGCCAACCTGCTCATCCCCCTTAACCGCTGCCGCTTCGAGACCTACTACCTGCCCTGGAAGTGCGAGACCGAGCGCCACAGCTACGAGAAGTGCCAGTACATTGAGTTCAAGAAGCGCGTCGCGCGCATGGACGAGCTACGAGAGGCCAAGGGCGGTGCGCGGAGCAATTAGAGTAGAGGTCTCCAGAGAGAGAGTCTACGAGGACGCGCAGAGATTTCAGTTAGCGAATACAACTTCAGTATGATGGCATGCAGACAAGGTGCATTTGAGCGAATGCAGAGTGACTGTGCAAAAACGAGAACGGACAGCATCGGACGGCATCGGAAAAGAACGGCACGCAGAGAAGGCAACGGACGGCATGCCATACACCACAGCAGCTACCGGAACAACGGGAACAGCAACAACGACTATGAAAACGACAACGACTACACTCGACTACAACCGAATACAATCGACTACACTCCAAGGTCATTCAATGCAATTCGACATCACACACACTCAAGTAATCATAATTGTGTTTCATTAACTAGCAAACGCCTTTTCATAGCCACACTGTTCCTCAGTGTTCCTTATAACCTTCAACATCTTAAAGCAAAGCTTACAGAGCCTCGCCGGACTCGGCCTTTTGCAGGCCGTACTTCTTGAGGCGGATGGCCTGGATGTTGATGAAACCGCTGGTGTCGACGGGCGAGAAGTCGACGAGCGAGTCCATCGACGACTCCTCGGACGAGTAGAGCTTGGAGTCGGGCGAGCTGCGGCCCAGCACGTAGGCGTTGCCCTTGTAGCAGCGCAGGCGCACCTCGCCGTTGACCAGCTTCTGCGAGAACACGAGCGAGTTCTCGATAAACTCGCGCTCGGGCGAGAAGTACATGCCGTTGTACAGCAGCTCGGACCAGTTGTGCGTGACAAACTGGTCGCGCAGCGAGCGCACCTTGCCGTCCATGACCAGACCCTCGAGGTCCAGGTGGGCGAGGCGCAGGATGGTCATGCCGGGGGCGTCGTAGCAGCCGCGGCTCTTGAGGCCGATGAAGCGGTTCTCGACAATGTCGATGCGGCCGATGCCGTGGATCTTGCCAATCTCGTTGGCCTTGTCAAAGACCTCGACGCTGTCGGTGTACTCCTTGCCGTCGGCGACGAGCTTGACGGGCAGGCCCTTCTCGAAGACGATCTGGATGTCCTGGGGGGTGTTGGGGGCCTTCTCGGGGTCGTCGGTGCGGGTCCACATGTCGACGGGGGGCGGCTGCGAGGGGTCCTCGAGCGAGCCGCTCTCGTAGGAGCAGTGGGCGAGGTTGTCGTCCATGCTGTAGGGCTTGGCCTTGGTGGAGGTGACGGGGATGCCGACAGAGGCGGCGTAGTCGAGCAGGTCGAGGCGGCCCTGGAAGCGGTTGAAGAACTCGGGCATGCGCCAGGGAGCAATGATCTTGATGGTGGGGTCAATGGTGAGGAAGGCGAGCTCGAAGCGGACCTGGTCGTTGCCCTTGCCGGTGCAGCCGTGCGAGACAAACTGGCAGTTCTCGTCCTTGGCAACCTTCATCTGGGCGCGGGCAATGACGGGGCGGGCCAGCGAGGTGCCGAGCAGGTAGCGGCCCTCGTACTGGGCGTTGCACTGGACGGCGCGGAAGCACAGCTCCTCGACAAACTCACGGCGCAGGTCGAGAATGACCATCTTGGCGGCACCGAGCAGGGCGGACTTGGCCTTGACGGCTTCCCAGTCCTCGAATTGGCCGACGTTGGCCAGGAAGCAGACCACCTCGTAGCCCTCCTCGAGGAGCCATTTGAGGATACAGCTTGTATCCAGGCCGCCTGTTTGTTAGTGTGTATACTTATGAAGGTGGTTGACAAAGAAAGACATACCAGAGTAGGCAAGACAGACGCGTCCTTTGCTCATTTTGTGTGGTTGTGTTGTGTGGTGGTTGAGGTGAGGTGATGTGAGGTGGTGATACTGACTACAGGCGACAGTATAAGTGATAGAGGTGTAATGGAAATGCAAATGTGGAGCAGGAAGCTACTGCTATTTAACACAATCTCTCCACAGCGAGACGCAGCCAAAGACACTAGATTTCGGGCTGACGGTCAACCATTCGGAGTAAACTATGACTCTTTGCTGCTCCTACTTTTAGTTTCTACTTTTATTTTTATTTTTATTCCTTTTTCTTGTTTCTTTTTGCGGTACGGCAACTATCTTATCTTTGGTCTTTCTCTCTAGTCGTTGGTCTTATCAGAGGGGTCTTGCGGCGGTGACGGAGGGGACAGCCGTGAATTGAGGCCTGTGATTGGCTGTAAGACGGTTTTTGAGTAGGAGGCAAGAGTGATAGAACGACAGACGGTAGAGGGAAGGAGCGACAGACAGAAGAGCAGAAGGACGGCAAAGGGAAGGAGCGACGGCAGAGAAAACTTTTTACTGGGTCCTGCCAAAAACGTATCAAACGAATCAACGGTGCTACGAGATGCCGCTCTTGCCATTCCATCTCTGACTCTTATGTCTATCAATGGCATGCTCTTTCCTTTCTCTTCTCTTTCTCTTTACTCCGTAGAGACGGAAGCAGTCAGGAACACTGCGGGATCGTCTCCATTCCCCGTAAGTCCCCACAAGAGCTGTGTGTAAAGTGGTCAGTGATGTAAGTGCAAAGAGGGCAAGAGCAGAGAGAGTCAGCGAAAGCGGAGCCTGCGGAGAAAGACGGCCAAAAAGGAGCAAAACGCTGGTGCGGCGTAATTGTCGGCGTAGCGAGTGGCCACGCCGAGCGAAGAGTTTTCTCCGACATGACTGTCAATTGGGAGGAAGACTGTCAATGATGACTGGTTTGACAGAGCGAAATAGAGAAAAGTTGATGACAGTCGATAGGCGATAAGATGTACGAAGCAACGGTTGCAATGAGGCTAGAAGGATGGAAGAAAGATGAGAGAAGAAAGGAAGGATGCTGATAAAAAGAAAACATGCTGAAATATAAGATGACTAAGCATCGCCAATGAAGCTGAAAAGTGACCCAAAAAGCAGGAAAGACACGATGCACCACACGACCACCAACTCCGACAGACACCGTGCACCACACCTTGCGGAGACGCCGTGACTCTTCTTCATCACCCGATTTACTTCTTCTCTTACTTTCTTTTTAAAATAAATTAATGTCTTGTATTGCAAACTGCTCAATATTGGCCGGTGTCACTGCATGGCGTATTGGCCACGCTCACCGCAAGTCATGGCTGTGTCTTGTGTCTGTGTGTGTCTTTGCATGTTTATGCTAGTGATCTGGCGATTATGGCTGATTATTAACTATTATCAATGATCAATGGTCCCTTGCTTGTGCTCTCGGCCTGACGCATCTGCAGGTACGATGACACCAACCTCTGTCTAGCATTTTGTTGAGTGTCTGATAGTAAAGTATTCACACTCGTGATAAATTAGCAAATAAAATACAAAATACAAAATACACAACACGATCGATCGACCGGGTATCTAGATTGCACCCGCCTGCTACCACCAACGCCGTCCAACGTCTCCACGAGCTGTCCTCTCTGCTCTGCTCTTCAATCAGCTCTTCGGTCTGTTCTATTCGGACGTTCTACACATTCTACCTTCTACCTCCACCTTCTAGATCATACCACTCCTCCCGTTCCTATTATAGACACGAGGGTTGTGTGACAGCGGTGCCTGTGTTGGCATATCCATGTTTTCCGTGTTCCCGTCCGCCATGACTCTTTGTTCATGTGTATCACAGTCGCTCGGTCTGCTGTCTGTCTGTCTACTGAGTACTGTCTACGCCATGCCTGTCTACTGCCAACCCGCCTCCGCCGCCAGCCTGGTACTTTTCCGTTTCACGTCTCACACGCTCAGACATTGCCAACGTTTTCTTCTTTTCTTCTTCTGTGTCCTTTTATCTTTCGCATCTTTCGCACGAGACCCTCGCTCTTCAACTGTGGGACGTCAGACTGTCTTGTCGTGTCTTGTCTGTCTGTCTTGTCTGTGTAGGACGAACCATGACTGACTGTCTTAATTTTACCGCTGCAGAGTTGATGAACCACGGAACATAACGGCCGGCTGTAGAATCTTTGATGTTGAAGATGTAGATACTGTGGAATATGTGCATTGACAACATCACCTGTAACCTGTTATTGAGATTGAGATCGCCGGCACGCGAGCCGCATCATTGCATAAATCAGATCAATAGATCAAATCGGACCCTAGAAATCAAACAAATCAAACAGATCAGACAAAATCGGAATCAACGGATTCACTCAGCATTGACTCGCCTCAACAGCTGATGATCCTGGAAGCTGAACAAAGCCAAGAGAAACGAAACAGGTCTACATATACGAGACTGGGATGATAAACAGTTCAGAAAGAATCTATTAAAAGATTAGAAATAAAGTAAAGAAAGACTAAAGAAATAAAGAATGTCGATCATCGCGCCCCCTGAAGAACAGCCAAAGCGCGTCTACAGGCTACAGCCGTCCCTGACTACTGAACAAAGAGCCAATTAAGCTTGCTATTCTACCGTCTACCGCCCTGGCATGCCCGCAATCAAGCAAATCAAGGCACGGCGCCAAGCGCAGGGGTAACACCAGACCCAAGACATTAAACATAAAATAACAACTTTTTGAGGAGAGAGAGAGAGCAGAGTGAGGGTAGAAACAAACGGCGATGAATGGAGATGAGACGAGGGTGAGTAGAGAGAGATTGATATAAGTCTCTTCTCTTCTCTTCTTTTTTCTAGAATCGTCGTGCTCGTGTCTTCGTCTTCCACCGATCACTTACACACTACGCCACTACGTCACTAACATCACATCTATATCAACACATCAACACACATCTACACACAATGATCGCCCGCGTTCTCTCGCTCTTCCTCCTGCTGGCGCCGGCCCTTGCTGCCCACCGCACCCTCAACATGGCCGCCGTCAAGCTTGCCGAGGATTCGTCCTACCAGTGGACTGTCGAGAACTGGGCCGCCTCGTATGCCGGTGGTTATGGTGAGTCTTCTTTCCTCTATTCTCCTCGCTGCGCTCGTTTTGTTGTTTTTGTTTTTGTTTTTTGTTCTTGTTATCTCGCTTCGCTCGATCTTATGATCCTTTGAAGCTCGCTCGTTCACTCTTATACACGCTCGATCTCGCTTCGCTCGATCTCTCTTTTTGCTTGCTCATCTCGCTAACTCTAAAGACTTCAACATCTCTGCCCCCTACTCCGCCGGCCAGTTCCCCGTGCCCGCCTTTGTCGCCCACTGCGCCGGCACCGCTGCCGCCACCCAGTACACCCTCTGCAACATCACAGACATCCGCAACACCACCCACCGCCGCCAGATCGTCTCCAAGCTCATGCCCGCCACCAACGCATCGGCCGCCACCATCGCCGTCAGCTACAAGTTTGACGACCTCACGCAGTCCAACGCCTGGTGGAACTACACCTCGTACGCCACCGAGGCGTACCCCGTCGCCAACACCACCAGCGTCTTTGGCATGAAGCCCAGCGAGGTCTACGGTGTTGCCTAAGTTTTCCGTATACTTTTTGATTTTATTTTCACGTCATTTATTCAATGGGTCATAGAACTAGATACACAATACTACTCAACTACTACTTCAGCCCAGGATTGACTGCACAGAAATCAAAGTTGCCGGTCTGAAAGTTGTTCCCCCAGTACGGCGGGAAAGGCACGGGCGTGCCGCTGCCGCCCTGCACGGCAAATGTCGTGACAAACACGAGCAGCTCGGTGCCGCCGCTGATGGCGGCCGCGAGTACAAAGTTGTACCGCATGAACCAGTCGGCGTGCCTCTTTCGGATGTATGTATGCACAAACAGTGCCAAGACAAAGTAGATGGTGACGCTGGCGTTGATGCCGACCGACAGGTAGCCCAGGTACCACGCAATGACAGGCGTCAGCACCAGGTCGAACCGGCGCGACGGAAAGCGCCGGTGCAGCAGCCAGAACGGAATGGGCAGCAAAAACCCGAGAGGCAGTGCCAACAAAATCCACTGGTACGTCCGCCCGACGCCAAACATGTACTGCGTGAGCGCACCGAAGGCAATGGCGTTGGAGTTGAACGACTGGATAACCTGGCCGGACCAGATGTTGGTCCCTTGGATGCTGAGCAGGACATCACGCTGGCTGGTGGTGATGCTGTTCATGAGGACGTAGTTGACGACGGCGCCGAGCAGCGTGCCGACCAGAGTAACACTGAACGTGCAGCGCGGACTGAGCTTGCCGTACTGGCCGAGCTTGAGGTTGGCCACGAGCGACAGCGCCTGCGCCTGCGCGTTGGCGCCAAAGAGCACAAAGTACATGTTGGCGACAGGCTTGCCGGGGTGCAGGTTGCCGCCGATGAGCTGGATGACCGAGGTGATGGGCACGCCGAAGCCGATGAGGCCCTGCAGGGCGCCGAAGAAGAGTGTGGCGGTAAAAGAGAGAGTGGTGGCAATGAGGAAACCCCACCACGGGAGCGTGGACTCGAGCTGGTAGATGCACGCGAGGGCGACGACGGTGGACACGAGCAGCACAGCCAGGTACCACCAGGCGGGCACCTCGCGGTAGGCAAGCATCTGGAGGTAGTGCGGGTCGGTCTCGGTGGTAGAGGTCTTGGACTTGAACGTGTTTTTCATGCCAGCCCACGTCGGCCGTCCAATCTTCTTAAAATCAAAGCGAGGCAAGGCCGCCTTGACCGAGTCGTAGTGCCACAGGTAGATGTGCATGATCGTTGCCGTGATGCCGAGGTTGGTCGTCAGCAGGTACGACGCATTGCTCGCGGCAAAGAACGGCAGGCCCTGCACCGCCAGCGCCGTCGCATTCAGCTCAAACTTGTTGTCCAGAATCGCCGTCTGATTATAAACAACAAAGTCGGCCGCCGTCGACGACGCGTCAAACAGCGACTGCGACAAAAACGGAAACTGTAGTGCCTGCCACACATTGCCATAGTACAGCCCCAGAAACAGGCACATGCACAGCACGTACCCGGCAAAACCGTTGGCCAGCGTGCGCGCGGGCAAAAAGAAGGCCGTCGTCGTAATGTACTGCCAGTCGAAGCTCAGACTCAACAACCCTAAACCCTCGTTGCCGCTGGCGCCGCCAAAGATGTTGGTAAACAAGAGGGAGTCGCGGTTGGCAAGGCAAAAAAACGAAACACCCGTCAAGGCAGGCATAATGTACTGTGGGAACAACTCCCACACGGCGACGATGCCAAACACGGCCCAGAACAGCCGGAAGCGCTGCCGCATCTCGGCGCGGTCGCGGTGCAGCGTCTCGACGAGCGACGTCAGCGGCAGGATGCTCGGCCACAGCATCTTGGACGGGTACACGAGGCTGCGGCGCAGCACGCCGGCCATGCCGTAGCCGAGGAGCTGAGAAGAAAAGAGCAAAAGAATGGCAACGACGGGCGACGGCACGACATTGTAGTAGAGCTTCTGGGCGGCGAGGACTTCGGTGGCGTAGGCGGCCGACGACGCGGAGCTGGACATGATGATGATGGCGAGGTGTTCTTTGCTGTTGAACGAATGGGGATTGACAATTTTGTTAAAAGGAAGCAGGGCCATGGCGTTGCCGAGGACATAGCTGATGACGGTCAGGAAGATGACCGAGACCGACACGGACTGCGGCTTGAACAAGAAGATGGTGGCGAGGGCGGAGCCAAAGACGGAGAGGCCGATGCCGAGGACGAGCATGCGCAGGGTCCATGGGCTTAGGGACGGGTCGTCGTCGGTGTGCAGCGTCTGGAGGACCTCTGGCTCGTCTGTTGTCTTCTTTTTCTGTGCTGCATCTTTTGCTTGTGGTGCATCTACCGGGAAGATGCCAAAGTCGGCGAGGGTCTTGTCGAGGGTGGGCAGAGTGTCGAGGGACACTTCCGAGTTGTACCAGCTCAGCCGCGGGTTGTCTTGTGAGTTCGTGTCTTTATTTTTGTTTTCATTTTCGATTCTGTCATTATTTCTGTCATCATCTCGGCCATTGTTTTGGCTGCTCGTTGCATCTCTGACGCTGCCATCTCCCGTTGGGGTGCTTCCCTCGCCAGGAGGTGATGTTGGTTTCTCTTCCTTTTCTTTCTCTGTCATTTTGATTCTGATTATTTTGATACAATTTTTCTTCTACTCTGTTTCTTCTTGGCAGACGCCTCTATAAGTAGACTCTACTCTACCTCCCCTTATCTCCCGCCATCATCACATCATCCAGGCCATATCTTGTTCATATCATCTCATCTACGCATCATACCAGCCGTGATATCTTTACACTCTATCACACTCTAGATAACAACCACTCTGCACATAATACACATAATACACATC
The DNA here is from genome assembly GCA_032248835.1 of Ophiostoma piceae. Classification (NCBI taxonomy): domain Eukaryota; kingdom Fungi; phylum Ascomycota; class Sordariomycetes; order Ophiostomatales; family Ophiostomataceae; genus Ophiostoma; species Ophiostoma piceae. Next base: position 5,889,095 of record CP135122.1, read on the forward strand.
CAAAACAACGGAATAGCATTGCCGATATCTCTTGTTTCTGCATCGAATAGACGTCGAGCAACGCATCTCGAGTGTCAGTCTCGACTGGTTGGTGTCGGGGTGATCGCCGTTGTTTATGCGCTATCTGAGTTATAGGTGGTTCACTATTGATTTAGAAGTGAATCGCAACCATTTGTTTCGTAACAGAAGAACAAGGAACAGATTAAATCAAAAGAAATCAAAAGTCAAAAGAAATCTGGTGTGAGGATGCCTGCGAATAATTGAGAGAGACCAAATGTGCTAGCAGGGTATACCTTATAACTAGAATACCCTCCGGTGCCTGGTAACAACAGAACTCCGGGTGGTCTAGTTGGTTTATGGCATCGGACTGTAATTGCACACACAATAATATCCGAGAGTCGGGCGTTCGATTCGCCCCCTGGAGAATCTTCATTTTTTTGCTTTTATTTTTTTATTTTCTTACTTCTGTCAAATTATCACTCTTTTTGGCTCATATTATTTCTTGAATTATTCTGGAATTATTAATCTCATTCAAAGTTTTGAACACTTTTTGTTGAGTTTTGTTTGATTATCGCATCGTTTTGCTTCAACTTATTAAGTTTATATGCAGCACAAAAAACACAACGTCAAAGACAAGACAACAAATATTCTTTTTAAATACGGTGACATGCCCTTACCCCGGACTCATTTATCTGTCTATCTTCATCAATATATGATAATCAAGATCTATACAGCAGGCTAAATTCATAGGTTCATCTCTCAACCCGTACACCACGCAATCTACTCTTTTACCCGCCCAAGCGAGACACTCGGCGGACCGGTGCCGTGAAGTCAGATGAGTTAGTCGACTCTACATACACAACCCATTGTAGAAGAGTGGAAGAAATACAGCAAAGAACAATATCCATCGCCAAGGCGGCACCATAGCCGAGCTTCGCAGCCATCTGTCGTGCCACTCGTCATGACATGCAGGCGAGGAAGATGAAAGGATGAAGACAAGTAGAAGTAGAAAATGGTAGCACTCCGATGACCCGACAGCCCGTCTTGGTCACTTTACAGTAGAAGATGGGATGATGCTTAGAGATAAAGACAAAAGATGTATGAATACAAGAATACAAGGACGTCTGCTTCCAGGCATTCTTCTAAAAGATCATCACCGTTGAAATGAAGTCTGTTCTATCATTCATTGGCCTTGTCGGTCTAACCGGCCTCGTCGGCCTGACCGGCCTGGCTAGTGCCGCCGCCATCGACGACTGCCTCGCGGCCGCCAGCGTGCCCGTCGACGCCAAGGGCAGCACCGACTGGAGCCAGGACGTCATGCCCTTCAACAACCGCCTGCAGTACACGCCGGCTGCCATCGTCGTGCCCAAGACCATCGAGGACATCAAGGCCGCCGTCGCCTGCGCCGCTAAGAACGGCATAAAAGTCAATCCCAAGGGCGGCGGCCACAGCTATGCGTCATTTGGCCTCGGCGGCGAGAACGGCCATCTCGTGATTGAGCTCGACCGCCTCAACAAAGTGACTGTCGACACGAAAACTAATGTGGCGTCGATCCAGGCCGGCGCACGCCTGGGCCATGTGTTTACCGAACTCTACAAGCAGGGCGGCCGCGCCATCAGCCACGGCACTTGCCCCGGCGTCGGGCTCGCGGGCCACTCGCTGCACGGCGGCTTCGGCTTCAGCTCGCACACGCACGGCCTCGCGCTCGACTGGATGGTGGGCGCGACCGTCGTGCTCGCCAACGCGACGGCCGTCAACTGCTCGGCGACGGAAAATACGGACCTGTTCTGGGCCATTAAGGGCGCCGGCTCGTCGTTTGGCGTCGTGCACACGTTCTACTTTGCCACGTTTGCGGCGCCCGCGCAGACAACGGCGTTCCAGGCCAATCTGAACTGGAACAGCGCGTCCTCGTGCGCGTCCGGCTGGGGCGCGCTGCAGGACTGGCTGCAGTCGGGCGGCATGCCGGCGGAAATGAACTTTCGCATCTTTGGCGGCGGCTACTCGACGCAGATCCAGGGGCTGTACCACGGCAGCCAGGCGGCGCTGCAGTCGGCCATTTCACCGTTATTGCAGAAGCTTGGGACCTCGCTGTCGCAGGTGCAGCAGACGGACTGGAACGGTGGGTTTGCGGCGTACGACAACGGCGACCGCGTCGACGTGTCGCACCCGTACAGCCAGCAGGAGACGTTCTTCTCGAAAAGCATGGCGACGACAGCGCTGCCGGCCGCTGCGCTACAGTCTGTCTGCAGCTACTGGCAGTCGACGGCCAAGGCCAACAGCCGGCAGTGGTACATTATCATCGACATGATGGGCGGCAAGAACGCGCACATCCCGAGCGTCGCGGCCAACGAGTCGTCGTTTGCGCACCGCGACAAGCTGTTTCTGTACGAGCTGTACGACCGCGTCGGGTTTGGCGCGTATCCCGCGAACGGTTTCTCTTTTTTGAACGGCTGGGCCGACGCCTTTACCAAGAACCTGGACGACAGCCAATGGGGCATGTACATCAACTACGCGGACCCGACGATGAACCGGACGTATGCGCAGCAGGTGTACTACCGGGGCAGTCTGCCGCGGCTGCAGAAGATCAAGGCGGCCGTCGATCCGGGGCAGCTGTTTGACTATCCGCAGGCGATTGAGCCTAGCAAGTAGCTAGAGAGAGATATGCCATGATGTAGACGGATGCGATGGATGATATAAAGAGGAGAGTGAAAACAAGTGTCTTAGTCAGCATATAAAATCATATTTATTCATTCTTCATCATTTTCCTTCCGATATTCTTCCGATAGCTAGGTAATTACACCGGCCTATCTTGCAACGAGATATACCCATAGCTTCGCCAGTTTTAACCTTGTCTCTCCGTATGGGGTATGCAGCTGCAGCTGTTAGCGCACGGATAAAAGGAATAAAGCCGGCGACTAGAGTAGCTCTTTTATTTGGTATTCAGTAGTTCTGCTGTCTTTACGGCTGTCTGCTTCTGCTTGGCAATGGCATAGCCGTTGAGTAATTTACTCTGTTTAGCTGTTTCACTCTGTAAACCATCGTCATATCGGATATAATTCCGACATGAGTGAAGAATATCGCCGGCCGGCATAGAAGTCACAGAAGTACATATCACCGGACGACTCTTGAGAGGAAGATATAAGTCGCACTCTTGATACAAGTTGATAAACATTGATAACGACAGCATTGATCTTCGCAAGCTACCCCTCTTGACTCTTCGCTGCTACGTCATCTGCGCGACTTCGTATCTACATCACATCGCATCACCACTTCGCATCACCACATCCCGTCGACATCACCACCACCATGGAACCCGTCAAGATCGGCATCATCGGCTTCGGCTCGTCCGCCAACTGCTTCCACCTGCCTTTTATTCTGCCCAACAAGGACATCAATGTCTACGCCTTTCTGCAGCGCGCGCCGCCGTCCGCCGCCGCCTCCCAGAAATACGGCCACTGCACAGAAAAGTTTCCCCAGGCCAAGCACTACCAGACCGCCGAGACCTTTTTTGCCGACCCCGCCATCGAGGTCGTCGTCGTCGCCGCCATGAACCACGAGGCGTTTGCCCGCCAGGCGCTCCTCGCCGGCAAGCACGTCATTGTCGAGAAGCCCTTTACCGCCACCACCGCTGTTGCCGACGAGCTCATTGCGCTCTCGAAAAAGCAAAACAAGATTCTCACCATCTTCCAAAACCGCCGCCTCGACAGCGACTTCCGCACCGTGCAGCACCTGCTCGCGCAGCAGGCGCTCGGCGACGTGCTCGAGGCCGAGATCCACTTTGACCCGCCAAGCGCGCCGTGGGCCGACGCCTTCGCTGACTTGAAATATGAACCCGGCCTGGGGAGCATCTTTGAGCTCGGCTCGCACACGCTGGACCAGGCGCTGACGCTGTTTGGAAAGCCGGCGGCAGTGACGGCGTTTATGCGCTCGTACCGCGGCGGCGGCGCGTTTGCCGACGCCGACGTGCACGACTCGTTTACGGTCATTCTGGAGTATGCCGGCGACAAGAAGAACACGGTCGTCACGGTCAAGACCAACATTGCGTCGGTCATGAAGGACCAGCTGCGCTACGTCGTGCGCGGCAAGGACGGCTCCTTTGTCAAGTACGGCTGCTGCCCGCAGGAGGACCGCGCGCTCGCGAGCCCCGGCGTGCCGGCGGACGACCCGCTGTACGGCACCGAGGACGCGAGCATCTGGGGCACGCTGACGACCAAGGCGCAGGTGGATGCCTCTCAAACGCTCGACAATGAGACAGGCTTCTACATTGGCAAGTACCCGTCGCTGGCGGGCTACTACCGCGGGTACTACGAGAACGTGGTGGCAGCGGTGCGCGGCGAGGCAGTTATTGCGGTGAAGCCGGAGGAGTCGCGGGCGGGGATCCGGCTGATTGAGCTTGCGCGGCGGTCGCACGAGACGCGGGCGACAGTCCCGTGGACAGAGGTGGATGAGTAGGCAATCTGCATGGCTTTAGCACGATGATCAATAGATAATACATTGATAGATTAGAATGAAAAATCAAAGGTAATCACTACAGCCACAACGCTCCATGTTATCGGACCATACACTCTCAGAGTGAATGTATCTCCGTGATGACAATCATACAAAACCATTATATTATTCCCAGTGAGCCTCATCACCGGTAACGTTACTCTGCCGGCCTTATCATTGATTTAGAGTGCACCATACATTCTCCCTAGCTCTCGATCCTTCGCGTCTTGTGATGGGTGACGAGCCTTGTGATGGCGTCAATGCAACCCTGTGTATTTGTATTTTGTATTTTGTAGTATTTCTTTCGTAGAGGAGAGACATTGAGCAAAGGAGGAATATCAAAAGTACGGATTAAAAATCACTGAAACATCATCACTTAGACATCTAGGCTTACAATGCTTTAAGGGACGATGGGAATACCCGCGTAGTTCGGACTGCAAGGCCCCCAACGCCAAGTGTTCCTGCAGAGGGATCTCGGAGGAATCTATTCTGTACCAAGTAACTGAGTCGGAGTGAGAAAGCGTGAGAACGGAAAAGGTACAGTATGCAGCGGGCCGTCTATTAGCCCTTGGCGAGAGTACTTTTGCAATGAGGCTGCAATGAGAAGATGAGATGATGCTATGAAACAAGGCAGATAGAGCAGATGAGCAGATAAGCCGGAGCCGGCGAAGGATCAGGATTGATAAGCAGGCAAACAGGCAGACCGGATGGCATGAGTGTTGTGATGATTGACTGGGATGGCCAATGATCGACAGATGCGGTTGCATCATATGAATGGAGAGGTGATGACGATGGAACAATGCCGGAGTTGAGCTGGAGAGATAGTAGACGGCGGCGTTGGTGGTGATGATCGATTAAGCTTATACGTTGCAGAAACTCCGTCTCGGCACTACTAGATAGTAACCCTCATGGCAGTACGAAGTATCTTGATCATAGATAAGTCGTCAAGAGATAGCTACGACTTCTTGAGGCAATCAAATGTCAGAGAATCATAGCCAGAGATGTCAACGATGAGACCACAGATCACATCACGGACGAGATGCTCCAGCTATCATTAGTAGACTGTAAAAAAAATATTCGAATAAATCCAGAATAAAATAGTCAAAAACATAACAAATCAAACGGCAATACCCCGACATGCTACAGCACCATCCCATCTGTACCGAACAGCTCTCCTCACTTTCTCTCGCTCTCCTCTTTTACCTTTGAAGCCATGCCCAAAGAGGCAACTCGATCTAGGATCGTCAGGACCATCTCTTGTCGCCGGCTGTCTTGGCTTTCTTTACTCTTCTTTACTCATAAGCTCCAAGGATCTAATCCCACGAGTGCCTCGTGCTTTGCCTTGCTTGTATGAGACGAGAGATGCGAGGTAAGCTTGGACAAGATATGCGAAGGATGAGGATGAGGATGGGGACGAGGATGACGCTCCTCTGATCATCTTCATCTCCATATGCTTATTTCGGATTAAGTGTCTGTTATCCATTGTATCCATTGTTGCCACTGGTGTAAGTGTCTTTGTACCGACAGCCATCTTTGCAAAGTCGGTCCTGATCAAAATCAAACATCTCAATAGACCTCAACACACGACGCCCAGACTCCAAGAGGCTGTGCAATTTTATAAGATTATTCCACTCCAACTACCGGTGTTTTTCCATACCATTCGATGCAAATAACGGTTGAATGGTTCTTGGCTACTTTCTTTCTCTTCTTCTTATGAGTTCTTCTAGTTTTCCCTATTCTGTGGTTTCATATTAAATCTACTTACCCCTGCTCCAGAGTCTCCAAGCTCCAAAGAGTTCCAAAGCCAACGCCACAAGCCAAAGGATGGAAACGCCCACTGATCGTCAGATCTAGAATCCTTTGCCTTTGTTTCCATCTTTTGTGGTTCTTTTGGTTCAGCTGAATGGTGATAACATGGGCATGGCCATGAGTGTCGTGATCTTTGATTTTGACTTTGTTTCATTTGATTTTGATTCTCACGTCAACTTGATTCATTCTTATTCTTCTTTTCATTACAAGCTCGCTCTCGGACCCTTTACTCTACTTCCCCTTTACACAATTCTATTAAAACAAAAAAACCTAATTCAACTCTCGCATTCGGGTCATGCAGGTTCCTACCCTATGCCCATCACTTCTCAATGCAGATGTAGACAGTACAGAGTAAATAGAGTAAACACACTTACAACCACGTTCTCGTCCCATCTTTGTCCTTTCTGAACTTACACTTGCTGTGCTTGGCTGGTTTGGGGCTTGGATTGTCGAGTCTTGGCTTCTCTTTCTCTCGCTCTTTTACTCTCTGCGTCTGTCTTGGGCGCTTCGTCGCCTATTGTCCGGTCGTCTTTGCCATATTTGTTAGCCAAAATCGCGTCTTTGTTCCATCCTATTGTCTCTTCCTGTGTGTCTCTTCCTGTGTGTCTCTTCCTGTGTGTCTCTTCCTGTGTCTTGTCTCTCCCTACTCTGAGTAGCCTGACCCCCAACTGGAATGTACCTGATTCTACAACGCCATGTGATGTTGTATTCTACAGTGTTTAGTGTCTGGTGTCTACCCTGACGACCCTGATTCTAGTTCTATCCCTCGTGTCTGACTCGAGTCTTTTGCAATTCCTTCAGCATTATCAGCCTGCCTGTTGTCTCACACTGTTGACGCGTTTGTCTTATCATCAGATTGAGAACTTGAAGTCAACTCAAAATCAACACCAAGCATGTGCCATCTATGCATGCTAGTCTGTCTTGTCACGTAGCTTGGCCATTGTCATGCACCACGGCGTAGCAGTGAATACAAAAATGAATTATAAGTACAAAATTTAAAATGAAAATAAATAGAATAACGTCGCAATGACCAACGGCCAGGCTGCACCCCAAGAACCAAGAAAACAAAAGAAACCAAAAATACACCTTCTACACAGTACTTTAGCTACCCCTAGTCGGTAACGTTCCAACTGTCGGATGAACTGGCGCGTAGAGTCGTGTTATAGAGGTAGAGTTGTATGAACGTGACTGACTACCGTGTCTGCCTGTCTCTGTGTCTGTCTTTCTACCCTACCCACCTGTCTAGTCTAGCAAGGCAAAGGAACATGGACCTGATCCTTCTCTTACGTAGTGCTGGTCTTGACGATCGAGAGCGTAAGAGCATGTATGAGCTTGACGTAGGTGCGTGGAGGAGGAGGATGTCGAGTTGAGAGTGGATCGTGGTGTAAGTCGCCTAGTCCCTCTGAATAACAATGCCGATCGATGGAATGTGACAACAGACGACTAGGACTACTCCATGAGACTACTCCATGGGACTACTCCCTACGAGCACAGACACTGCGGACAGTCTCTCAGCCCGCCTAGTCCGACATTGTCTCTAATTTCAGTTTAGGGAGCAAGAAGAACAGAAGGCTCGCGACCAGGCTGACCTCGAGCTAGAGATTAGACACTCCCGGCTGGATCCCCTTGAGCCATGCCATGCTGGCCGATCAGTCGTAGTATTTACACTCCATGTTGACAAAGTGTTAGACGTTGAGGGAGAATAGAAGAAAAGAACAAGGAGCAGAATACCCTTCTCGACATATAAAGACCTCGTCCGCATCTCTTGTTTTTGTTTTCGATTTCTTTACCATCGCCATCATCAACAGACTCTCGACGAGATATTCTAGGTAAGAAAGTCTACACAGTCTTCTTCAGTCATTCCTTTGGCATTCTCGACACTCCTTAAATTTTACTTTTTACTTTTTATTTCTATTCTTCACTCTTTATTTTTATCACCATGCTCGTCAAGACCGCTCTCTGGTCCATGCTGGCCGGCCTCGTGTCCGCCGCTCCGGCCGCCGACCACGGCCACAGCCGCTCCCACGACCTCGCCTTCCGCGGCGCCAAGAACGTCACCCTCCCCAAGGAGAACTTCGCCGCCGTCTCCGGCTACCAGAACGCCGTCTACTTTACCAACTGGTCAGTTTCTCTCCACTAGTCTCTATAATCAAAATTCTAATAAAGTAGGGGCATCTACGCTCGCAACTACACGGCCCAGGAACTGCCGGCCGACAAGATCAGCTTCGTGCTGTACGCCTTTGCCCAGTTTGACTCGTCCGGCACCGTCTCGTCCTCCGACACCTGGGCCGACCTCGAGATCCACTACCCCACAGATTCCTGGAACGACGTCGGCAACAACGCCTACGGCTGCGTTAAGCAGCTCTACCTGCAGAAGAAGGCCAACCGCAACCTGCGCGTGCTGCTGTCCATCGGCGGCTGGACCTACTCCCAGAACGGCGCCTTTGCCACCGCCGTCAACACCGCCGACAAGCGCGCCAACTTTGCCAAGACCGCTGTCACCCTCATCAAGGACTGGGGCTTTGATGGTATTGACATTGACTGGGAGTACCCGGCCAGCTCCACCGAGGCCGCCGACTTTGTGTCCCTGCTGCAGGCCATCCGCGACGAGATGGACAGCTACTCGGCCCAGTACGCCAACAACTACCACTTCCTGCTGACCGTCGCGTCGCCCGCCGGCCCTGTCAACTACAACAACCAGAACCTCGGCGAGATGGCCGGCATCATTGACTTCTTCAACTTTATGGGCTACGACTACGCCGGCCCCGGCTTCTCCGACTACTCGGGCCACCAGGCCAACCTGTACCCCAGCATCGACAACCCCAACGCCACGCCCTTCTCGACCGAGGCCGCCCTCGCCGACTACTTCAAGGCCGGCGTCAAGCCTTCGCAGGTTGTCCTCGGCATGCCCATCTACGGCCGCGCCTTTGACTCTACCGCCGGCCTTGGCAAGACCTTTTCGGGTGGCGGCACTTCCGGCTCGTGGGAGGTCGGCATCTGGGACTACAAGGTGCTGCCGCGCGCGGGCGCCACGGAGATGATTGACGCGCAGGCGGGCGCCTCGTACTCGTACGATCCCACCGCCCAGGAGCTGGTGACGTACGACACGCCGGCGATTGTGCAGACCAAGATTGCGTACGTCAAGAGCAAGGGCCTGGCGGGCGGCATGTTCTGGGAGGCGTCGGCGGACCGCACGGATGAGAACTCGCTGATTGGCACGTCGTACAGCTCGCTGGGCGGCCTGGACAGCACGCAGAACCTGCTGAGCTACCCCAACAGCCAGTACGCCAACATTGTCGCGGGCATGGCCTAGATTTGCTGTAGAATCTGTGCTGCAGACACATTCTCTCGTTGACGGCATGCACTCTTGTATATATCGCATGTCTTGTCTCTTCTTGTCTCTTCTTTCTTCACTTCTCACTCTCGTTAATCCTCTTCTTTGATTACATTATTTGTTTTAGTTTTCTTTCAACCTTCATTTTGTCATCCCTTCTGTCAATCTTTCATCAACACTCATCACACCTGTATACATACTAGCGTACATACCACTCGCTTAGCTACAGCTGCATCAATACAACTGCGCTCATATTATTCCTGTGTTTTGTGATTTTGTCTACTGTCTGTTTAAGAGTGAGCGTCTCGCCGAGCTTCTCGGAAGAATGCCGGGAGCACAAACAGTAAGACAGCAGCCGTCATCCGATCGTTGTGTGTGACATAAAGCTTATTACAACGACGCTGATCTATTTTAGTCTCGCAGATGCAACTGCTATCTAAGTAAACACCGATACAAATGACAGGCTGAATTGTAGAGTGCCGGGTATTGTCAGACCGCCTCTACCAAATGACTACCAAATAGAATACCAAATAGACATCCCGATATCCCGACGTCAGATGGTTAATATAAACAATTTAAACAGCTGTCTCGAATGACAATAAGTGTGTTGGTCATGTCTTGTGATCTTGTTCGTCTATCCTCTCATCCTCTCACCATGAAAGTCTGGTGATCAATGTCTCAACCGACATCCGCCATGTACTTCACGTTTGCGTTGGCTATGGCCGCCCCCGCCTGGGCAATGGCCCGGCCCGCCAACTACCTCGAGCCCAACGCCACCAGCTCCGCCGCCACCACAGCAAATCCCGTCAGCGTCAGCGCAAACACCACCGGCTTCCCGTCGACATCCACCAAGTTCTTGACAACAACAGTCACCGCCGTCTCGCACCCGCCCGGCACGCTGCTGTCGCTCGTATCCATGATCACAACGCGCAGCGAGACCACGTACATCCCGGGCCCTGTGACTGTGTACCCAGGGACGATCACCGAGACAGTCATCTCAACGGGCACGGTAGAGCACCGGCGCACCAGCTACAACGGCAAGACCACGACGCTGCACGCGCAGTCGACAGCGACGTGGTTTGTGACGTCGACGGCGACGGACCCGAACCCGCCGCCGCCCGACACGTCCGACTTTACGTTTCCGTATCCGTTTATGACGGACAACCCGACGGACACGACGACAGACGGAGGAACAGCAACGACAACAGACACAGCGGTCGTGACGCCGCCGCCAACTGCCACCCCGACAGCTACGAAGCCGAGCTGAGGCAGTACATACAATGTTAATTACAGGTTGTGGTAGAAAATAAATGTATTGAGGTCAGCAATAAGAGAAGTAGCCGTGTATCAGACTGTTATAGAAGAATGTAGACAAAGTGAGAAGGCCATACTCGCAGCCACATCTAAAACTCGATGGGAATGGACAATGCATCTCCGATCTGTCGCAGCAGAATAGCAGGGTCCTGCACGAAGAAATCCGCAATTAAGATCCGAATATCCCAGGCACTGACTGCGATCATGAGCCACACCTGAAAGCGGTTGTCATCGAGTTGCGTGAAGGGTACAGAGCCATAAATATACCCCATTAGCCCAAACCGTCTGCATGTCATCTTGAGCATGTTGAACCAGTAAAATTTCACCTCGGTAGTGAGCCTGGGCAGGTAAGCAGTACGTTTGTCATTGAGTTTAATTTCGAGCAATTCAATAGGATCAGACATTGTTGCTTGTTGAGTGGCTTGAAAGTTCATGTATTTGTATCAGGTGCTGGGTGGCAGTTGTGTTGAGAGCGTGGTGTCTGATGAAATGACTTCTGATGATTTGACAAAGAAGAAAAGACGAAAGGAAGATGGATATAGAAGGTGCCGGCTGGTGCTATAAGTATACGGAAAAGATGAACGCCATCATAGTGAAGCATTCACCAACAAACAAAATTAACATCTAGACAAGATGCGTCTGCCAGCTTTGTTTGCATGGCGTGCTGGATCATGGCAGCCTAGGACAGGGCCACCATGGGTGAAGTGAAAGTCCAACAAAGATGTGTGCCGCCATCGTCGTTGATCTTCACCGGGACTCAATAAACAACTCTCTGACTAACGATGTTTTCTCTTGGCAAGTGAAGCTGTTTGTATTGACAAACCGACAGGACATCAATTTTCACTCCGACTAGGACCATGACGCGCCAGACTGTGGCGTTGTATCGCCCGGTCTAATGCTATAGTTGAGGTGATGCTTGAGCTTCAGTGAAACCAAGGTTTCCTTCGATAAATCTCAAAGCCCCGCTGTTGGGAATTGTGCATGGCCTCAGGGAGATGGATATCGCAAGTCGCGCCGGAGAGCTGGAACCGGAAGGGCAGTAGTCTGAGCTCGGCACTGGTAAGGTTGACTTCGACGCACGGCAGAGTGTCTTTTTCATATCCGGGCTCGCTGACTGGAGATGGAGAACAGTATTCTTGGTATCCATCACAGATAACCGGCGAAAAGACCTGAGCGACCTGTGCAGCAGCAGGCAGATTGTCACTGACGGGCGAATTAGACGAGTTGACACCAGATGCCCCGTCGGGCTGCACGGCTGTCTGAGTAGAAATCACGGTGAGTGAAGTCGTGCGCGGCGTTGTACAGCTCTTCTTAGCCGATAGGCTCCGTGACCGTGGCTGCTTCTTGCATCTCGAAATGCGTGTTCCCATAATCGTCTTGGTCTGGGGCGTCAACGTGGTCTCCTGCCGACTGCGCAGGTTGTATCGCGACGCCATGTTAAAGCTGCTGTAGAGTCAAGGATAGAGCTGTATGTAAAGATGAGTTGACAGTAGTGCTATAGTCGATGTGCAGTATATGTCGATAGTTACTTGATGCCAGGTTTGGAGTCGAAGGGAAGAAATAAATAGCGTTGATGGCAGTTGCGAAAACAGAAGGCAAGCATGGGCTGCTACTTCCTTGACTGTGCTCGTTGACTCGGCAGGAGTCACAACAACAATACATCACGAGGCAAGAGCCATGGGCAAGGGCTGCTCCTTCCAAGATCAAACGAACACAAAAGACTCTATTTGAATACCAGACGCCTGACGCCTTGATGCTGACTAAACTTTCAATCTGGAATCAAGATCCAAATATATATAAATGAGAAGAAATGCAATAAAGACAGGATATACCAACGCCGGATATGTTAAGACAAAGACAGACAAACAAGACAAAACCAATCTACTCATCATCGCTGTCGTCGCCGCTGCTGATGTCGACAACCTTCTTATGCTCCTCCTCCTCCGCCATCTCCTTGTACGTGCTCCAACTCAGCAGCGCAAAGGCAACCACAATCATGCTGCCGCCCGTCAGGGCCGCCCCGCTCGGCGGCACGCCCGTCAGCCACCAGTCCGACACCGCGACAATAAAGATGGTCAGCAGCGACGCCACACTGCTCAGCACGGGGCTTGTCAGGCTGATTAGCACCAGGAACGAGCCGGCAAACGTCGCGTTCATGATGACCGACAAGAACAGGTACCAGGCGACACGGCCCGTCGGCAGCACAAACGGCTCGATGCCCGTAATGTGCAGGATGGGCAGCGGGATCCACAGCACGCACAGCGTGAAAATGCCAATGCAGCTGCCAAATGTGTTGGCAAAGATCATGCCGCGGCCGGGGCTGCAGCCGTCGGGCGGGCACGCGTAGCGCTTGTACAGCACCTCGTACAGGCCGTAGAGCACGCTGCCCACGCCGATAATGAGATTGCCCAGCAGGCGCTGGCCGGCCGAGGGGTCGTCTTCGCTCTTGCCGTCCTTGTCAGGCGCAGCATCGCCATACGCCACGACGAGCACGCCGGCGACGGCCACGAGCACGGCAAAGCTCTTGTCGAGGCGCAGCTTTTCTTTGAGGAGAGGCACGGAAAAAGCATACGCGAAAAAGGCGCTGCAGTTGTAGATCGCCGTCAAATCGCTCGGGCTCGTCATGCTCACGGCAATGTACCAGCTGAGGCCGGCGACCGTCAGCGACACCGTGATGAACGACGTCGTGCGCACCATGTAGCTCGTGCTAGGCCCAAAAATACCCAGCAGACTCGCAAAACTGGGCATGGCGTCCGTGTCGACAACGCGGTGGCTCGGCAGCGTCACGACATCCAAGTCGCGCGTCTCGACCATGGCCGCCGTCGTGCGCACGAGCCACACGTGCCGGCGCCAAAACGACGGCCATGGCAGGCCGCGCTTCTGGATGCGGATGATGAGCAGCTGGCACGGCCACAGCAGCGACCACGAGCCGTGTGTCAGGTATAGCATGCAGTACGCCTTGTTCCAGCCCGCGTGCTGCACCCACGCCGCGAGCTCCGTCTGCAGCGTAAACGAGATGAGCGACAGCACGAGGAACACCGAGGCGTACATGTACTTTTTGCGGGCGGCGGCGCGCCCGTTCTCGGCGGGGCTGCGCGAGCGGAACGAGCTCTGGCGCGTATTAGAGGGGCGCACGGGTGCAGCCAGGCGCGCGCTGCCCGACAGCAGGGGAGCATCGTGGCTGATGGTTTCGGTTTCGTCACTAAGACGGCGCGGGGTGCGGTGGCCCGGCCGGCCGCGGTCGAGGTCGCTGCTGACGCTGCCGGCCGCCTGGCCGTGGAGCAGCGGCGTGCCCGATCTGTTGTCGCGGGGCATTTTAGAGGGGTTTCGTGTGGTCTATTCTGATCTGACGTCTGACGTTGGATGGGATGTTCAGATCTGTCGAGGAAAGGGGTCGATTATCGGGGAGAGTGCGGGCGCGCGGGAGATAACAAAGGAACAGTTGGTTGACGGGCTCTTGAAGCCATTGATGGGTGTCGTTAATGTGGCGGTAAAGTCAATGCCGGTATTGTTGAAGCTGAGGCGAGCAGCTGCAGATGCTGAATGGCTGTGATGAAGCTCAGGTGGTGACGTGGTCAGACGCGGTGCTGTGGCTGTTATCGCGAAAGTGGAAAGTGCGATAGATAAGATAGCGCTCTTGCCCTACTCGTACTTTGTATTTTACGTTGGTGGCACAGAGTTATATAAGCCGCAAATGAACCAGCCAAGACGAGTTTAGAAGCAATTCACGAATAACACGATTCAAGACAACAAATACGATGTTCAAACGAAGACTTGACTCTAATAATATCTACAGAACAGTAATGGAATACCTCGACCATGCCCGACTGCCAAGATAGGATGGGATACGTAATTAGATACAGTGGACCACTGCCCCGGAGTCGAGTGGATAGTGGGTACGGTACCCTGAATGGGTTGCGTTTCACACTGTACGTACTGTATATATTGGGTTTAATCGCACCGTGTGCACTGTACGCTCAACCCTTCAAGTACGCGACCTCGTCTGCTCTTAACGTTGCCTCCTCCGCTGCTGTCCGCAGTACTGTTGCCGCCGCCAGCTTCTCGTTCGCCCCGTGGCCCACAAGCCGCCACTGCGCACTGCTCGGGATGCTGAACCACACCGCATTCAATACTCCGATTGCGCGCAGCGGGTTCCCCGTGAACACGCGCTTCAGCAGCCGCCCAAACGTCGGCGCAGCGCCCAGCCCGCCCAGCAGCGCGTCCACGTACTCCAGTTGGAAGGACGTGATGTGGTGCCGCTCCGAGTGCACGAGGTGTTTCTGGCGCCACGCGTGCTCGCGCTCGAGCTCCTTTTGCATCGTGTCGACAGGCGGCAGCGACAGCTTGCCCGACAGCAGCGCGGCGGTGTAGCGGCCCTGGGCCTCGGACGCAGCCAGCAGCGGGCCGAACAGCTCGACGTAGCCGTGGAAGAAAAGGGTCGGATACCGTAGAGGGTGGATGTAGCGGTAGAGCGGAGTCGGCGATGTAGAAGCAGTTGCCGCAGAAAAGACATCCTCAGGCAGATACGGAATGTCAAACGGCTCGTAGCCCGTGGCAAAGATGACGACGTCGACGTCGAGCTCTTCGTTCTTGACATCGCCCAGGGTGGACAACAGGAAAATGCCTGTAGGTGTAAAGCGCGTCACGTCCGCCCGCTTGACGTGCACGACGCCGGTGCGCACCTTTTCGATGAAGTCGCCACGAAACGTCGGGCTCTGCTCGAGGATGCGGTGCGCGGGCTGCATCTCGGGCGGCAGTGCGCCCTGCACGAAATTGAGCAGCTTGGTCTGGATCCACTGGCTGAGCCCCGACGGCAGCCACAGCTGCGTCGCCCTGTTGTCAAACGCCTCGGTGGGCTTGCCGAGGACGAAGCGCGGCAGCACCCATCCGCCGCGGCGCGTCACGACATGGCAGGACGCGGCCAGCGGTCCGATCTCGCAGGCGAGGTCGACGGCCGAGCTGCCAAAGCCGACGATGGCGACACGCTTGCCCTCAAAGGGCGCGGGCGTGCGGTAGACGTGGCTGTGCAAGATCTGTCCACTCTCTTTAAAGGCAGCCTGGCCCGGAATCTCGGCCTCGGTCGGCATGCGCGGTTTGCTCAGGTGGCCGGCAGCGACAATCACGGCGTCGAACTGTGCTTCCGTAATTACACCGTCCTTTTGCGTAGTCACTGTCCATGTGCGGTCGTCCTTTGCAACACACTTGACGACCTTGGTGCCGAGCTGAATGCGCTCGTCAAGTTTAAAAAAAGCTGCGTACTCTCGTAGATACTGAGCAACAAGGCGATGGCCCAAGTAGTCAGGATACCGCGCCGGATCCAGCGGGAAGTCGGAAAAGGCCGAGGTGTCGCGGCACGAGTTCATCACTGTGCCTAGGTAGATGGACGACTGCATCTCCTCTTCTTTTGTGTGCGCATCCTGGTATGCCCAGGAGCCGCCGACTTCTGTGCGCGCATCAAAGCAGACGGCGTCATGGCCCTCGGCGAGTGCCTCCTTGAGTGCAGATAAGCCAGTGAGGCCTTCTGCTGTCAGTATTGGGAATAAAAAAGTTGAATCTTAGAGTAAAGAACATACCTGCGCCGATGATGGCGATCTTTTTTGTTGGCATTTTTTTTATTTTTAAGGCCGTGTGTGTTTGCGAAGAGCAGTCAAAATGCGAGAAACGCTTGGCCTTTGCTTATTATCTACTGACACGCAGCCAGCCGCTCAAATGCTTATCGAATAGGAGGCTGACGCCGAGACTGCAACGCTCTTTTTCTACAATCTGACAGTCATCAATCAAGCACTGCCGTCAGCAGGCCGTCTGACAGAGTAGTAGGGTATCTGTTTATTTATCCAACTATTAAAAATATCACATTATCATCTAGTATTAAACGCCCATCATTTCCCCTTGGCTGCTGCTCTCTTGACAGCACGCTCTTCCACCAGCGCCGCCATGTTGTCGCCCACCTCGCTCCCCAGACCCCGGAACCCCGCAAGAATGCCCTCGCGATCACCCGGCCGCATCTCTTGGCTCATCTTGAACTTGCCCTCCAGCTTTTCGACTTTGATGTCAATGCCGATAATACTGCGCCGCAGAATGTCCAGGTACTTTTCCGGCGCGTCCGCCACTTTCCACGGCTCCGGCCGCGCGCCGTCGCCCGAGTAGTTCATAATCTCGCGCTCCGAGAACTCGCTCAAGTCGTCGAGCTGCTGGTTGAGGAACCCTAGGGACTTTTCGCTCTGGCCAAAGTAGATGGTGGCGCGGCCGCGCACCTGGGCCGTGGCGTAGTTCCATGTCGGCACGACCTTTGCCGTGCTAGGCTTGGTTTCGACGTAGAACTTTGGTGTCACGTAGTGCTGGATCGACGAGATGAACACGACGAGCACTTCGGCCTTGAGCTCGTAGATGCCGTCCTCGTTGGCGCCGGCTTCTGCAGCCTCGGCGAGCATCGCCTTTGTGTGCGGGTTGGCCCTGGCCATGTGCCCGGTAATGTGGCCAAGCTCGGTCTCGCTGGACTCGTCGTCGACCTTGAGGATCAGCGGCAGATGCGAGCTTTGAATGAATGGGAAGCCGTCGGCTGAGATGGCAGACGTCACGACGCCGAGGGGGTAGTCCCGGATCAGCTGCCGCAGCACCGGGATGCTGGGCTCGGCGTGGTCAGCGCGGAGGTACATGATGAGGTGAATTAAACGAGTAGGCGTAAGAGTAGTGATGCCCGAGTTTGAATATGAATGCTGTCGAATGCTGCCACTTTATATCTTCGAGATGCGTATCTACAGAGGTCAAAAGGCGAATCAGAACGGCCCGTTATCGATGACCGAGCTAAAATACCCAAGAGAGAAGGCACGGAGAAGTGGGGCCGTCACTGTAAGTCGGTGGTGACTCAAGCACGGATTGTCTTTTATGCTTCTCTTTGCTACACTCTTATCTACATTGAAAAGGCACTTATGGCTTGTCAAACATAGGGCGCAACGTTCAGCCCTGTGGATTGGTCCCTGTCAAACTATTAAACTGGTCTAGACTTGTCGCAACTTTGAAGAAACGGCGTAAACATTTTGGAGAATATCGCTTGGACCTACCAAATTGGGTAATATATACCAAAAGAGGAAATATGCATTAGCAACAGACGGAAAAAAGGACGGAGAATCTTTGGTCGGCAGTACGGATTTAGGTTGACGTTGAGTGCCAAAGCGGCGGTAATGCTGATCAGTCTTGATACTATTAAGGAAAGCGCGACCTGAAGATTGATGCAAGTCCCTTCTTGATTTGAGTCACTCATGACGGGCATTTTGAGAAGGAGCTGGGTTATGCAGGCAAGTGCGACTGGTTGAGACGCGGCAGATTTGACACTGCATCTCCGCGGCGACAAGCAAACTCACATAATCAATACGTGTCTACGAAACTCATTCACAGCCAAATTCTCTATATTTTCATACAAATGCCTTGCATTGACGATTAACTCTTGGAAATAATCAACTGTTTGTCGTGTCCGTCTTAGCTGCGGCGACGTCATTTCTGTTAGGGAGTGTCGTGTGTTTAGTCTATAGTGAGACAATATATGAATAGAACACCTAAAGGCACTATTTAGACCCGCTTAGTGTGGGGAAGCTCCCGGTGTTGTGCCGTCTGACAGGTGCAAGACGTAAACAAGCTCCGGCCGTCCGGGGAATCCTTCCTTTACCTTGCATTGATCTGTTGCTGGCAGCATTCAAGCGAGTTCCTTCACAAGTTTCTACCACATTAAGGACCACTCACCATAATGTCGCTCTCGCTTCCCGTCAAGGCCGCCCGGCGTGCCGTCGAGCATCGCCGCCGCCTCGCCGAGCTTTTCCCTTGGACAAAGTCACCTCTCATCATTGGAGCTCCAATGCGCGTCTTCTCCGGGCCGGCCATGGCCGTTGCCATTTCACGCGCAGGCGGACTTGGATTTATTGGGCCAGGCGAGAAACCAGAGTCGACAGCTACTGACCTAGCTGCTGCTGGCGATTTGTTGAAAGACTTGAAAGACTCGTTGAAAACAAAAGACAATCTGCTGCCTGTCGGCGCCGGCTTTCAAGTGTGGAATGGCGACTTGGAGTCGGCCGTGGACGCCGTCACCAAGCACCGCCCGTGCGCCGTGTGGCTCTTTGCACCACGCGACGGCCAGGCCCAGCTGGCAGAATGGACGCGCCGACTGCGGGCTGCATCGCCCGGCACACAGATTTGGGTCCAGGTGGGAACTCTCAAAGAAGCAGTCGAGTCAGGAACAGGAGCTGATGCGGCCGATGCGCTAGTATTGCAGGGTGCCGAGGCCGGCGGGCACGGCCGCGCGACAGATGGTATCGGCCTGATCAGTCTTCTGCCTGAAGTTGCCGACACTCTGGGCGACAAATCTCTTGCTCTAATTGGAGCCGGTGGCATCGCTGATGGTCGTGGCGTTTCGTCCGCTCTGAGCTTAGGGGCTGCCGGCGTCGCCATGGGCACGCGCTTCTTGGCGTCGACCGAGGCGCGCATTAACCCGGCGTACCAGGCAGAAGTCGTGCGCGCAGCCGACGGAGCACACAACACGGGCCGCACACATTTGTACAACCACCTGCGGGGAACCTTTGGGTGGCCGGAGCAGTACAGCCCGCGCGGTCTTCTGAATCAGAGCTGGACGGACCAGCAGGCGGGCGTGCCATTTGACGAGCTGAAGACGAGGTACGAGGCTGCCGCAAAAGAAGGCGGCACGGCGGCATGGGGTCCCGAGGGTAGATCAGCTACGTATGCCAGTGCCAGTGTTGGGCTGGTGCGCGACGTTCAGGGGGCTGGCGATATTGTCACGAACACGTTGGAAGAAGTGGCAGAGCTGAGGGCTTTAGTTTAAGTTCTTATAAGACTTTAGACTAAGAATATCTACAAAAGACCGAATGACCAGGAACTTGACCAGGTGTAGGGCTTTCCAGGAAGTGAGATCTGGTGTGCTGTGCGGTTCCACTCGGGATGGTTGATGCCGTCCGAGTAGTCCTGCGCTTCAATGGCCACACACGCACTGCGCCCGACCGTCTTGACATCCGCGGTGCCCTGCGTCGACTTGAGCCGCGCCGTGCCGTCCATCCAGTTGCACGTATACAGCATGACACCCGGCTGGTCGGTCCGCAGCTCGGCCTTGATGCCGCTAAACGGCGCCGCCAGTGTCAGCACGGCAGCATCGGCCGGCGCATTCTCGACCAGATAGTAGCCGTTGTATCCCTCGCATGCCCCACCGGCACCGCAGTTGCCACTAAACGCCGGGTCCTTGACCGCATGCCCGAGCGTAAAGTTGGCCGACGACGCAAAATCGTTGACGGACCCGGGCGCCGCCGTCAAAATCTTGCCTGTGGGCACCGCGCCGTCGTCGGCCTCGAGGTAGCGCTTTGAGTATGGCATCGACAGCAGGTGATCCCAGACCTTGGGCGCGGCCGGATTGCGGAATGCATCCAGGTTGAAGTAGGTGTGGTGCGTCAGCATCAGAGGCGTTTTGGCTGTCGCGACGGCGCGCATGTCAATATGCAGCTTCTTTTGGGAGACAGTGTAGGTGACCTCGGCCGTCACATCGCCGGGCATGCCCTTTTCCGAAAAGGCGGCATCAAAGATGGAAAACGTAATAGACGAGTTGGTGGCGCTCGAGACGTTCCAGACGCGGTACGACCAGTTGTTGGTGCCCGAGTGCAGCGTGTTGTTGCCGTCGTTGGTCTCGGTGACAAACGTCTCGTTGTCCAATGTGTACTTGGCGTGGCCGATGCGTCCGACGTACCGACCCGGAACAGAGTTGTACACGGGATGGCCCGGGTCTTTTGGGTAGTATGCCGCATCGTCGTAGCCGAGCACGACGTCGGTGGCGTTGCCGTGCTTGTCCTTGACGAACAAGTTGGTCAGGGTGGCGCCGTACGGAATAAACTGGGCGCGGATGCCGTCGGCTGCAATAGTGTAGCGGCCATCGGAAGCCGGCGGAGGCACGGCGGCGACAGCCGTCGCGAGTAGGGCGGTTACAAGTAGGCGCAGCATGATGGAGGTCAAGGTTGTTATCATGACATTGATGGGACAGATGCAGTCATGTCTTTTATTATCGCGATTATTGAGTTTGATGCAAGCCACATCCCCTCTTTTGATAGTTGTTCATCCGGTCTGAGTTCAATCATAAGCGAAGTATAGATGGTAATTGCTTTAGATTCCGACTCATATTTGACGATATAGAATCATCCAATATAGCTGCCCTTGCATTTACTCTACTAGGGTAATACACAGCTTTTCTCTCTTCTGCCTCATTCCACCCCCGCATTACGGCAAAGGGCCTCTCCGTGCTTTTGATTGCATATCCTGGCTAAATCTCATCTCTGACTATTACGTCAGTTCTCTATATACGAGGTACTTCTCGTGGCTTGGACCTGCCGTTGGGCATCATCCCGTGAGCTGCACTTTAGTATGGTAGGCTCGGTATGGACTGTGAAAACAGTGAAAGATCCTTATGATGGCAGCACCAGAATACATGGTTGATTTATGTGGCTTCGTATTCATTGAGACAACTCTACTGATTATATTATAAAGTTTCTAACAGTACTATGCTAGTACTTGCAGGCTACCAGTGCATTGCTATGACTGCCTTCCGGTCCCCGATAGGCAGCCAGTGCAAAATGAAGAGAAAAAGATCTTGTCTACAAAAGAAATCAGAGTGATTGAATACAGCAGTTATACTGCTTACATGTTCATGGCGGTGCCGTCGTCGCCGGGCAGGCCCGAAATCCAGCCGTCGACGTTCTCGTTGACCATGTTCTTGACCGTGCACTTCTTGGCCTCGTCAATCGTCTGGTACTTGAGCGAGCCGCAGCGCGCGCCCATGCAGCCCGACTTGTCCATGGCCTTTTGCAGCGAGTCATCCTTCCAGCCAAAGACGTAGTCGGCGTGCTGCGCGTAGCCAAACTTGTCGCCGTCGCTAAAGACAAACGGCTTGCCGTCGGCGGGCCAGATGCTCTGGTCGTTGAACTCGTCCGTCTTCCAGACGACCTCGAGCATGATCTGGGGGATGCGCACGGGGTGGGTGGAGGGGCAGTTGCCGCCGAGGCTGAGGAACGAGGCCGGGCCGCTGGTGGGGTAGGCGACGTGGTCCTGGTGGTTGGGCGTGTCCAGGTTCTGACCGTCCCAGCAGGTGGGGAAGATAATGTTGGAGCGCACGCCGTAGCACTTCTTCTGGGGGAACTCGGTGGTGTCCATGGCGCCGCCGGCGCAGGGGGCAGCAGTGTCGCCGCCAAAGTTGGGGCCGGAGTAGCAGCGGAAGCAGTTCTGCATCTTCATGTTGCTAGGCAGCGGCGTGCGGCGGCTGGCGTCGCCGACGAGCATGCGGAAGCCGGGCTTGAACGCGGTGATCTTGCCGGGGGCAGCCGACACGTAGTAGACGAGCACGCCGCCGTCAATCTGGTTGCTGAACTTGTCGTTGAATTGGAGGCTGTCTGTTAGCAGCTGCACTAATGTATATTGGAAAAAAGACTCACGCAGCACCGCCCTGCTTCACCCGGATGTGGGAGCCGTTCTTGGCCTTGAAGTAGAGGTTGGCGGTCCAGTAGTTGGAAAAGTCCTCGGAGAACTCGCAGCTCGTGCACGACGCCAGCTTGGCAATGTCGGCCGAGGGCATGGTGGCATTAAAGGCGTTGCCGCCGACAACCTGGTGCACGTGCGGCGAGGGCAGCTGGCCGGGGTTGACTAGAGGGTCGAGACGGTCAATGACGATCTGCGAGCAGCCGAACCGCAGCATGGTCGTGCCGCCGCTACCGCCGCCGCCGCCGTTTCCGAACTGGGGGGCAGCCTCAGCAAGGGCCGCAAGGGCCAGGAGAAGAGCGTTTCTCAGCATTGTGTGAGGGCTAGATAGGAGAAGTGAGGTTGAGGGCAAAGGGTGGACAAGGCAAGGACGGCCAAAGAAAGCAGCAGAGGTGAGGAGAAGAGAGGAAGAGAAGAGAGAGAAAGAGGAGAAAG
The DNA here is from genome assembly GCA_032248835.1 of Ophiostoma piceae. Classification (NCBI taxonomy): domain Eukaryota; kingdom Fungi; phylum Ascomycota; class Sordariomycetes; order Ophiostomatales; family Ophiostomataceae; genus Ophiostoma; species Ophiostoma piceae. The sequence goes on from CP135122.1 coordinate 5,911,986, forward strand.
ACGGTGACAGCGGCTTTAAAGGAGAGCAGTGCCAAGATCAGCGGTTGAGATGCGTGTTTTCCTGGCTGTTCTCTGATTTCTGTCGTGTTTCCATCCTCGTGGCCACGCTGAGTGCCGATTTAAAGGCAGTGCCGACGATCGACACCAAGGCTCATAGAGCGACTAATATCAGGTTAATATGGTAATGTGGTTGCCAGCGATGTTTAGCCTGTAGGTGGCGACAACATAGAGTGACTATAAACAATATAAAGATTGCCACCAGTCACGCCGGCAGTTGTGCCTGTTAATATCGCCGAGTTCTCCCCGCGTCGAGTCAGCAGTGCCCATGGGGAAATGGAGATGTGCTCGAAGGTAGACAAATGGAATCTGTGTTCTCTAGTCGTTCATCTAATGTCTGGCAAGTGACAGATGGGATGGGACAAGCCGGGTAATAAGGCTATATCAGATGGCGAGTAATAATAGATGGTAGAAAGACAAGGGTATATTGCGATGAATGTAGGTAGCAGATTTTATCGAAAAAGGCGCAAATGCTTTGAAGAAGACTACTTGGCCGGCGCGTTGCCGACCGTCTTGTACAGCTCGCGCAGCTCAAACTCCTCGTGACCGCCCTCGGGCAGCTCGCCAATCACGCGTGCCGGCTGGCCGGCCACAATGCTGAAGCTCGCAATCACCATGTTGGGCGGCACCACCGTGCCGTCCAGGATCTTGACGTAGTCCTTGATAATGGCAAAGTCGCCGACGACGACATTGGCGCCAATGTGCACGTGGTTGCCGATGGACGCAGCCGAGACGACGGTGTTGACGCCGACAAAGACGTGGTCGCCCATGCGCAGCGGCATGTGTGAGAAGACGCTGGTCGTTAGCAACAAATATACTCAAAGGACTTCAAGGCGAAGACATACTCTTTCCACATCCGCCCGGGAGGCCGGAGACAGGACCCCCTGCTCATAAAGCAGTACCGCCCGATGGAGACGGCCGTGTTGGACACCGGCCCGCTTGACGTGGACGGCGGCAGCGTGCGCACGAGGTCGCCGCGGATCATGACATCCTGCTGGATGATGCTTTTGCCGCCGAGGATGATGTTCTGGGTGCCGACGAGGTTGGCCTTGCGCGACACCTTGTTTCCCGCATCGGTCTCGATGTACTCTCCCTTTACGGGTCTTCGTGACATTTTGGTGATTTTTACTCACAGCACGAGATGAGAGCTGAGAATCAGCGTTGGTGATGACGGTAAGGCGGGCCCCTGAGACGTGTAAAGTGGGCTGTCGCGTCGACGTCAAGGTCACGTGCTGTATCAGTCAGCTTTCACTTACACGCTCAATTTGGTGATGATCGATGAGTCTTGAAATTACACCCAGCTTATAAACCGATACATTATCTTTAGTATTTACATTGTTTACAATAAAGAGACTTTTTTTCTGATTTGATTTACTCTTAGTAAAATGTTCTCACATTTTATTTGAGATTTTAGGTAAGAAAAATTTATATAAAGTATTTTCAATGGGATCTTCACCAAAAACATTCATCAAAACCTCTGGGAATCTCAAATAATCATACTTAGTGAACAACATGACCTATTCATTGGAAACAAATGTGACACGACCTTGACGTATAATAGAAAGTGAAGGAAACGAAAATAATCTACTTCGTTTTGAGTATCTTTACCAGAGTCATGAGATTATTTCTACAGCATTTTCAGGTTACGCGTACAGACCTGGCATGCATTTCATTATGATAAAGCAAGTTCAACTTGAAAGCAAAGAAACAAAACCACTCATTCACGCAGGACAGCTAGTAACGGGATCAAGCTATAAGCCAATTCATTGTTTTAGATAAATGTTATTATACAGGACAATTAAAGAATAAAAGCGTAACGAGAACCCTTTTTATTAAAATTAAGAGGATCCGCCAGCAACGAGAACGAAAGAATCGTCGACGGCAAACAAGAAGGTAAGAGCTCCAGACGTGACGTAAATCATATCTGCATTAACAAGGACTCTTGTGGGGTATTAGAGGGAGAGAAAGATTCTGAGCGTTAAATCGCTTAGAAGGCCAGGGCAAAGGCAGCGCCGAAAGCGGCGGCACCGACCATGCCGACAGCGACAGAGCGCATGTTGGCACCGGCGGTGACAATGCTCGACGAGGTGGTGGTGGCGGCACCGGTGCCGGAGGCGGCGTAGGTGGCAGTGGAGTTGCCGTACGAGGCCTTGGTGGTCGAGGCGGTGGTGCCAGCGGCGGCAGCCGAGGAAGAGCCGGCGGCGACGGCAGCGGAGGAGGCGCTAGAGACGCCCGACGAGGCAGCGGCGGCAATGGCCGAGGTGGTGGCAGCAACGATGGCCGAGGTGGCGGCCGAAGTGGTGCCAGCGGCAGCCTCAGAGGTGGCGGCGGCGGCAGTGGTGGCAGCAGCAGCAGCCGAGGTCTCGACAGCGGCGGCGGCGGACGACGAAGCGGCAGCGGCCTCGGTGGTGGCAGCGGCAGCCTCAGAGGTGGTGGCAGCAGCGGTCTCGGCGGCGGCGGTGGTGGCGGCGGCGCAGTCAGTGGAGACGGCGGTGATGGCGGCACCGATGGAGGCGGCGGAGGCGGTCAGGGGGGTGGTAGACAGACCGCACTCGGCGGCGGCGGAGGTCAGCGAGGAGCCGTAGTACTTCCAGATGTCGTCGTTGTCGGAGCCGGCGCAGATCAGGCAGTTGGCGTAGTCAGCCAGGAAGGTGGAGTCGGTGCAGACATCGCAGGCGTACTCGATCTCAAGGATGGCCTGACCTGTTTTGTTATTAGTACGTTTCCAGAAACATCTCTTGAAAGAAAGCATAGAGGGACATACCGCAGTTGTCGTGGCAGTTGTACAGGTCAGTGCCGGGGGCGATGGCGCGGGCGGCGAGGGCCTCGGCGAGACGGGGCGAGATGGAGGCGGCAGCGCCGGCAACGAGAACGCTGCTCACAATGACCTTGGAGGCAACCATTTTGATTTTTGAGGATTGATTAAGATGATTAAACAATTAACGAATGTAAGGACGTTTCTGAAGCGAGAGTGATGCTAAAAAGCTGATTGAAGAAACGAACAAGGCTTGAGTGAATGGTTGGATGAAGAGAGAGAAGTTGAGAACAAGAAGAAACAAGAGGGTGCCGAGACGACTTATATCTGTAGAAGATGAGTGAGAAGAGCAAGATGGATAGCTCGGAGGATCTCTGGACCTGGACGTAGCCGATGTGGGACTGCAGGGAATGAGAGAATAGAATGGACTGTAAAGAGAAAAGGGAAAAGCGAAAAGAAGGGGGGTGGAGAGATTGAGCATACCAAGACTCTACTGTCAGGAACATGGAGTCAATGCATGCAGCTGTACCTATTCTGTAAGAAGGTAAATAGAAAATAATAATAGAAAATAATAGAAAAAAGGAAAACAAAAAAGGAATGGAGCTGTGGACGGAGCTCGTACGGAGTCCCATTTGTTCTAGTCTTTCCTAGTCTAGTGGTGTCTTCTGCATAACGCATACGCAGTCAAGAAATAAAGAAGACAGAGTCTGGGTCGGTATTCGTGCGGTAGGCTGAGCTGGAGGCGGACGGAGACTGGTCTCTTCGAGGTTATTCGCCTCCATTCTTGAAATGAGCTCTCGCTGGACTGCTTGGCGCATTCGTCATCTATTATTTTTGATTTTGCTTTTATTGATTTCTTTACCTCTGTTATTCTATTACATCCACAGCCATGCACGACAAGTAGCATCACGGCAAAGCTGCAGTGAGGGAGTTCCCGAGGACTAGAATCAGTAGAAGGATAGATCAAAAAAGAAAGAATAGATCATGAAGAAAGACTAGATGAAATTAGATCTCCACCAATATTGAGGCAAAAAGATGATGATTGAAATATTCACTTAAGCATCGTCCTCGTTTATGATGCGATGACTCTTATCAGATGTTTCCACCGCGGAGAATACTCTTGACAGGGCTCTCCGGTCTGTCCTGTGCATGGAGTACTCCATAGACCCATCAGTCTGGATTCTTTTGCTTTTACCTCTCTGTCGTCAGAGACATGACGCATCCCGACGATGTCGGCGTTCTTTTTTGTTGATATGTGAATATGCATGGAAGTGAGACTGATATTGCATAGATTAGATGAAGAATGATGTGGCGTTTTCAAGAAAAACAAACAAAGGAAAGAAAAGAAAGAAAATCAACATGCATTGCCGGGACTTGATTTCTGGTTGCAGCCGCCTGCATTGGCGCCATCAACACGAGATCTGGAAGAGGAGAGGAGTATTCGAGGGGGAGAATCAGGACTTGCAAAACAACTCTACAGACTACTCTGTAGACTACAAAAAGGTGAGCGGTTATTCTCGCCTTGTCGCATGTAAGAACTACCATGGGTAAGGCTTGGTACGATGTAGAGAGAGACAGCGGAACAAGGTTGGCGGTAGCATGGTAGGATCTGTGTCGTATCTTGAGTCGTATTTCAGTCAGCGTAGCGTTTCTCCATATTGATGGCACTATTCATCAGTTTGCAAGTTGCATCGGGTTGCTCCATCACAACAATGGGGAAATTGCTTGAAGACGACGAGCTGGGTTGCCTGGCAGATTCTGCTCTCTCTCTCTTCCCCTCTCTATTTACATTTCATCTGATAAAGCCATAACGAGACTCATACTGATAGAGATCAAAAACCTTCTCATGCCAAGGCAATGCTCAAGCATTGACTCTGCTCGATCCGACGCAAGCGAGCCATTCCTCTTTCTCGTCTCATTCTCCAGTCTGCAGAGCCCTCTTTTCTTCTTTAGTCTACTTCTAACCCTCTTTGTACTCGCTAGCACATACAAAATTATCAATCAGGCTCCTCTTCTCTTGGCCACGCGGGAATCCACTTCCTGACAAGGATGGTTATCTGATGCTCGGACCACCCGTCTTGAGTCTCTTGCAGAGTCTACAGCATTCTTCTCTACTGAGTACCCAGTTCTACTCATGACTCTCCGCTTCCAGCCACCCCGGTCCCCCGCCCATCAACCAGTCGATCTATCGAGCATCGCTTTGATTCTGGAACTGCTGATCTTGGTATGTAGTAGTAGATATTCTTAAAAATGATGTGCTTAGATCACATGCTTGTGTTGTGCATTGTTGTACATCATGAACCAGCCACCGAGCAGCCTCATATTTTGAGTAGCCACAAGTCTGAGACCGAAAGAAATCAAAGTAAGCCACCATTCACGAATACGAATATTCTCCTATCCGGAAGTCGGCAAGTTATCACCAAAACCAAATCAATAAACAATAGAATAGAGCTAGCCGTGAAGGAGATGGTGAAGAGCTGGGTTGGGTAGGTTGCGAGCGATGTCGGAGCGGTCTGTATTCAGCATGGTGCTGTCATGCCTATTTTGCCCGGAATGAAGACAAAAGTAGAAAGAGAGAGATAAATAGAGATATGTTCAGCCGTTAGCCCACTAGGAAATTAAAAGAAGAAATATTGAAGACGAAAGAAGAGGAGAAAGGGTTCTTCAGAGAGAGCTTCAGAGAGAAAAAAAAGGTGACCGGCCTGTCGTCCGTCGACCCACTAATACCACTACAAGGCCCCACTGTAGGATGGCATGGTTCTCACTGATCATCTGATAAAATCTGATAAGATTAGATCAAGCAACGGCCGACTACTATATTCATCCACTCCGTTTTTTTTTACAAGGTTATTAGACGGTCTATTGACTTGAAGCGGATGAATCTTGAATGCAATCTCTTCAGTGTCGTGTGTCTCTTTCTTTCTCAGATTCCACTTAATTTTTCTCTCTTCCTCTCTTTCTTTTCCTTCCGATTTCCTCCCCTTCCGCAACTCCTCTCCACTGTCTACACTACGATCAGATAAAGTCAAGCCAGACCGGCGGACCACTCAAGTTTAGAAACGCCATAGCGGGTGGAGATGCCAAGAGCCCCAAACCCCTCAAGGCCACTCAACGTCTTGGCTCGCCGCCAGTATGCAAAGTAGTGTAGGGTGGTCGCTTCGCTCGGCTAAATGTCTGTATTGTTTTGATTTTGCAGAGTTCTCGTAGATTCTTTCACTCTTCTTTCCACTCTATTCTGCTAGATTTTAACGTGAAGACTCTTCCGAAAACCTTGATATTGTCCGAGACCCAGTGCCACGAAATGTTGATTTTGTTCGGGTTTGAAATTCTCCAGAGATGAGGGCATAATTACATCGTGAAGAGTCGGACAGGAGGCCCTCTTTTATTATCTGATCAATCTACCTGGCCAATCTACCTGATCAATATTATCTGATTCGGAAATACCGCAATACTTGCCATCAACCAAGACACCAAGACTCAACAGACCACTCGCCGAGACCAAAGCACAGTAGTCACCAACCTTGCATGCGTGGCAAGAAACCCCTCAGCGTTTATTTCTTACTGAGCTAGTACTCTACAGAACAAAGTTTAAGATTCTCCATAGTACTTCGTACGCGTATTCCCACGCCGATTCGACCAGTGATCACCGCACCCTCTCCACAACTTGAACGATCCCTGCTGGTGATGTGATGTGATGCGCAGGGTAGCATGTGAAGGTCCTTTGCTCTTGTGTGTGCTTGCACTTGTTCGTATTCAGACAACGTCGCATTGCATACATTAAGCAATAGTTCAGCCATCCTTTGTAGTGGTGTACGGTGAACATCTAATAGTTCGGCATCCGACTATCCGTCACCGCTCGTGTCATCTCCTTTGGATCCTTAGAGTCATCTGCATCAGAGCTGCGATGTTCGGTCCTGCATGCATTCCAAGGACCTTCGAACCCCTATTCACGGGCTCCTATTCACATGTAGACTTGCTATAAATATTATACTTGTGCCCGTTCATCAGGATTGTCAAGATATTTGCCTTGACATTTACAAAGGGTGTCTTCATATCTGAGCACGTACTCGGTGGCATCGTTGCCATGTCAGACGGCCTGCTTCTTCCTGGGGAAGGTGACATAGGATCGTCAGATAGCTATGGGGGTATACTTGCTGCTCTATCATAGCTATCTACACACGGAGATCACTCACGGAGGTCGGCGTACCCAAGAGGCAAGCATGGTGCACATCTCGATGGGTCTCGGAGCGTCAAGCTGTTTGCCTTTCCCTCGACCGTTGCCACGATTAAGCGTCTATCCACTAAAAGACTAAAGCACCCACCTCGCTGCTCGTTCAGCCCGGTACAGAGTACAGAGATGGAAAACCGGCAATGCTTTGTAAGAATTGCCGGTATCGCCTGTATTGAGTAGATAGTACGTAGAGGAGGAGTGGGACGGCATAGCTTCCGTTTTGGTTTTCTCTTTTCTGTTTTTCTACAGGGCTCCAGAATATTGACTTGGCATTGCCGTCGACATGCCACTCTTGTATTGTAGGGTAGATTGATAGTTTGCCCCATCGTTTTCTCTTTTCTCTTTCGAATGGGCCCAGCTCCTCTTGTCTTCCACTCTTCACTGCTCCACCCATCGGATCTGATTATTGTACAGCACGTTGAGTCTGTTTTCGTTAACTCACTGTCTTTCTACAAAGACAATGTTAGTCATACAGCGGACATGCTCCGACTCTTCCACCCAGTAAACCAACCAGCTGCCTCCCGAATCAGCTGAGCCGCTCCCACGACTCTGTCGTCTTTATGCTTATTTCGTTCCGCGTATAGTCTGCAGCTCTCTTTTGACTTGCTGTCTGCATGTACATGTGTACATAGCCTTGTTGATCTCGGGGGTTTCTTTCTTTCTTTTTGAAGATCACAAGCATTTGCTTTTTTTTTTTTGAAGATACAAAAAAGCATCTGATAAAGACCTTCCTTGTCGGGAACCCTGCTCATACTCGACTACAACAACTGACAAAATAGAAACCCACCGTGGTGTCTTGGCACGAGTAGTCGCTTGCCACCTCTTGTGCATCCTCTTTGTCTTGGCAGAGCCACTCTGATTTTGTACTATCAAGTAGAGAGAGGGCTACCGCTCGTCGCTAAGTCGGCCGCGGTGCTCGGCTGCTGGCACATCCAGTGGTGTGTTTTCTGTTTTTGTTGTGTTTTCCATCTGTTTATCGTCTTTCGTGATCCTCTTTTCTATCCTCTTCGCCACGAGGTTGTTAGTTGTTTGCTAGTTTGTTTACCCGATGGAGCTCTACAACAAAAAAGGCATCTCGATGACCTATCGGCCCATGAGAATTACAAGATTGCACGAGTTTTCTGTAGTTCTTCTAGATATCCGCATGCAGACCCGCGCATGCGCGAGCACAGATGGGAGATGGGAGATGGAGATGGGAGCATCCCGGACCCTGGGACGGCGGTTTTCTCTTCGTTCGTCATCACGCCCGTTAGTTTTTGAACAGTAGTCACACATAGAGTAGTCTGGGCAATGCTTGGGTGCTTGGGTAGGGGGAATAGCTGCCTCTTGGGGATCCCTCCGAAGTCTAAATATTTGCGAGAAGAAATAAATATTGATTTATCTCGCAATACGAGGATGCTATTCGATCACAGGATGAACAACAAGGAGGGGCCGGTATGGGGGTGAGGGGTGTATCGCGTGGGTTTTTCTTTCTCTTTTTCTTTTTCTTTTTTTTTCACTCTCACTTTGCTATCGTTTTCCTGAAATCGCCTTCTCCCGCCTTCTCTCCTCCCACGCATATTGTCTACCCGTCTAGCGTGGCATCTCTCGATAGTCTTTTTACTTTTTCGTTCTACTCTTCCACTACTTTCTACTTTTTTATCTGATGCCCTTTGCTCCCAGCCTTTTACTTTGTATTATTTTGTAATACGACCCATAGTTCCATAATTCTATAGTTTTTTATTTCTCTATTTTGTCTTTCCTCTACTATAGCTTACATCCCGTCTGTCGGCACTATCTCGCTTGCATGATCCTTTGGTCGACGGCCGGCCATCAGACTTGTATATAACTATCGTCGCCCGATCGTCTTTTGTCCATCACCACCTCACCATCATCTTCACTTCCATCTCATCTCTTCTCTATACCCAACCCTTCACACTCTCCCTCCCACACAAAATGCGCTGCACAACAGTTCTTGCCGCCGCCACCGCCCTGGCTGGCGTTGCCACTGCTGCCCACGGTGATGGCTACGAGGGCACCGTCATGGGCCCCGTTGCCTTCCTGTGGCCCGATGACCGTGTCTGGGACGCTGCCGACGACAACATCGGCCCCTGCGGTTCTTCGGACGGTCCCACCAACCGCACCACCTTCCCTCTCGACGCCGGCCACGTCGCCCTGTCCATCGCCGACGAGGCCTACAAGATTGCCTTTTACATTTCGTTTGACAACAGTACGTTTTTTTGCCTGAAGATTCTATAAAAGCAAATCTAACAGACAGACCCCACCGCGCAGAGCGAGTTCGACGAGCAGGTCGTCAACAACGTCACCGAGGTCGCCCCTGGCCACCAGTGCTACCTGATCGACGACATCCCGGCCACCGTCGGCCCCGGCGACAACGCCACCATCCAGCTGCAGTACTGGGCCGTCTACGAGGGCGAGAACGACAACAAGAACGAGACCTTCTACGCCTGTGCCGATATTGTAAGTTTTGCAAACAGTCTTTTCCGAAAAATCAAATCTAACAAGATAGACCTTCGTCGAGGCTGAGGACTTTGACACTTCGGTGCCCTGCTTCAACGTGACCGCCTCCACCTTTGACTCGGACACCACCACGACTGCTTCCGCGTCGACTGCCACTGCCACCTCGGCTTCGTCGTCGTCTTCGTCCTCGTCATCTTCCTCCTCTTCTTCGAAGTCGTCGGGCCTGTCCACTGGCGCCAAGGCCGGCATTGCCGTCGGCTCCGTCATTGGCGGCATTGCCATTGGTGTCGCTGCCGTATTCATCTACCTGCGCCGCCGTCGCACCGGCTACCTGAACCGCCGCCGCCAGTCCAAGATCAACGCGCCCATCCCGATGAAGAACCCCAGCGGTTCCTTCACCTCGGCATAAGCGCCAGTAAAAGGTTAAAGAGTGAGAAGGAGGGAAAAGGAGATAGTTTTAATGTTTGGATTAATGACCATGATGGATGCGCGGACAGACGCAGAGGAAGAGCGGTACAAGATACGACATGACTTGCTACGAGTATGATTTTTTATTTCTAATTTCTATTACCTGTTGCAGTTATGATAGATGCATTTTTAGCGATGAATCCTCTATATTTCTATTTGCGAACTTTGCTGCAGTGACTATTGCGTGACTATAATCTTTGCGGCCTATACGAGGTAATTCGACCTGCTGACCAGCCACCAGCCACGACAAGTCAATAACTCGAAATAAACCGGCATCCGCGGCTAGAGTCAATAATGCATATAGGTCAGACTACCGAACAATCATGTCCTAAGATTATTGTGACTTGGCATGGCTAGACTGAAGTAGGTAGGATATAGTAGACCTGAAGTCCCCCAGTGCTGGCCGCCGAGGATGTCATTCATGTAGGATTGCCATCGACCATGTTACTTCTATGCCCAGGGAGTGATATCGAGACTAGACCGCGGTATTAACTATGCCTTGGCTATGCATTTGTATCCGAACAATACCCGTTCTCCAGCCACCCAAGGAACATACTCGTCTCTTTCGGTGAAAGGCTGGCGAAGATATATGATTCCGAGATATTCTAAAGCAGAATTACGAACGTGAGATACGCCTTGGGAAATATTTGTTGGATTTTGCTTTATGTTAAAGTATACTTTGAGTTTGCTCAACAAATTTAATTTAACCGCTGTGGTGAGAAATGAAGACGTATCCCAATACAATAAAACATGCACAAAAATACAACTTTACCACAATATTTCCTACGAAACTACTTCTTCTAATAAAGGCTTTTACAAAATAATAAGAAAGTTCAAAAAAAATCCAAACAGAAGTCGCACACACGCACAAAAAAATAAAGGCTCCCAAGTATCGTGACACTGTCATCTGTAGCTGGAGTCAAAATATTATGTGCCTACGGGGTAGGGTATATATACAGCCAAAAGCCGGCCCCTTACATGAACAAGGCAAGATGGCCGAGCGGTCTAAGGCGCTAGCTTCAGGATCCCATCTTCGGATGGTCACTTGAACATGCTAGTCTTGAAAAAGGCGTGGGTTCGAATCCCACTCTTGTCATCTTTTGTGTTTTTGCACTTTTGTATTTTTGCGGTTTCATGTCATCATATCACGTGCTTTACACACTTTCACAACTAGTATCTCCACTTCACACTTACAAGACAACAAAGACGCCGAGTACAGTCATCGGTAGCATCGTTAGCTACAATTTATCGTCACCTTCCCTGACAATGCGTTCATCGCCGTTATCTGATACGAGTCTCCCAAACGAGTCTCCCGGTAGTTGTGCCAACAATGGCCTCTCTTAGTTTTGGGTAAAAGTACCGTATCTTTACCGGCGAGATCGTCGCCGACAGAAGTTCCTTCCTTTTTGTTGGTGTTTACGTTGTTGACGGGTTCCTTCCTTTGCTGATAGTGTTCCTTCCTTTTTTGATTTCTGTTGTTGATGACAACAACATAACAGTGCGTACGAGTCTGCCGTCTTCTTGACTCTTTTATCTAACTCCCAACTGAAAAGGTTTCACTTTTCCCCTTGCTCTTCATCCCCAATTCACCAGAGTATTCAAATCCATCAAAACTCAGTCCGATGACATTAAATAAACCCAAACCATACTGCCCAGGCTGCCGCCGTCGGCACGAGCGCAGCACCGAAAGCTCTGGCAGTTCCTCCAAGGCCTCGAAGTGCCCTCAAATCACCCAGCCCAGCCCGGAAGAGCAAAAAGACTTCTACTATGGCATGCCGTCGTGCCCTCGTCTCATCGGGCGAGTGTCGTCGATGGACAAGAAGTGGAAGACACACAAGCAGCAGAGCGATGAATACAAGGCCGCGAGCGGAGATGATGGCTATTTCCAATACGACTGGCAACGTCCCTTCTGCATTGGCAACCATGCCATCATTGAAAAGTGGGATGCAATTAAAGACGAAATATTGAAATGCATCGTTGGCCTTCCATGGAACGCCGTCGACGTGTTCCGGCTGGGTCTTTATAAAGAAGACAAGCCCGTCGTGGTCTGGGTGGCACTGGATCACGACGCGACGCCCACGCCGTGGGATACGCTTCACGACGCGCTGCTGGCGTGCAAGGAGATTCTAGACAACGCAGGCCTGCATGATGTTGACGTGCAGTTCCGAAGCGCAGTGCTGAAAGATCTGGGCTTGCTTACCCCCAAAACTGGATTCGAATACAAGTACCGTGTGCATCGCTACATCCAGCCGCTGTCCAACGGCGTGGGCCTGTCTATCTTCCCGTCCGACGTACCTACCACGTCAGGATCCGTCGGCGTGTACCTGCGGCCGGCCAAGGGCGACGCCAACGACGACGCCAACGATGGGGAGACAGGAAAACGCCCATTGTGGGCTCTCACCTGCCGGCATGTTGTTTTGCCAAAAGAAGATGAAGAAAAGAAAAAGGCCGCCGTCGCTTTTGGCGCCCAAGACCTCGTGGACGCCGCCCTCAAAGTGGAAAATGACGGGCTAAGGGGGATCCATGCCAGGTCCGAGGAGAGCCGCGAATGGGCAGAGACACACTATCTCTGGCCGATCATCATGGATGCCATCGAAGAAGTACAGAAAATCAGCAAACCCCAAGACCGCCACTTTGGAAAAGTTGTCTGCGCACCTCCCATATCTGTATCTTCCGAGAAGAGTTCCGACAACTCCAAGTGGACAAGAGACTGGGCCTTGGTCGAGGTCGATCGCAGCCATGCCCCCGTCAATGTCGCCGACATCCGAGAAAAATGGTATCTAAGCATACTGGAAGACTTTGAGTTTGACAAGTACAGTGCCAGGAAGTGCACATTTGTGATGCCCCAAGACGGCCTGCTTCCCCTTTCTGGTATCGTTCCTGCCGACGAGTTGTGTGACGGCGGCAAAGGCCACATTGTGGGCAAGCGCAGCGCAACGACAGGCATGACCTTTGGCACGACGTCGGAGATCAAGTCGGTGACGAGATCTTTTATAAATGGCCAGGAAATGATCGCGCACGAGTGGGCTGTCGCGCTTCTTCCGGGCTGGGAGCATATAACCATGCCCACATTTAGTGCCAAGGGCGACTCGGGGTCTGCGCTGTTTACGCTGGACGGGCGAGTGGCTGCATTTGTGACGAGAGGGTCGTATACAAGCTCGGGTGTCAACTCGCCTGCCAAGGCCGGCATTGTACACGACTTAAGCCCGGGTGCTGTGGTCGACATTACATACGCCTCGCCGGCCGAGTATGTGCTTGCAGACGTGTCTCGCACTCTTGGGCAAGAGGTGTGTCTGTTGTAGATCATACCGAAATAGAGCGCACATTCGCGTCCTTATCTTCATCTTTAGGTGGCCACCAAAACCGTCTCCAGGTCCAGGAAGCCCCGCAACCAGAAGCTCGCCAGTTTGGCCAGGTTGTTTGTGCGCCTTTCATTTCTGTACCGGCTGGCGACTGTGCGACTTTGAAAGGATGCGAGATTTGGGAGTCGTCAAGGTCGACGGCAGACACGGCTCGCCACTTTGAGCCGCAAGCCATCGAATGCTATTCATTTGATCATCCGACGGACGGGTTGTTTACTTTGGCTGGGGTTCTCAGCATCAGCGACATGTTCCATCCGCTTCACAAGGACAGAAACAAAGACATGATGGAAGACAGCGCCAAGACAGGAATGAGCTGGGAGTTGCCTCTGAGATCAGGTCTGTGACAAGAAACTGCTCGGCGGACATGTGTATTTAGCTCCAAGGGTGATCCAGAGTCGGCAGTGTTTACGGTAGACGGCCGTGTGGCGGCATTTATCACTAGAGGATCAGATGCACACGCGAGCGCCGACGTCGATGTGTCTCGCACTCTCAGCCAGGAGGTGTGTCTGCTGTATATGGGAATGCTATTCGTTTCTTCTTTTGTTTTGTTCTTTGAGATGCCCGGCTAGCTAAATAATGTTTTTTATCTGATTCTTTCTACATCTATTCTTGTAAAGTGTATGGATTAAACTCAGTACGAAATGGAACAAAGTCAAGGTGCAAAATATTCTCTACAAGGCATGAATAGCAACGGCCATCAATTAATATTGATTTTATTCAGGTCTTTGAGATTAGCTACAATTCAACAATGTGAGAACAACACATTCCCACAGTTATCTTCCCGAGGATACAGTCGAGTATCATCTCCAACTAAACGGAAGTAAAAGAGATTCCGCCACTGACAGTGTTCACTTTTTCGGGAAGTAGCCCGGATAGTCTTTCAAGACTTCGCTGATCACATAACAACTGGCCCCAATCAGGGCCGTATCCGCCAGGATCTTGCCCATGCTGTGGTCGGGCAGCCAGTCCGGGGGGTAGCTCTTGGAGCTGCCGCTGCTGCTACCGCTGCGGCTGCCACTGCTGCGGCTGCCACTGCTGCGGCTGGTGTAGGGATACTTGCTTCCCGAAGGCATTGTATTTGTCAAATTGGTGTGAGTGGTGGCTGTGAAAGATAACTTCTGTGGGTTACAACTGTTGATGATGATTGTGTTGACGATGTTGTGAATGATGATATTCTGGACGCTTCTAACCATCGGCAAGCCTCGCCTTTTATACTTTTCGATGAATCGTGACAAGGTTAACATTCTACGGAGAGATTGAGTGACGGTGTAAAAAAAAGGAGGTATCGCCACCGATCGTAAGAGTATCACAGCCAGTGACATAGCCAGAGCTCACATAAAGGTAGTGACTAAGATCCATAGAGAGTAACTTGTAAGTGATTGGGTATTAATGCTATGTATGACCGAAAAATGTAAAATAAAATGGAAAGAAATTACAACCGCTCACTCAGGGCCTCCAGCATTAGCCGCTCTTCCGGCAACAACTCCAGTGAGTCAGGAATCACAAGCCCGTTTCTTGTGACGAGGATCTGCTGCCCGGTCACATTGCTGCTGCCCTTGGCAAGACCGCTCTCGACGTCGACGTCAGGCACCGGCGTTGTAGACAGCGACTCGGGCCCGGATTCGACGGGCTTGAGCTTTTCGTCTGTTTTCGTTTCCACCGGAGACGGCTTGCTTTTGTAAATCTGGCCGACCTCTTCGGGCGACCACCAGTACGTCGGGTACCGCCGCTGGATGTTGTTGATGATCAGCGCAATGCACTGCATCAGGATGGAGCCCAGCAAAACGGCTGGGATGAGGTACCACCCAATGTCGTAAATGTTCTCGTCGGCGACGGCAATGAGGGCTGTCGCGCCCGCCGGCGGGTGCACCGTGCCGGTCAGAGCCATGACGGCCGTCGCGGCCGCGCATGCTATGGAGCCAGCCAGCCACCGCAGTGTCTGGAACCGCGCCGGGCCTGCAAGCGAAAACAGCCGCGCGACGGCGACACCGACGAGCGACGACAGCACCTGCCCAAACACGGCATTGCGCGGCTGCGCCAGCGGCGACTCGATGGCGTAGAACTCGAGCACGGCGGCGGCGCCGAAACTGCCAACAGTAATAGCGGTGGCGCCGCCGTCGGCGCGGAAGGCGTGGATGTGGGCGCTGACGAGGTTGACGACGCTGACGCCGCAAAAGACGCCGACAAACGCCCAGGCGATGACGATGAGGTTGCCGATTTTGCGTGGCGGCGCGGTGCGGTGGCCAAAGAAGTGGGCGACGGGCAGCGGCAGGTGCTTGACAAAGTTGGGCACGACGAAGCGGTTGAGGTACTTGTCGATGTTGAACTGCCAGGCCGCGGCCGAGCGGTAGTCGGGCATTTTGATGTATTGAGGATTATATCGACATCATTTGTGTGGAGGAGAAGAGAAAAAGAGATGCCAAGTCGCGTCGATGCCGAATTGGGAAGTGTAGAAGACGATGAGGCTGTGAATAAGCTTTCTGATTGACTGATAGGCGACAGATAAAAATGACAGACGAAGGAAAAGAAGCAAAAGTCTGGGGGCGTGTTGTTTTGTTAATGTGGACGAAACTCGGCATTCGGCAAAAACGGGTATACAGGCGAGGTCTGTGTTGAGCTGTGCGGGGAGCGTCGTGTTGACAGCTTGAAGGATTAGAGTAAACACGGCTGGAGATGAGAGGATGACGGCGAGATCCGGTGTAGATGTGAATTGAGTTATAATGAATCGAGTTGTAGAGAAGAGAGAGCCAAAATCAAAAGAGACAGAAGATGGAAAATGAAAAATGACAAATGTATCAACAAGCCCAGCCTATTAAGACGACTTGATTAACAGGAAAGGGGCATGCAATTTGAATATCCCACTGCTATGCTATTCTTTACGATTGCATCAAACCCCGATGAATGATGTGCATCGTGTTTGCGTCGTTGTTCGCTGTCTGCTGTCTGAATCAGTCATTTTGCCTTTTGCATCTCCGCGGAAGCGCCAACACGTCTTCTCCTACAGAGACTAAAGCTGCTCCCGGCAGGCAGATCCCGCGTCGCTACTGACATAACGGCCACTAGCTCGGGAACAAGAGCATCCGAATTAGTGAGTTATTCCTTGTGTGAAAGAGCGTATTGAGTAAAAGAGGTTGATTTAGAGCCGGGCCGGAGATGGTTCTTTTGAATTAGACAACGCATTAGACAACGACGCGGAAGAGTGAAGCCGGCTGATGTTCAGAGTTTACATGTCACAGTCCGGAGATGTCAGTCGTTAAAGGGATGATCTGGCGGCATAGTTCAGGGCGGAATTCACACATCACAAAAGAAGAAGCGCATTCAAGATCTCTAGGATCGTTTAGAATTGCATCAAAGAGCAGATGGTGACAGAAACGAAACAACGACACAGGCCGTTCATGTTCTGTCCAGTTACTACTCCGCACACGTTCCTTCGGGCCGCCAGGGAGAAATGGAAATAAGAGACAGAAACGAAGAAATACGCGGAGAAGCGTGTTTGCTGCTAATACGCGGGATTGGCATTTACGTAAACGAAAAGGGGCGGTCTGTCAGATGAGCATAGTTGGCTACAAGTAGTTGATTCTACAATTAAATTCAATTGAGGATAAGGTTTACTGTTAAGAAATAGAGAATATATTCAATCTATTGTTAATGATAACTGAGAACCAAAAAATAAGACGTTGAGAATCAAAAAGAAAACCGACAAAAAAAACAAAAAGATTGCCCAGACGCGGGATCGAACCGCGGACCTCCTGCTTACTAGGCAGGCGCAGCTACCACTGTGCTACCCGGGCCACTTGTTATGCTTATGGCCGTATCTTGCTAAGTTATATAGAGGGGACAAATATCAAAAAAAATTAGTACGACGGATCATCATCGACGTCGTTGTCGTCGTCCTCGGGCTCGTCCTCTGGCTCATCTTCAGGCTCGGCCGTCTCTGGCTCTTCGGTTTCGTGCTCAGGCTCGGGCTCGTCAGCCTCTTCAGGAGCCTCTTCAGGCTGGTCGGGCTCCTCTGCTGGTTCTTCAGCCGGTTCTTCAGCTGGCTCATCTGCCTCCTCCGCAGGCTCTCCACCCTCCTCTTCATGCACCTCCATGGTCTCGGGATCGTAGTCGGGGTAGTCCTCCTCGCCGTCAGCCTCGCCAGCAGCTTCAGTCTCATTCTCAACCGGCTCCTCTTCAGCCGCTTCAGTCTCTGGCTCCTCCTCGGGAATATCATTCGGGTCCTCCTCGGGGATGTCGTTGGGGTCTTCTTCGGCTGCCTCATTGTCGACGTCATCTCCAGTCGCCCCCTCTTCAGCACCCTCATCAGCCTCGTCATCAGGAATGTTGTCGAGGTCCTCATTCTCGGCAGCACCTTCATTCACAGGCTCGTCAGCGGCCTCGGTGTCGTCCTCGTCAGGAATCTCATCAGGGTTCTCATCGGGAATATCATCAGGGTTCTCGTCAGGGATGTCATCGGGATTCTCGGTCTCGTCAGGATTGACAGGAGCAGGCGCTTCAATATCGCGCGAAGTCTGGTCGTGCTCAGTGTCCTCATCATCGGGAATGTCGTCTGGGTTCTCCTCGGCATTGGGATCACTGGGATCGCTGGGGTCGTTGGGATCGCTGGTGTTGTGAGAGTCGGGGTTGTCACTGCCATCCACATCACCACCACCGTGAGAAGGGGCCTCAAATGCGACATTGGGAGCGACAGGGGGCATGGACGAGTGACCGCCGTGGCCATCAGAGATGTCGCGCGTGCCACCGATGCCGCCGCCAGGAGCGGGAGTAGAAGGTGCAGGTGCAGAAGTTGAATTGGCACCGGCATGCCCGCTGTTGTGAGACGACGTCTCATACGAAGACCAGAGAGCACCGCCAGCTGTAGCAAGACTGCCCGCATTGACTGCAGGTGCTGTGGGAGCCGAGATGGCAGACGCAGCAGACGGCCCGCGCGTAGAGGATGGCACGTAGGCAGGAGCGCCAGTGGCAGTTGTACCAGTGTACGAGCTTGCCAGACCACGGCTGCCAGTAGCAGGAGCAGCAGTAGAGGAGGCAGGGCCTCCTAGCTTGGACACGGCAGCGACTGATTGGTTAATGTTGGCAGGCGTGGCGAGGTTGTTGAAGGCCTGGCCAAAGGGGGACGCAGGTGCGGTCTTGGTTGCAGGACTGCGAGTGGCAGGAGCAGAGGTAGTGGCAGTCTTTGCAGGAGCGGCAGCCTTGGCCGGTGCAGAGGTGGCAGAATTGGCAGGATTAGCAGGCTTCGTGGCCTGAGCCGATGCGGCAGGAGTGACGGGTGTCTTTGCTGCGGCAGGTGCCTTTGCGGCCGTAGGCGTAGGAGTGGGCTTGGCAGCTGCAGGAGTTGCAGGAGCGGCAGAAGCAGCCATGGGAGCAGCCGGCTTGGCAGGAGTGGCTTTTGCCGCAGCAGTTGCGGCAGGTGTCTTTGCCGGGGTGGCTGCCTTGGCAGGAGTGACAGGAGCCGCGGGTTTGGCGGCGGCGGCTGGCTTAGCAGCAGCAGGAGCAGCCGGCTTAGCACCGGCAGCAGCAGCAGAAGCGGCAGCAGGAGCCTTGGCCGCCGCCGCCTTGGCTGCTGCCGCCTTTTGACGACCGCACGTGCAGGCATCAATGCCGGCAGCAACAAGAGCAGCAGCCACGGCAGCAGCCGTTGCGTCCTTTTCTGTAGTGGTCTTGGTGTCTGTGGTAGTCTTGGCATCATTGTCCTTGGCGGGAGCAGCAGCAGCAGTAGGAACCTCCCGCGTCAAGTCCTTTGAAGTATCCTTGGGGGCATCCTTGGGTGGCAGGCCGGGGGTTGTCGTAGTCTTGTCAGCAGGCTTGTCAGCAGGCTTGACATCTTTGACATCATCTTTCTTCTCAGCCTCTATCTTTGCCTTCTCGGCATCCGCCTTGACCTTGTCTGCCGCCGCCTTGGCCTTGCATGCAGCACACGGCTCCGGCAGGACGTCCGTCGGCTTCGCCGTGAGAGACGACGTCGCCTTCTTCTCGACGGCCATGCCCACAGCCGCCGCCGTGACAGTCGCCGCCGCCGTCTTCTCGACCGTCCCAATCACCGGCCCCTTGTTGCCAAACAGACTGTTAAGCTTGGAGTACGACGATGCCAGCTTGGTAGCAACCGTCACGGTCGAGTCGGCCGTCTTGTTGACGGTGTCGGCGGTGTCAGCGATGGACGACGACTTGAGGTGGAAGCTGAAGCGGCTCTTTTTGGTGGCAGATGGGGTAGTGACCGGGGGCGTAGCCGGGGGACTGGGAGTGGCGGCAGCGGCAGCAGCAGCCGGTGCAGATGGCTTGCCTGTGACAGCCGGCGCGGCAGTGGGAGTGGCAGCCTTGACAGGGGTTGCCGTGCTAGCAGGAGGAGTGGTGGGAGGAGTTGCCACCGAGGCCGGGGCCGGTGTTGAGGCTGCAGCAGTCTTGACAGCAGGTGTAGGAGTAGCAGGAGCAGCATCAGCCTTTACAGGGGCAGAAGCTGGGGCGGACTTAGGGACACCCTTGGTTTCGTTTGGAGTCTCCTTCGGAGTCTCCTTGACATCCTTGACATTGTCAATACGCCTCTTGCGGCGGGCTGGCTTGCCGTCCTTGTCGTCAATGGTAAATATTTCAAACGTAGCGGTGGTGCCGTCGGGGAGTTTGCTTGTGATGATTTTTATATCGCGTTTGTTGTTGGTGTTGGGCGAGGCCGGTGTTTTGGCCGGGGTGGCCTTGGCAGCCGGGGCAGCCGGAGCAGCCGGGGCCGAAGGAATAGAAGCAGGCACAGGAGCAACAGCAGCAGACATGTTGATTGTTGATGATGATGAGATGAAGACTCAAGACCAAAATGAGACGAAGATACAGGCCAGCCTTATATCTTTCCAGATCTTTCTTTTCATCTCATATTTCGGTCTCGGCATCCCCAGACTGGCAACATCCAAGGCGGAGGCCTTTGGAGTCATCGTTCCGTCTACCTCTCTGTCTACATTTTACTGGTCCTAATGGCTGACAACATCCAATATTGCACTATTGATGACGAGTCTCGAGATATTGGGTACGAGCATGGGTCGAAGAGGTTAGAGTATCTAGAGCGTGGCAGAACAGCCAACCGTCTTCGCCAATGGCTTCTTCAATGGCTTGCTACTGCTCGTCTGATTGCACGATATCGCAGGCCGCCGACTATTGCTTGTATTGTGTATTGTTTCTATTGCTACGGATTGCCTAACCCAGGTGATCGGCGACGCCACATGCAAAGGGTGACAGCTGAGTCAATATATCGATATTGACGGCATGTCGATAGACCTGTTGCAGACTCAACCAGACTGATAACTTGATGATAGTTGGATGATAATTGACACGAGCAGACATCAGTTGAACACATCGGCCAGCGCGGTGGCTTGCTGACTGTCCGATAATTGAGTCTGAAAGGGGTATATGAATCGAGCCCTACGGGTGTTGGCCAGGGTCCTTTATTCTATTTTGGTGATGATTTACAAGATCAATAAAGTTCAAGAATTGAACCATTCAAAGTCAAAACCAAACTCAAACTCGATTGAAGCATGACTAAACGGTTCTTGTTCTTGTTATTTATCAAAACATCACGACAATACAGTAATAGATGAATATAAAAAGGATGTAAGAGACACAACCTACATGTTCTAGACGCCGGTAGATAAGAAGCGCCAGCGTGCCAATAAAGCTTAATTCAATAACACCCAAAGAGGGTATATCAAGCCACATATCAGCACTAGATGACTGACTGATTGAGTAGACTGATAGATTGAGCCGATAGGTGAGATCAAGATGATGCCATATTTGGACGCTCAGCCACCTTTCTTTTCTTTCTATTATTTTTAAACATTCGAAAAAGAGACAGCCCTAACGTGTGACGCGGTGGCTGATGTCGGCGATTTCAACGGCTTTGTGCTGGGCGAGTCTGGACTGTGATTGGCGTGCCTGCGAGGGATGTGCTCCTCCGTGTGTTGCACAACTTGTGCCCGGATGGCGTGTCGTACAACAAGGCGTTGTGTATCATTCTCATCGTCATCATCTTCATTCTCACCATCATTCTACTCCTCATCTTCATCAACATATCACAACCAGACGAGTTTGGCCGAAGTCAAGGCGAGGTCTTCCAGACAACAAGTAGAGATGCAGGCAGGACGGACCTCGTCGGACTACGCAGTCAGATTATCTATGCATGATCTTTTCTTCTATTCTTCGCTTTATTTCTAAAAGCAGGCCTCTAAAAGCTTATCGATAGCATACAAGTGAAACGTCGTCACTCGCCTTCCTTTCTCGGCCTGTATGATTCCGCGACAGTACCACGCGAACAGCTGGCAGCGGAGTATTTTTGAGAATTAGAGTTGAGTCGGTTAGAGTAGAGAGAAGAGAGAATACAAAGAGTAGAGAGAGGATGATCCGCAGCTGCACTACCACCACCCGATACAACACAAACCCAAGTCCGCCGGTGTGATTCGTGCGCACTCGACATGAATCAGGGCGCAAGAGGGTGTCGTGGCAGGCAGACTTAGAGATATGAATAACAAGTAAGAAAATAAGAAATAAGAATAAGCATGGGGGCTAGAATGTGAGACGGCAGCCTTGCCAGAGTAAGCAAGTCTTATTTTATGAAAACAAGAATCGACACGTCGACTTGTGCATTACGTGCTTTTGACGACGAGTGTTGAATGCCGGTGGTGGGGGTTATGAAGACATCACAATGGAAGACAGTATACAAATACAAAAAAAGAAGCATGTGAATGCCAAGGGCCAGCAAGGTAACAGCTGCAGCACGGAGTTATCGCCTGTGGGCTATCTCCCTGGATAAAGTCTGTAGTAACTCTACAGTAGTAGCTCTGTCGAACAACTAGCAGCGGGAAGGATCGCTGCTATGCCCAATTTACACTGGCAGGGTGAATAAAGACTGAAAACAGACTGGAGAAGAGTGAAAAGTGAAATATCACAACAGCCGTGCACAACTAGAGCACGTTGAGTGCCCTTGACCGTTACAGGGGCAAGTGGAATATATCATCAAGGTATGGAATAACCCAACATCAGGCCAAACATGCCGTACACAATTGCAGGGGAGGTATATTGAGATGAGTAGTATGATTGTAAACATGGGAGAAAAGATGAATCTGGAGAAGATTAATGAAAGAAAAGAAAAGAAAACGTGGATGAAAAGACGACAGAAAACACGAAATAGGCAGTTCGCCCGGACGCGTCGGTCCAAGGCCGCTCAATTACAGAAAACCCCTAGAAATATTCCTATGTACTCAAAGTCAAGAGTAAAATAAAATCAAGTTGA
This sequence comes from Ophiostoma piceae, assembly GCA_032248835.1. NCBI lineage: Eukaryota > Fungi > Ascomycota > Sordariomycetes > Ophiostomatales > Ophiostomataceae > Ophiostoma > Ophiostoma piceae. The sequence continues at coordinate 5,934,584 of CP135122.1, forward strand.
AGAAAATCAAAGATTCACGTTATCAACCGTGGGATTGATTGTCAGCGGCCACATATCAATACAGTATCACTGGTATCAGACTTATCTAAACATGGCCCAAACGGGAAGGAGTCAACACCGCAATGGTACACAGTATCAACGTATCAACAGCATCACCTCGACACACATGGTACGCAGCTACTTGTTGTTGGCATGTGCAGAGAGTTGTACAGCATACAACAGGCATAGAACAAGCAAGGCACAATGAGGACAATAAGGAACATGGGGTGAATACTAGTAAGAGACTGAAATAGAGATCACGGTCCGAGACACGGCATACGCTGTGCGACGATCAACTGAAGACTGCAAGACTGCGAGGAGACTGCAAGGAGACTGCAGAAAATATACTCGGCTGTGTATACCGCGGCGTGCCGTGTCTACCCTCACTTTGTCCATACTGTGCCACTGTACCTGCTTTGCCCTGCCGTCGTCAGCCACTGATTCAGTCTCTGGTATGGGCTTGAGCCTCCATCCCGCGCGGCATCGGTATCGTATCCATCTCACGTCTTTTGATTCTGACTTTTTGATTTCTTTATCGTGATGCTGATATGGACCCGTCTTACATTCGGGTCTGATCCTGATTCACATCCACTCTACCCGCCTTGCATGCTTACTGTCAATCACTGACAATCACTCACAGACAATCACTCACCACAACTTATCACTGACAATCAGTATTGTTCTGTTCATTATTAGTCAAGCTGTCTTACTTTTGGCAACTATTTCTCGTTCTGATTCTGACTCCCGCTCTCACTACTCTCACTCAGCTCGCTTGATTTCTCGCATGCTTTGCTCCTTTCTTCAGTCTGCTCCATCTCGGCGAGCTCAGCTCAATGCATGCTGACGATCCGCATCGCCCCGATCCTTCATCCTTTGGGGATTTACAGCGATGTCTCAGCTGGGCACTGAGTTTTCAATCGTCAAGCAGATTCAGTCACTTTTGATAGCTTAAACGCTCTACGCGAGAGCAACGCCTACCTATTTTTAACGGCATCGGGTCCTTCAACCAAGATATCTCATGCATCCCATCACATATATTGATCCTTTTGATCCTTTCACATCTGCCTCTACATTTCGCATCTACATCTCGCCACACAACGGACTGCCTCTTCCAGCAATGATACATGCGCCATACCAAGAGCACGAGCTGGCCGTCGCAGATTACGCACCCCATCATCAGTTGATACCAGTTGATATCTTGGTTTCAAAAACAGTCTAAACAAAACAAGAAGTAATGATTTACAATCGATGATACAGAAGATATGATACAAAAGATATGATACTTGAAGATTAGATACACAGATTATACTGCATCAGGCTTACTCAAGAGAGAAGGTTGTTGATCCGCCACGACGCCGGGCGTGTGTTTCCGCGTCGAGTTGAGTTGCATTCTTTATTTTTCGATGAGAACAGACGTGTATACGGCTCCGACAGCATGCAGAGTATCTCTAAATAAATGCTGCCTCCTTCTTGTCTGGGAATCGACACATGTAATGTAACCCGACGATCGGCGACTGCGGTTGGGCTTGATGATGAAGATTGTAGATTGTAGAATCTGATATCAGGATTGGATGGAGGCGAGACGAGATGACGAAATACTGAACGACATGATACATGGTAGCTGTAGAGACATGAGGATGGCAGACATCAAGATAAATAAATAAATGAAAATAAAAGACAACAAAACGGACAAGAATAGACGCTGCAGTAAGACGGCCAACATAGCCCGAGGCTGCCTTAACAACTGACAGCCAACACAACAGTTAATCAATCGATCAACATCAACCAATATAAACTCGACTGCTATCACGGCCCCCATGTCGTTCTACAGCCACGGATTCAACCCGGTTAGGCGGACGGGTAGATCTGTGCAAGTGGCTGCATGTTGGTTCTTTTCAGTTGTTACTTTATCTATTTGTTTTTCATTTTTGATTTATTGTGCTTCTTCTATTTCGGTTCTGTTTATGATAGTCAACGGCCGGCTATTCAACTAGAGTGCCATTCACGTACAGTAAATAGATAAATGGAAAAAGACAGCAGGAAGAATAAAGATATAAAGGTACATAAAAGATGTACTCGACACGGGGATGACGCCGCCACGTAACTGCACATGCAAATCAGAGATGTCAAGATGTTTGTGTTCTTCTATTGTGTTAACAGCTGCAGACACGTTGAGCCACGGACCATGTCTTACGCAGCCGTATTTCGGTTTCGTTTTCTCTTATCGTCTTTGTATTTCTTTTCGGATTGACTTTGATCTACAATCCTTCGGCAGGTCGGTCTCTTCACCGAGTCGGGACAGCCACGGCTTCACTGCCTTGTACGCGGGTGAGATCCTTTAAAAAGGGTTGTTGAACTTTACAGTCTTTTTTATCAAACCCGATGTCTCTCTCAAGTATGCAGAGTATCAGATTGACCAAGGCATCATTCCACTTGGCAAGGCTACTGTTGTATTACTACGAGTTGGAAGGAAGGGAAGGCAAATGTGAAAAATAAAGAATAAAAAGAAAAGAGAAAAGAAGAAAAAGAAGACGACCCGGCACGGCACCCAAAACGGGAATGGCTCACAGGGCCCATGCATACACACACTCACACTCACTCAGAGGATGGCTGACGCCGGCGCATGTGCGATGCTCGTCTTTTTATTCTCTTCTTTTCTCTGAATATTCGATTATATCTACCTGCACATCTCACAGCATGGTGTGTCGTCTGCAGATGTGATTTGATCTCGTCCGGCACCATCCATCCTGGCGAGTCTTTGAGTTGTTCGTTGCTATCTTTGTCGTCGTCTTATATCTTCGAAGCTTTGCATCTCTCGAGACATATAAGAAGATGCTCCCCATCGAGACGATCATGACAACTCATTCACTCTCCACATCGCCCACTTCACCTGCCTCAGCTTCATCCACTTCTCACTCGCACCGTCTCCATCTTCTTACTATCACTTGCTATCACAGTCACTGATCTTCTTGAAGATCTGTCTCACGGCCTCTAAGCGCTTGTGCCCAAGGCATCCACAGCTTCAGCATCAAGATCGCCGTTGCCTATATCTCTCGTTCTGCCGTCCTTTTCTGAATATTGAATATTGAATATTTGATTTGCCTACACAATGTCTCTTCCACCAGCACAAGCATGCTTGCCGGCAGAGCTTGCGGCGACGTCCATTCCGAGCCGCAATGCCTTTGGCGGACCAAGCACAGACACCACAGACAGCATCACAAGCACCGCCACCAGCAGCGGCCGCAATTCCATCGAAAAAGAAAAGGAAAAGCATGCAGTAACGGTGACGCCGGTGCAAGTAACACCAACAAATGACGTCGCCGAAAGAGAGCCCCTCCCGGACAAGGCGGGCTCCCGCACCTACCGCTACCTCCGCTGGAACTTTGGCTCCGTCTACCGCCGCATCTTCACCCTCGCCTTTATCGGTAACGTCGCCACTCTCGCCGTGCTCGCCGGCCGCGCCTGGGCCGGCTACGGCGGGCTAAGTTATAGCGGCTCCAACAATGCCGTCGCCGCCAACCTGCTCGCCGCCCTCGTCGTTCGCAACGAGCACGTCGTCAACGCCCTGTTCCACGTCTTTGCGTCGCCGCGCCTCTGCAAAACACTGCCGCTGCGCGCGCGCCACCTCATGGCCAAGGTCTACTCGTACGGCGGCATCCACAGCGGGTGCGCCGTCGCCGCGACATTTTGGTACATTGTGTTCTTGGTGCAGCTGTCCCAGAGCTACGCCACGTTCAATGCCGACCCGCGTAACAGCTGGACCGGCGTCAAGACGGCCACCCTTGTTGTGAGCTACGGCGTCGTGCTGCTGCTGTTCACCATCCTGGCGTTTGCGCACCCGCGCTGCCGCGTCGTCGCGCACAACTGGTTTGAGTGTGTGCACCGCTTCCTGGGGTGGTCCGTCGTCGTCTTTTTCTGGGCCGAGGTCATGCTCATCACGGGCGATGTCGCGACAGACACCCAAAAGAACTATGGGATCGTGCTGGCCACTAACCCCTCGTTCTGGATGCTTGCAGCCATCACCGGCCTCGTCATCTACCCCTGGACCCGCCTGCACCTGCGCGACGTCGTCGCCGAGCCGCTGTCGGACCACTGCATCAAGCTCAACTTTAGCTACTGCAACGCCCACTTTGGCCAGGCCGTGCGCCTCGCCGACCAGCCCCTGAAGGAGACGCACGCCTTTGCCACCATCCCCAACCCGGCCGCGCTGACGGCCGACGACATTGAAAAGGGCATGGTGCCCTCGAGCATGTCCAATGCCGGCAAGCTCGGCTTCTCGGTTGTTATTAGTAATGCCGGCGACTGGACCCGCAAAATCATCCAGAACCCGCCCACCAAAATGTACACCCGCGGCGTGCCCCAATACGGCGTTATGCGCGTCGCCGGCATGTTCGACCCCGTCATCGTCATGGCCACCGGCTCCGGCATCGCGCCGTGCCTGTCTCTCTTTGTCGAGAAGCCCGAGCACCCCGTGCGCATCATCTGGTCGACACCCAACCCGCTGGCCACGTTTGGCCAGGGCATCATCGACGCCGTCTACGCGGCGGACCCCGAGGCCGTGATTCACGACACCAAAAAGGACGGCCGCCCAGATTTGGTCAAGATGGCGTACAACATCTGGCGCGAGTCGCGCACGGAGCGGCACCTGGCGGACACGACCAAGAAGGCGGCCGGCGCCATCGAGGCGGTCGTGATTATCTCGAACCAAAAGGTCACGCGCAAGGTCGTGTACGGTCTCGAGAGCCGTGGCGTCGCCGCGTACGGTGCTCTGTTCGACTCATAGTCTTTTTTTCGTCTTGTCTTTTTTTTGTTTTTCTCTGAGTTGAATGTTGACGATAACGACTGTTTGGAGGCCTTTTGAGTGCTTTGCACGCTGGCGTTTGTTCTGCGATAGATCGAGCCGATGATAGATGCTTGATGATATGATATATGATGGATAGATCACAGATAGATCACAGATAGATTTTATATATACCGTTTGTCTAGTCTCAATTTAAATGTGTTCAGTCGAAATGTGTTGAGACGTGGTGAGAGACGGCCGCTTCGTCGCCCTCGAAGTCGCCGCACACGGGGCATGTCGTTGTCGCCGTCGTTGGTGGTGCAGTCACTGGCGGCGGTGTTGTTGATCTCGTTCTTGAACTCTCTAACGCAGCAGCAACAACGCCCCGCTTCTTGCTCTGCTTCGACTTGGCCGGCTTGATATACGCGTCCAGGCCGAGCTGCTCCTGCGGCACATCATCGTCGATGCCCACGGCCGGTGGCATAGAGTGCTGTTGTGCGGCAGACAGCGTTGAGAAACTGCTTGTCCCACTACCACCACCCGTAAACATTGTCTGCACCCGCCCGACACGGCCGTCGCTCAGCCGCACTTTGATGCCGCGCGGATGGTTGCCGCGGGTCAGCACGTTCTGCACAAGACCGTCGACGGTACGCCCTGTCGGCTGGTCCTGCTTGAGCACAATGTTGACATGTGCGCCGGGCACCACTTGTGCGATAGTAGGAACACGTGCAAAATTTGGTCGTGGCGGCATTTTGTAATTATTATTTTCTCTGATTTTAATTGATGGTGATGGTGATGATGAGACGTCGCGACAGAATGAATTTCAAGACACTAACAGTGCGCATATAGTAGACCAACAGTAAATCACACTGTAGCGTAAAATAAGTGGATCTACACGAGCAGTATCCACTATGCAGTCAGATTTCTCGGATTACACGCGATAACGTGATAAGCAGTCTTTATCGCCGGATTTGCACATGGCGGGGTAGCCCACTGTTCTGTAATACTAAGAAACTGCCCACACATGAACTGCGGCCGCGCTTTGCCGTTCTTGCCAGACGTGTTTGGTTTGAAATAGGCAAGAACGGTGACGACCACTTACAGCTGCAGAGTACTTGCGCCCATTGCACCTTCCGCCTGTTTGCCTATCTCTTTGATCTGCCCAATCGCGCCTTCCCGTTTGTGTTTGTCTCGCCCTGTCTTGCCCTGCCCAACTGCGCCCTTCCTTCCTGCAGAGCAATCCCGCCCATAACCTGTTCTACCCTACGCTTCCGCTGCCTTCTATTATGCCCCGCCCGGCCCTCTCGCTCCTGCCACCTTCCCGATCGATACGGTCGCACCTTCCACATCGGTTGTCGCTGCCCCGGCTCAGCTCGTGCCTCGTAAAAAGTAGAAGAACTAGCAATTTCTGTTCACTTCCTTCCTCTTACATCTCTTACACCTCTTCATACTCAACATCTGCACTTTTGCCGTCTACTCCAATCACGATACCATCTCGTGCCGCCCGCGTACTACCCACCACATCCATCACAGCCACTACTACAAGCTCCCGCACCTACCTCACAGAAGCCTACCTCGCACACCAACGCCGCAAAGTCAAAATGGCTCCCCAGCTCGACGGCTACTTCAAGCAGGTCGATGACCTGACCACGCACTTTATCGACCGCCTGAGCAAGGCCGTCGCCATCCCCTCGGTGTCCTCGGACGCCGCGCGCCGCCCCGATGTCGTGCGCATGGCCCACTTCCTCGAGGACGAGCTCAAGGCCCTCGGTGCCGAGGTCGAGCTGCGCCCGCTGGGCAAGCAGCCCGACAACCCGTCGCTGGACCTGCCCCCTGTTGTGCTGGCCCGCTACGGCCGCGACGCCAAGAAGCGCACCATTCTGGTGTACGGCCACTACGACGTGCAGCCTGCCGAGAAGTCGGACGGCTGGAACACGGAGCCGTTTGAGCTCACAATTGCCGAGGACGGCCGCATGCTGGGCCGCGGCTCGACCGACGACAAGGGCCCCGTGCTGGGCTGGCTCAATGCCATCGAGGCACACCAGAAGGCGGGCGTTGACTTCCCCGTCAACCTGCTGATGTGCTTTGAGGGCATGGAGGAGTACGGCTCCGAGGGCCTGGACGACCTGATTGTGGAGGAGGCCAAGAAGTTCTTTGCGGACGCCGAGGCCGTCTGCATTTCGGACAACTACTGGCTGGGCACGGAGAAGCCCTGCCTGACGTACGGCCTGCGCGGCTGCAACTACTACTCTGTTGAGATCTCGGGCCCTGGCGCCGATCTGCACAGCGGTGTCTTTGGTGGTACCGCACAGGAGCCCATGACGGACCTGACGCGTGTGCTGGGTTCGCTGGTGGACACCGACGGCGTGATTCAGATTCCCGGCATTGCCGAGCAGGTTGCACCGGTGACCAAGGAGGAGGACTCGCTGTACGACAACATTTCGTTTACGATGGAGACACTGCACGAGTCGCTGGGCAGCAAGACGACGATTTTCGAGGACAAGAAGAAGACGCTGATGGCACGCTGGCGCATGCCATCGCTGTCGATTCACGGCGTGGAGGGCGCGTTCTCTGCGCCCGGCGCCAAGACGGTGATCCCGGCCAAGGTCATTGGCAAGTTCTCGATCCGCACAGTGCCCAACATGGAGATTGACAAGACCAACGCCTTTGTGTACAAGTACGTCGAGGAGCAGTTTGCCAAGCTGGGCAGCAAGAACACGCTCAAGGTGTACGCGCAGCACACGGGCAACTGGTGGGTTGCGAGCCCGAAGCACTGGAACTTTTCGGCGGCGGCCAAGGCGGTGGAGCGCGTGTGGGGTGTCGAGCCCGACTTTACGCGCGAGGGCGGCAGCATCCCGGTGACGCTGACGTTTGAGCAGGCGACGGGCAAGAACGTGCTGCTGCTGCCGATGGGCAGCTCGACGGACGGCGCGCACTCGATCAACGAGAAGCTGGACAAGAAGAACTACATTGAGGGCATCAAGCTGCTGGGCGCGTACCTGCACTATGTTGCCGAGGAGCCCAAGAGCGAGTAACTTGGCAAGTAGCATCAATAAATTATGATTATGTTTTTTATTTCAATTCATATTATTTTTATTTTATTATGTTTTTATTATTCTTCATGTTATGCTGTTGATCGCTATCTAAATTAAATATTAAAATTATTATTAATTAAGTTAAATAAGAACACAAAAACCTTAAATAAATCTATTCCAGAAAACTGAATCAACAAGACAGAAATTACATGATGAGAGAATTCTGCCACGTAAGCAGCAGCATCTTGTCATCAGTGAGAGGTTCCAGGGTCGACTCCAATGAGGTCAATGAGTACAGCCAAATGCCACCAAAGACGAGAACACACAGCCAGAGCAGCGCCTCCCCGTGTGCCCGGACCTTGCTCTTGATCCAGCGCCGCATGATACGGAATTCAATAATGACATCCATCCTGCGCTGGTGCTCCCACATCACGAGCTTCAGCAGCATTCCCGGGGCCGAGTAGTCGAGGCCAATGTGCCCTTTGGCAGCCATGTCCACGATATACAGGTCCAAGTGGCGCGACATGAGGAAAAGCTGGGCAGCGACCACGCACACGACCCACGGATACAGCATGAACCAGGGCAGGAAGCCAAAGTACATGAGATAGACGTGGACCAGGGTGCCTGCCACGAGGGCCAGCGAGCCCGCGTGCTCCACAAACTCAATGACGCCCACGAGCCGCTTCTCGTACATCCACTTTGTGGCGCGCTCTGACATTTGGTTCTTATAGGCCAGGGCAGTGCGCTTGATCTCGCGCATGCGCGCCACCTCGACCGGGTCCCACTCGCCGCCAAAGAGCATGTCGAGCTCGTGCCGGTCGTCGTCGTTGAGGTCCAGGTGCGGCGCGACGACGAGGTTGCGGCGCTCGCGGTCGCTGAAGCCGTTCTTGGACTCTTCGATCGGGATGGCGGGCTGGTCTTTGGACCCGTCGCGCACCATGCGGTACGTGTCGACGGCCAGCTGGCAGCGGCGGTGCATGACGGCGTCGGCCTCGGGCGTGAAGAAGCCGCCGGCAGTCTGCTCAAAGTCGGCGACGCAGCAGAGCATGCTGGTCTCGTACTGGTCCTGCAGGTGGTCTCTGGGGCCGCGCGCGTCGAGGTCCAGAAGCGTGGGGTCGTCGGGGCGCTGCAGGGCGTGTGCGCGGCGCAGGCGGAGGTTGTTGTGGGCCACGGCGGCGGCGGCGGGGTTGGTCTCGGCGAGCGCGACGGCGTGCTGGCTGCGCTTGGCAAAGTACTGGGCGTCCGAGTCGGGCTTGGGGTCAGGCAGCGCCGTCTCCAGGCCGGCCTCCATGTTCTCGATATCGACGTCGCGGATGAGATCGTAGTGCTTGCGGATGATGACCAGGTCTGTGCGGATCATGAAGCGGCCAATGGTGTACTCGTACTCGGCGTTTGTCTCGTCAATGGTCTTGTAGCCCAGCTGTCTGTCGCAGGTGGCGCAATAGACGTCGCTGATGGTGGTAATGTTCTCACTGTTGTCGCCGGTCTTTTGAAACAGGAGCTTGCTGAGGACGACGTTGGGCAGGTTGTTGGAGCGCCAGCGCTTGGCAAGGTCTTTGCGGGCGAAGTGAGGGTGTGAGAGCACGTATGGCTTGCTTGCCTCGTCCTCGTCCTCATCGTCCCCGTCCTCGTCCTCGTTCTCATCGTCATCGTCCTCATCCTCATCCTCATCCTCATTCTCATCGTCCTCCTCATCCTCCTCGTCCTTATCCTCCTCTTCCTCAAGACAAAACGTCAACTTCTCCGCGTCGACTATCTTGCCAAAGGACGGACAGTACAAATGATCGGCGTGAGTAGCAGGCGGCGCGATCAGGTAGTAGAAGTCCTTGGTAAGGATCTGGGTGACAAAAGCGATCTGGCTCTTGCAGTGGGCACAGCAGACGGTGTCTGGGGAGGTGCGGCGCATACCGGCCCAGTACTCCGTATCTGATGATTTGGGTCCAGTGGTGAAACCAGGCCGCCTCTTGTACTCCATTCTAAAGCCATCGGCTTCCACACCGGATGAGAAGAGATCGACGTTGAACGACTCCTCGAAGAGGCGGTCTGGCACACAGGGAGGGCCATTGGGCGCCAGGAACTCTTGCGGTTGATCCATGGCTGCGGTTGTTTGGTTGTTTGGCTGTTTTTGTAGTTGTTTTTTGTAGTTGTTTTTTGTAGTTGTTTTTTGTAGTTGTTTTCTGTAGTTGTTTTCTGTAGTTGTTTTTTGTAGTTGTTTTCTGTAATTGCTTGTTCTAGTTGCTTGACTGTATTGTTTCACTGTAGCAACGTAACTGTTTTCACAGGTATACTGGGTTTTGGGGATGTGGAAAGATGAGAGAGATGGAAGAAAAGGAAGAACACATGCAAAAGCATGGGAAAGAGGCTTTCTTTTATACATTTTCCAATAGACTCAAGCCCCAAAAAGACTCAGTATGAATAGTAGACTCGCATCGCAGTAAGCAGACTTGGGTTCGTGACGTTTTTTTTTTTTTTTTTTTTTTTTTTTTTTTTTTTTTTTTTTTTTTTTTTTTTTTTTTTTTTTTTTT
>CP135122.1:5945025-6012535 GCA_032248835.1 Ophiostoma piceae
CGATGGTACTTTACGAACTTTTTGAAAGAAAGACCGTTGAAAGTGCACAACGCCCTTCTAAGCATCCTACAAAGCTCCAAACTACACATTTTAATAATCATCGTCCAAGATCTAACAGTCATCATGTTCGCGATATCACCATCTCAAACTGATGTTGATGCTTGTCGTCGTGAATTAAAGTGGAGAAGACTGCATGTAAGTGGTGCCGGTACACTGGATTGTGTGCAAATGCAGCATAAGCTTAAGTACCTCTAGCAATTGTTATCGATAAGCGGATAAGGCTGGCAAGAGCGAATTCTGCCGGAACCTATTAAAGTGGGCGGTGAGCGGGTGGCGTATCCAAGATACCCCGAAGTATGCAGTGTATTTTGCGTGCATGAAGAATGCATTGACGCCTGACAGGTCTCACACGGGCTGTTATCTTCAAGTATTGTTTCTAATGGCCAGGACATATCGGATATCGTTGCATTGTAAATATAACTCAATTGATGTTGATAACATCACCATCATCCCCGGATTGGCGGGCGGTGTGTCTTCTCTCAGGGACCAAACGAGATCGGCCAGGTGAGACTGCCTTTCCGAGCGAGTATTCTCTGTCACGCCTGCGTCTGCTATGCATTACACTGTATTACAAACCAGGTACAGGTTCAGAGGCTATCTTGACAACGCCGTCGACGATATGCTGCCACGCCATGGCAGACCTGCATCATATTGGCCACGATTCCGCACACCATGAGTCGCTAGTCACTCGCTGAATTACAACAGTCACCACCTTACTGCGCACTGCATTACTGCCCAGCACACACACACAAGTACTGCTCGCCACTGCAAACGTCCACCGCTGTTCTTCCAACGACGCTAGCATGCACTTGGCCGACCCACTTTCTGCTCCTGCCCAATCCGGTGCGAGTCTCATCCCACACGTGAGCAGATGGCCCACAGTCTAAAGTGGCAAACAGCCAATGAAAATAACAGTGCAGAGAAAGAGCGGGGACAACACACAAAAACAGGCTAGCGTGCATACACTCTGACTCCTGATCCCAATTTGCCATTGCCTCCCTCCACTATTCTCGTCTCCTCACTGCATTGCCTCACTTTCGCTTCTCTCCTACAACCACAGATCTCTCTGATAAAACGACAGACATTACCGTCAACCATCAAACAACACTACAACATCAATCAACAACAATCAATTGACCTCGTCAATCAAACACTCTCACAAAACAACTTCAATTCACCACACAAATCCACGCTCATCGGCCTCGTCGACGATCCTCCTCATCCTCTTCCGCCGTTCCACGACCTCGACCCCTTCACCCGAGTCAACGCTCCTCTCTAGCAATCAACACCCTGGACATTCCAAATGGCTTCAAAAAATTCCAGTTTAAATAATAGTAGTAGTAGTCGTGGTAGCAGCCGCGGCTACGACGCCGACTACGCCGCGCTCGTCAACGCCCACGGCCTCGTCCCCGTCAGCATCGCCGCCAGCTGCTACCTCGTCGACAACTCCGCTACCCTGGCCAAGAACTTCCACTACTGCACTACCGCGCCCGGAGGGGCAGAGTGGTGTTCCTGAGGTCCCTTCGATGGGACTGCCTTCACCCCCTTCAAGCCCCCCCCTCGCCGCCATCTCCGCCAACAACGAGGTCGTCGTCCTGCCCAAGCGCGGCAAGACGTCGTCTTCGCAGAGACAGGCGCGCAGAGGGGGGGCAGCATCGCGGCTCAGGGAAGAGTGTGAGAGACTCTTTTGCGAGACCATGAAGACTGTGTTCCTTGGTGAGAGGACCGCAGCCACGCATGTCTCCCTCCTGACCGGTGCTTACGACAAGCCGGACTTGCACGACTTTGCAGAGTCTGGCTCCGGCTCGCCCGGATCCGACTCCATGTCGCCGCCGAGCGACGACGACACCTACCTGCGCCGCGCCTCTGTCAGCAGCGGCTTCTCGGGCGTGTCCGTCGCATCCTCGGCATCCTCGGCTCCAGATATGTACTCTGAGAAGCCCTTTGGCTGGTCCGCGCCGACCGCCTGGCTCGAGCTCTGGGACTTTGCCGGCGGCGCCAGCTTCCGCGGCTTCCTCAGCGAGGACGTCACCGGCCGCGAGCTCACGCTCTTTGCCTTTTTCGACGCGCACATGCTCGTCGGCAGCGGCAGCGACCTCAAGAAGTCGCTGATGGCGCTGATTGAGCTGGCCGACTCGGCGCTCGAGTGTGCGCACCTCGTCGTGTGCGTCGACCGCCAGGCGATGCCGCTGCTCGAGGACGCGGCGTCCCTGATGAAGGGCCTGCAGTGGGCGGGCTTTTCGCTGACGACGCTGGACGCCTGGACGGGCGGTGAGGGCGTCGATGTGACGAGCCCTGACTGGGTCTTTATGGGCATGGAGCTGTGAATGAGTAGATGAGGCGTGAGCCGAGCCATTCACGGTGACAGCCGAGTCACCTACAGTTGAGAGCCTAGTGTGACAACAAGGCTGCGGCTGCCTTGTTGTGTTATTATATATGCATCTGGTCGTCGAAATACGCCAGACCACGTTTATATCATGCGACTGTTGCTTCAGTTTCTTTTTCGTTGTGTTCTTAAATTTGTTTTCTACGTTCTCTTCTTTTTCTACCCTTTTTATTGCTTTCCTTGTTTCTATTCTGTTCTTCTTCAGTTTTTCTTCTGTTTCTGTTGTGGTTTTCCTCTGTTTCGTTTTTCCTTACGGGTTTTTCTTCTGTTTTCTTTCTTATTATCGTTCTTCTCGTCGTCACTCCAAGTTGTCTACTCTTGTGAAAATGTACATAGTTGTCTGCAAATTGCACGATATTACATTAAGTTATTGAATATTTATATCTTTGAATCTTAAATCTTATACCGAAATCTATGCTCTATTTTTATTTTTATTTACTTGCTTGCTACAGCTCGCCGTCAAACTGCCGCACGACCAGCTCTTGGCCTGCCAGGTAGTCCTTGACCTCCGTCACCGTGTACTCGCCGCGGTGGAAAATACCCGCGCCCAGCGCCGCGTCCGTCGTCGTCTCGCGGAACACCTGCGCAAAGTGCTCTGGCCGGCCCGCGCCGCTCGACGCAATCACCGGAATGTGCACGGCGCCCTTGACCTGCGCAATCAGCTCCAGGTCGTAGCCGCTGTTGGTGCCGTCCTTGTCGATGCAGTTCAGCAGCACCTCGCCGCAGCCCATCGCCTCCACCGCCTGCGTCAGCTGCACAACGTCAAAGTCGCGCGTCTCGCGGCCGCCCTTGATCGTGCACGCGTACCAGCAGTACTCCTCGCCCGCAGGACCGGGGAATGCCGTCTTGATGGTGTTGTGCGTGGTGTCGGCGGGCGACTTGACGTAGACGCGCTTCGGGTCGACGCTGACAACGACGGCCTGGTTGCCGTACGCACCGGCAATCTGCTCAATGGCCGTCGTGCCCGAAAGCTTCTTTCCGGCGGCGTAGTACTCCTCGGCGGCCGTGACGGCGTCCGAACCAATGGACACCTTGTCGGCGCCCGACCTAAAGTACATCTTGGCGATCTCGAGCGCGGACACCTTGGTGCCGTCGGTGTCGGTGGTGTCGCGGATGCCGCCGCCAATGGTGAGGGGCACGAACACGGTCTTGGACGTCAGGCGGCAAATCTCCAGCATGGGCAGGTCGGCCAGCGGGCAGTCGCGGAACGACGTGATGTTGAGGAACGTGATCTCGTCGGCGCCCTGCGCGTAGTAGCGCTCGGCGAGCTCGACGGGCTTGCCGAGGTTGCGCACGCCGCGGCCGTCGGTCTTTTCGCGCACGTCGTACTGGTCGCCCTTGGTGACGACGAGGTCGCCGGCGTCGTTGGTGCGCACGTCGAGGCACGCAATCACGCGGCGCGTCAGGCCGGGCGTCACGGCTTGCGAGGTCGCGAGCGAGAGGTCGGGCTTGCCGAGCGTGGCGGCGCCGGTGCCGTCGAGGAAGGCCTTGATGACGCGCAGGCCGGCGACGCCGCTCTTCTCGGGGTGGAACTGGGTCGCGAGGACATTGCCGCGCGCGACGGCGCCGACAAAAGTCTCACCACCGTAGGTGCCGGTGGCGACTGACCAGCCGGCGGCCTCGAGCTCGCCGGGCTTGTAGGCGTACTTGAAAGAGTGGACGTAGTAGTATTTGGACGACGGGCGCAGGCCATAGAAGGACACGGGTTCTGTGGCGGCCGTCTCAATCTTGGCGTCGTTCCAGCCAATGTGGGGGACGGCCTTGTCCGAGTCGTCGAACCGGTCAAGGGCGCCGTCAATGACGCCGAGGCCGGCGCACGCGGGGTCCTCGCTGGAGCCCTTGAAAATGGCCTGCAGGCCGACGCAGATGCCCATAAAGGGCTTGCCGTCGTCGATGTGTTTGCGGATGGCGGGGAGGTAGCCGGCGGCGGACAGCTGGGACAGGCAGTGACCAAAGTGGCCTACGCCGGGCAGGATGAGGCGGTCGGCATTTGCGACCTGGTCGGGGGATGTGATCCACTCGACAGTGTAGCCGACCTTTTCAATGGCGTTGACCAAGCTGCGGATGTTGCCGGCGACGTAGTCGAGGAGGTGAACGGTAGGCATCGTGGTAGATGTCGAGGGGTATCGAGGATGGCGAGGAGGATGGCGAGAAGACGAAGAAGAACGAGAACGAAATAGAAAAGACTGATGCAAAGTCAATTGCTCAGACAGTTGGCCGTATATATACCTAAATGGCAGACTCGCTGGTGTCAATGGCTCGTGGGCGCAACGTGGTGACTGGCGACGGTGACTCAATCGACGTCTCTTGATAGACGATATCGATATGAGATTGCTGGTGGCCTGTTAGTGACAATTTTGATAATTTTTTACTCGCTATGGCGCTATTACGCAAATGCTTGGGCGCTGCTGGGCGCTGCTACAGGGCGTGCCCCACCTGCCAACGACACCCAGACCCCGCAAAGCCCGCTGTGACTCTTCTTACTTGTAGTAGAGTGACCTTACGAGCATCGTTTGGGTGGTGTTTCTGCCGCGTCTGACCGCTATATTTTGCTGTGAGCTTCATCGATAACACGCGATAAGGCGGCGACGTCAACATATCGATTGACCTCTAGATATTTATATTGACGCAGTTCTTTTGCTGATCTTGAATCAGCCTCATTGACATCTTGTTACTTAGATCTACAAGTGTCTGAAAGATGGCTGACGCGCTGTCTGAGCGTGTCGCTGCCGCACACGCGCCGGCGCTCTACAACGACGACGACGAGTACGAGTATGAGTACTCGACCACAGAGACCGAGGTGAGTTCTGTTCCGTTTGTCATACACTTTCAATACTGACTGATAGACCCATCTCATCACACTTGACCTGTCGCTGCCCGAGTTTGTGCACCGCGACGATGACATGGTCGTCCACAACACGCGCGGCGGCTTTCGCTCGTGGCTGAACCCCATTAACCTCGATGCCGGCGATGGCCCTGCAGCCAAGGAGCCCAAAAAGGTAGAACCAAGTCAACTGCCGCGCGACATACAAGTGCTCGACCTGCACAGCGAGCCCCTCATTGCCTACCGCGGCATGCTCTTCCGCGGCGCGTGGGCCGACACCATTGGCACAGAGATGCTCTTTGCCGAGGGCGATTCTTTACAACAAAATCAAGCAAATCAGACAACAAAGAAGAGAAAGAGTGAACTCGTCGGCGCCGCCTCGGCGCGCATCACCTGCTCCCCTGTCGAGCTGCGTGACTACAAAGCCACGGAGCGCGCCGCCGCCATGAAGCGCGCGCGCAAGCGGCTTGGCTTTGTCATTCCCGTCGCGAATGGTGCGACCGCCCAGCGGCAGCGGCAGGGTGCGTTCTTGGAGTCGCTCATGGCGGTCAAGCACCGCAAGAGCGAGGGCGACGTCGTGACGGTGCTGGCGGTCGACACCAAGATCAACACGGTGCACGACGACGCGGAGGAGGTCAAGCGGCAGCAGCGGCCGAGCATTGCGAAGCGGACCGTGCGGATACGGGAAGAGGAGAATGGGAATGACAACGACAATGAGAACGAACAGGAAGATAACAACGACGACAACGAGGACGACGAGGACGTCGACGAAGACGGTGTCGAGGAGTCGCCCCAGCGAAAAAAGGCCAGGACAGACGGCAAGCCGCAGACAAGGCCGTCCAAAGGCAAGGCAAGGCAGTAGACACTTCTCGTCTACAGATCTGTACAATAGCTGTAATAATGATAACGACGTTATGACCTTTGAATCTTTTCTTCGCAGTGTTTCCATCCATTTCTTACGTCATCCAATTAGTCATCTCGGCAGTCGTGATGTCGTTCAATCCCACCCTGAGGTATCACAAGACAACCGAGCGACTGAAGTCGACCTGAGTATCCTGAGTATCCCTGTTTCTGTCTGTCGTGTTAAATCCCCATCACCCATGTAAATTGTTTCAGTCTGACCCTGCCGGTGACCACCTGCATGTCGTCGCCGATACACCGCCACCAGCCAATAGTTTTTCTATCCACGGCCATGCAGCCGACAGGGTTCAACAAGAGATAGACGGCATGACCCTTTCGATCACTTTTCTGCATACAATGCAAGATGTTCTCACAAATCGTAACGTCGTCCAGCCGCAGCTCGTGGGCATTTCCGCGGCGCTGTATGGTTTTCTCTATGAATCACGTGATCTGTTTTAAAGAGTTGAAGAGAGTCATTCAGATTGTTGAGACTGGGAAAGAGCGAGCGCTTCAGTCCTTCCAACTGCACAGAGTAGTGGAGTCTGCAGCGTCACAACTCCGTGGCTCCGTGTCGCCCTATGGCAGGTGAGGCTACTGCCGAGCCTATGCTAAATAAGTGGAGATATGAGTAAGAGGTGATACATCCGATACTTGTTACGCCACACATTTCACGGGCAAAAACAAGTACTGCTACAGATCGGCGCCACCGCATTTGGCTCGCCTTGTCGCTCTTTCTCTTTTCGCTCTTTACAGAGTACTCTCGTCTCTTTTTGGCCTGCGCTGTCTCGGGTTGTTTCCACACGTTCCGTCCTTTCCACACTTGGCTCTTTCCACTTTCTGCGAATACGGCGCACTCGGCACCTCTGCCCCATCCTCCTGCATCACTTGCACTTTTGCTTTGCACCCAATTCTTACAAATCGTGGATCTTGAATTTCTTAACATACTTCTGTCTCTCCTTGATTAAATCAAATCGTTGACGGTCTTCCTCTCATTTCAACGTCACTCCTTACTCTGGACAGTCGTCAACATACACTCGTTGTTCTCCGCTTTATCGTACCCGCCCAATCCGGTGACGTCGTCGACATCGAACCATCATCACATCGTCACATCGACAATCGTCAAATCGACATCTGCAATATTCACAACATGGCGGACGCTGATCCGCCACCTGAGGTGGTGGTTGTGCCGCCGAGGCCATCATTACTGCGCCGCACGTCGGCCTACTTCCACCGCATCACCAAAATGTACCACATTCGCCGCCTCGTCTTCCTCGTCGTCTCGTTCTTCGTGCTCGTTCTCATCCTCGCGCTGGTGCCCAACATGCTCAACCCAACACCGCCGTCGCGCGCAGAGAAGAAGCGGGACAAGAAGTGGATCGACTCAAGTCCGTACTGGATCGACCGCCAGGCCTGCCGCTGGCTTAGTTTGTGCGGCGTGCACCACCTGAGATGGGACGACCCGTCGATGCCGCGCCAGCACAATTCCGGACAGCACGACGGCGGCGAGCTCAGACGGTCGGATGCCACGGACCTCCTCGCGGCCGCCGGCATTGAACTGCGCTCGCTGGCGACAGAGGACTACTCCGACTACAAGTGGCTGTCGCGCGAGTCAACCGGCCAGGAGAGCTGGGAGATAGCCGTCGAGGAATCGGCCTCGGATGACTCGGACTCGGAGCAGAAGGAAAAGCGTGACGAGACCGCAGCCAAGCCCGCACACCCCGACGTGCCCGCCTACGTCCTCGACTATGCCCCTCTTGTCCACCTTTTTTCGGGCGAGAACTTTTGGCCTGCTCACATCGACGAGCACATCAAGCACATGATCCCCTACTCAGGCGGCGAGCCCGTCGGCAACGAGCTAGAAAACGAGTCCGACAATGACGACGACAACGAACGCATCAACCTCGACAACCTATACCAGAAGCTCAACAACATCTCAGGACCGCTGTACCTCACCAGCGAGGTCGACGTCGAGACCCGCCCTGAATGGCTGCACAGCCATGACGGCATCCCCGTGCCTTTTGGTACCAACAAGACCAACGACGGCACCAACCGCGGTGGCAACACAGACGCCAAGAATGGTCACGACTACGATCTGCCGCCGCAGGAGTTTAGCGACGACACGACGTGGCATGACGTCGACAGAGACCACCCGCTAGAGCGCATCTCGGACCCGCGCAAGCTGCCCAACCCGATCTGGGGTCCCGGCATGGGCGAGCTGAAGAAGCGGTCCATGGGTCCCGAGGACGTGCGCGTGCGCAATATCCGCAAGGCCGCCACGAGCCAGCTTGCCCTGGGCGAGGATGCCGGCGTCACCGAGGACGGCGAGGCCTTTTCCGTCCACGGCTACAAGCCCGACAAGAGCGGCTACTCCAAGGCGCCCGCCATTCTTGTGCTTGTCGACAAGGGCTCCGGCATTTTGGATGCTTTCTGGTTCTTCTTTTACAGCTACAACCTCGGCCAGACCGTGCTCAAGGTCAGATACGGCAACCATGTCGGCGACTGGGAGCACAGCATGACGCGCTTCGAGAACGGCGTGCCGCGCGCGCTGTACATGAGCGAGCACGCCGGCGGCCAGGCGTACGCGTGGGACGCTTTAGAAAAAATGAATGCGACGTCGTCGACGGGCGCCATGGTCGAGCGCCCCGTGATCTACTCGGCCGTCGGCAGCCACGCCATGTACGCGCTGCCGGGCACGCACCCGTACGTTTTGCCGTTTAAGATGCTGCGCGACGAGACGGACCGCGGCCCGCTGTGGGACCCGGCCAAGAACAACCTGGCGTACTTTTATGACTACAAGCACGACAAGACGAGCGGCGGCGCCGTCGAGGAGGTGTTTTCGAATCTGAGCGAGAACGACGGCGACGGCCTCGTCGGCCGCAAGCGGCCCGGGTCGACGCCGCCGTCGTCGCTGGTGGCGGCGTCCAAGAACGCGGACGCGGCGACATCGTGGTTCCACTTCCGCAGCCCGTGGGGCGACGAGACGTACGAGCTGGGCGACGCGCGGCAGTGGCGGCTGTTTGGGCAGTACCACTACATCTACGGGCCGCAGGGTCCCAAGTTCAAGAACCTGGGGCGCAGCAAGGTGTGCCAGACGAACCGGTGCCGGATCTTGTTCAGCTTGGATGCGGGCAAGAAGGCGTCGTGGTACAGCTAGGCTGGTGGAGAGAGGCGAGATGACATTGTTCATGCATATCATGATACCCATTCTTTATGTTTTGTTTTTGTTTTTCTTCACGTTTGTTATCGTTTATCTGTCATAGATCTAAGTTGTCCATCTGTACAGTGTACTATAGAGGCTCCGGCCATAGAATTTATCGTTTCACATAGTATTGTCCGAAGTTGTGAAGAATGTCATAATCGTGTATCATTAAAAAAGCAAAAGGAGACTAGGAGGAGGTGCTGGTTTCTTGAATCAGGCTCCTGTAGATAAAGGTTTCGACCTTGGTGCCAAAGTGCAGCCGGATCTTGCGCATATACGGCCAGTACCACGCCACCGTCGACCCCGGATAGACATGCGTCGCCATCCGTTCGTACGTCGGCATGACCCGCCGCGCTTCCCACCGCCGCTGCCGCTCCTGTCTCCGCGCCTCTCTCTCTCTTCTGTACTCCCTGTCGGCCTCGGTCGCCTCGTTAAGGTCCAACGTTTGCTACAGCCGGTGCACCCTCGAGTTGCTCGACAGGCCGCGCAGCTCCTTGCCCCAGTACCAGAAAGGGATGGCCAGCGCACAAAAGAACAGCGACAGCCCCATGTTGGTCATGATCGGCTTTGTGAACCCGTCCTCTTCCGCCCACGTCGTCAAAAACTTGGAGATGCCGTAGCCCCACACGTTCTTGTTCACCGTGATCGCGACAAACATGCTGCCTGTCACCGGCCGGTAGCTGTCGATCGCATACGTGCTCACAATGCTCGGAAGCGCCGTAACTTGCATGCCCAGTAAGCCGTAGCCGACGATTACAATTACCTGCCACGGCCAGTGCCGGTCGTACCCGACCGCCGTCACCGTGCTGCCCACCACGAGCGCCACGACGTACGGGATCATAGCCACCAGCCGCATCTCCGGCTCGCGCACGCCGTTATTGCGCCGCGTCAGCCACGCCGCGACAAAGTCCGACAGCGGGCCGCATGTGAACAGGCCGATGATGGCCCAAATCAGCACAGAGATGTTGAACAGGCCGATCGTCTGCGACGAATAATTGTACGGCGGTGCGGCAAACGCTTGCGACTGGCTAAGGTTGACGACCAAAAAGCTGGCGGCCGACCACGACACGACAAAGGCGGCAAACTCGACAATGGGAAAGACGAACAGGTACCACGGCAGCCACAGCTCGCGCCAGAGCATGCGCAAGTCGGTGTTTGGGACGTAAAAGTTAAAGTGCGGGCGCATCGTGGGCCGACTGGTGCCGAGGAACTTATTAATCGGCTCCTGGGATCCGGAAGGTGCATTTCGCGGTTCGTGGACAGAGGCCGGTTCCTTTTCGGCATCCACGCTGCTTACGCCGTCCATCTGGGAGTTGGCCCGGTCAGGGGCCGCTGCCTGTACTGGTTGAGCGGGCTCTTCAGAAACGGCTACACCGACAGGCTGCAGCTCGACTCTATCCTGCTCTGCGTTGTCCTGTTCGCGCTGCCGCTGCACGGCCGCCGGGCGGTCATACTGCGTTTCGGGAAACACAAAGATTTGGACGATCAGGGTAAACCCTAGCAGGCCCGTGTTGAACCACCAGAAGCTGCGCCAGCCCAGGTGGTAGTCCATGGCGCCGGCAATGATGGGGCCCACCATGAGCGAGATAAAGTACATGCTAAAGTACAGCGTCTGGTACTTGCCGCGGTCGTGCAGAAAGATAATGTCGGCAATGACCTGCGGCATCAGCGTCTCGCACGGGCCGGCGCCGATGCCGTTGAGGATGCCAGCGCCCATGAACGAGCCATAGCTCGTCGCGCGCGCGCGCCAGATGGACGAGCACACGCACATAAGCGTGCTCAGGATTGCCACCGGCCGGCGGCCCCAGGTGACCATGATCGGAACCCACAGAAAGTTGCTGAAGCCGAGCACAAGAATGGCAACACCAGTGAACTGCACGGCGTCAGCAAGGCTGCAATCCCACTCCTCCATATAGCTTTCAAACATGGGCGCCAGTGCGAGCGGGCCGACGTTGAGGGTGAAAGAGAGAACAGTGGCCGAGATGATGGCGGCGGCCTTCCACCTCGGGGTCCAGTTCAAAGGGTCGAGGGGGTCGTTGACGGGCTGGGGCACCAGGACATTGGCGGACGCGAGGCTGCTAGTCTCGCTCTGAGTGTGGTCAGCGCCGTTGCCAGTCTGGGCCCTGATAAAGTGAAAGTCGCCGACATCGCGCATGATCTCTGTGCCAGGGTAGATCTTGGTGTTGAGCAGCCGCTCGATCTCGCGGATGTCGTTTTCATTAAGGTTCTCGTCCATGGTGGTGGTAGTATGGTGCTACTGTCTAGCAATGATGTATGATGTCATGAACAGGGTCTGGAGCCGGTCTAGATGGACAGACCGGGCCTGTGTAGTAGTAAGAAAGTGGAATGCTGATGTACGAAGTAGATGCGGGCGGTGGTGATGTGGAACGAGGAGAGAAAGATATGAGTGGAGATGATGCTGTACACGATGTGTGTAAGCAGTATACACTTTGGGAAACAGCGTCAGAAGTATCGAAAGGGAAGGGACGATCGACGACACGGTGCCAGCTGAGAGACGCGTAGCACAGCAGGAAGGTGCGATGGGGTGTAAGGGAGGTAGACGGGGAAGGAACGAGAAGTGGTGATGACCGAGATGCAACGACAGACGTGATATACAACGAGAGGGAGAAGATGGTATATGTAAGACATGAGGTATGTTCGAGATGGCGAGGTGGTTGACAAGAGACACTCCCGAAAGTCTAATTTCCTTCTAGATTCTAAATACGGCGTTGAAGAACGGGTCCTCCCTTGACAAATTTGCTTTAAGGCGGCCGCGCCAAGACGACGGCGGTGTTGATCACAGCGTCGAGGTGTTGGTTGCAGGTTGTTGGTTGGCTTTATGTGCTGTTTGTATTACTTGTGATTTTTCTGTGATTAATTTGGTGTATGTTGGTCTTCCAGTTACTCGCGGGTGCGTTTTCCAAAATCAAAAAACAAAGTTGTCAACTCGGTTTCTTTTTTCTTCTTTTTCTGTTTCTTCTTCTTTTTGTCTGTTTTCCCCGTCTTTTTCCACTTTCATTTCTACATCTACCGCGATCATTAATTCCACTTACACCTCTTACGTCGCCTGCTCAAGCCTCAACTGGCCTTTCGGAGTTCTGCAAACATATCCCCGTCGAAGTTTCGACTTAATTTGATTTTTTGGTTTATTTCAATCTTTTATTCAATCTCACCTCCAACAGACACCACCATTTCCCCCTTTCTCTACGACTTACTTGACTGGCGAATTGTAGAGCCCGTGAGTACAACAGCCAGAGCTCAGACACAGAACAAAGAAGAAGCGCCAAGCCTAGAGACCAACAGGCAAGCCGTAAGACATGGCTTTTTCTTACTTTCGATCATTTTATTCAACCCCGGAGTTCATGGACTCTCCAGCTTTACTCCACTGCTTGCGTTTATTCTTTATGGATAATGTCTGGTGTCTGGGAGCCATTGAAGAGGAAAGGCAAGAAGTTGACAGCTTAAATTTGACCTGGATTTATCTGATATTGACGCCCAAGTGAAGACATCCAACGGCTGATCATCCTCGTCCCGGACGGATGCGGACGGGTGATCACTCGGTCGGCGCCTTGCAGTAGCTTAATTAGAGTAAATGAAATAAGATGGAATTGTTTTGCAATTTGTAGGATTTAATTTGTTCAAGATTTGACTTATTTTATTCGTTTACAATTTCACGAATATTCCAAGAAATGACGAAAAACACAAAAACAAATCAGCAACAAAACATGCAAGGGAAGCAGCCGTAAATATACCTATCCCCGGTGACTGCACTCAAAAGATAGCAGATCATAGATGAAGACGGCTGCATATCGACGAGACGAGTACGCGTATTTTATAATTTTGGGGGTGGGGAGCATCAAAAGGGACGATACTGCAGCAGTACACGGTGATCCACGGTGTTGGTTGTTGGGCCGGTAGCACAAGCTTAATCGACAGCAAATAACCTTATCGATACAATGCTGTGTGATATTGGAGTGATGCAGAGTAAGAGAAGAGAAAAGAAAACGATAAATCGGGATTATGTAATCATTGCTATTGAGGAAGAAGGTGCTTTCTCTTTCTCTTTTTCGCATTGATTATGTCAGCAACGGCGGCGAGCCGCAATACTTCCAACACCCTCAACGACGATATATTTGTGGCGCGCAGTAACGTTGATTGTGGCTGTTTAGATGATCATTATGCAGTCAGACGAGTGGTGTCAAATGCGTCAATCCATACGTCGCTGGCATCGCAGCCAATACCGTCTCTAGACATCACCCAAACTCACACACGCGAATCACCGAATCTAAGAATACTTCCAGAATACACAGCCGCTTTTGGTTCCGTCAAAATTAAACTTGGCGGTATGCAGGAGGCTGAGTCCTCGGAGTGAGTCGACCCAGAAATGCCTGCACGCCTGATTGGCCTGATTGGCCGAGAGCGCGGCTGATGAGGCTTGGACGAGGTGAGAGTAGATCAAGTCGGGAGCCAATATATGCGGTCATAGGACTGGAATAGTCTGGTAATAATAGAAGAGTAGGACTCGCAAATGCTTGGTTTGCTTGTTATTTGACTTGCTATTTATTTATTGATTGGTCGATGACGCTGGTGGCAGAAGGCTGCGACAGACGAGGCGGACTGGATGTCTGCAGAGTATCCTCCGCCCATTCCAGCTGCAGCAATGTCGCATCGGCCAGCGGGGCTTCTTCAGCCCTAATAATGATGCACATTGAGACAGCAGGAGAGCGGGAGAAGCAGGGGCTGCGGAGAATATTGACATTATTGACATAAAAGGCTGGGCAGCCCCGGAAATCAAAAGAAGACAAGAGAACGTTTTTGATTTTGCTCCGAGAAGCGTAGAACTTACGCAAACACGACAACCACGACATCATCAACGCCTGTTTAAGCTTTCAGACCCTTGCCAAGCTTATTGGTGTCGCCTTTTATCGTTTATCGTCATAAGCGCCAGCTCAGGGTCGCTGTCACCGTTGGCCCCGCCACCCACCACAAGCATAAAAGCACCACATCGCGACATCTGCCTCATGATAGCATTTCTACAAAGAACAACAAAGAACATCCACACAAAGAATAATCAAAATGAGACTCCTAAATGCAATATCGCGCAAGTTTAAAAACTTCCCCGACGACTCCAAGTTCCCGCCCTATGTCATCCTGTCGCACACGTGGGACGAAAAGCAGGAGGTCTCTCTCCAGGACTTTGCCTCGCCCTACCACACCGAAAAGCAAGGCCACGAGAAGATCACCAACACTTGCAGGCTGGCCATCGAGCTCGGATTCGAATGGGTCTGGATCGATACCTGCTGCATCGACAAGGCCAACAACACGGAGCTCACCGAGTCCATCAACTCCATGTTCCGCTGGTACCAGCTCGCCCAGGTCTGCATCGTCCACCTCGCCGACTTTACCAAGACGCCTCTGGCCGATGGACTACCGGATTCGCCCGATCTGTCTGGTGGCTTGTTGACGTCTGAGGACTCGGACGAGATGAAAACTTGCGCCTGGTTCCATCGCGGATGGACCCTGCAGGAATTGCTCGCGCCCGCCAACGTCGAGTTCTACGACAATCAGTGGTCGTACATTGGCAGCAAGACACGCCTGTGCAAGCTCATCTCGCGCATCACGCGCATCCCCGAAGAGGCCATCTCCGGCGACACCGGCCCCCAGCACTACTCCACCGCGCAGCGCATGGCCTGGGCGTCGAGCCGCAAGACCACCAAGATCGAGGACGCCGCCTACAGCCTTTTGGGCCTGTTTGACGTCAACATGCCACTCATCTACGGTGAGGGCCACAAAGCGTTTCATCGCCTCCAGGAAGAGATTCTGAAGATCTCGACCGACTTTACGCTGCTCGGCTGGATGCCGAGCGACGGCGACTGCGATACACCCACAGACAAGACGGACACGACGGGCACGTGCATGCCGCTGCTGGCCATGGCGCCGCGCCAGTTTGGCAAGTGCTACGACCTCGAGGCATTCCGCAACGAGGAGTGCGAGTACAGCATCACCAACCGCGGCCTGCGGCTGACGGCGTACCTCGTGCTCATTCCTTTGGAGCGGAATGTCATCCCGAGAAAGAGTGTGCAAGGCCGACCCAGTCCAGACGTTCTGCCGCACCGGTCGGTCACCGTCCCACAACAAGCCCCCGCTGCCGGACTCGGTATCGGAGGGGTCGACTCCGGCTATGGGCACTCCGTGTCGGCAAGTAATATCTCAATGATGACATCGTCGGGGTCTCTGCGGCACAAACCTTCAACCCATCAACAGCATCCACGCCCAACCCGGTACCAGTACGTCCTCACTATTGGCAAGCGGCCGATTCCACGCAGTGACACGACAAAAACCAACGAGACGGAAGAGATTGGTATCCGCCTGCGCAAGACCGGGCCGGGCCAACTGATCCGCGAGAGCAATCAGGAGCTCGAGAGAATGTCGCAATATGACCTGCGCACCAACCTCAACACGACCGAGTCCCACACCTTTTACATCACACTGCGGCCAAACAACACCGGAAACACGGCCAAGCGGCAACAGACTCTTTCATCCTATTCCACTCTGTACAACGGTGGCCCACATCCACATTCACAGACGCCGCCTCACCGCGGGCTCACACCGCCAATGTCGCAGGACATGCGCTTTGACTACCTTTTCGACAAACGTCGCGTAGTGCCCGTCAAGCAACCCCACCCGACGCTCAACGTCGCTACACAGCATCCCTTTGGCACACCGGGCGGCAACATCCTCGACCCGACCGACTACCGCAACAGTCCGATCAGTGGCGCCTTCTCGCCCATGACGCCGCCGTCCAACGGATCGCCGTTCCCGCAGCCGCCCTCGCCCTCGGCCCTGCGGTTCTCCGAAATGCGGCCAGACCACCCGCTGCGCGTCTTCTACCACCCGCGCCTGCTGCGCGGCATCTACGTGCCCTCCCTCAAAGACCGCCATATTATTTTCGGCAACATCCCCCAGCAGCCGTTTGACGAGCGCCTGCGCATCTACTGCCTGCCCGAGTCCGCGTCCGAGGTCGTCTCGTTTCCCTGCATGTCCAAGCAGGGCGGCAAGGACGAGCTCACGTTTAGCGTGCTCATCGACTTCCGGCAGGGCCGCAGCCGCCCGGTGTGCAAGGTGGTGGACCGCTCGAGCATGCAGAGCCGCTTCTTCTTTGCGCTGTCGATGCGCAGCCAGAGCGAGCCGATGCGGTGGTACATGTTTGACCACGACCTGCCCGAGGTGGCCAAGAGCTCGAATGTGCTGCGAATGACGGCGGGCGGCAGCAGCAGCAGCGGCGGCGGCGCACCGCTGCACCACCCGCGCACGTATGAGATTGTGGCGACAGCCGACGTCAAGCCGGTGCCGATTGACAACTACCTGCTGATGATGCCGACACTGGACATTACGATTACGAATGTGTCGCCTGCGTAGCAGTGATTGATTTTGTGTTTTATGGCATGTTAATATCTCTTTGACTATAGTTTGAGTTGATGGTTTACGTTTGATTAAAAGCAGGGCGTTCAGGTTGGAATTATTTTGAATTTGTTTAATTAGTTTGATATAATTGTTTTAATTAAATGATGGTCTGCAATGCAAACACATCGATCGCTCTGGGTATAAATGAGTGTGCCCCAACACTAAAAAAACAACTGAGAAAACAGGAAACATAACATAGAAAACACTGAAGCAATTTGATTTGCTAATCAGACCGATCAAATCATCAAAGCGGCAGCGGCAATGGCACCGACACCCGCAATGTAAGAAGGCGCCTTGTGCAGGGCGGCACCAGCAGTGGCGACAGTTGTGGGCGACGTGGTGGCCGTGGCCGTGGCGACGACACTGGGGATAGACGAGGCGAACGAGCCCGACGCCGATGCACGCTTCTCAACGGGTGCGCGCTTCTCAACGGGAATGGGTGCGAACTGGGGCTCAGCAGCAAGACCGCGGCGCATAATAGGCGCAGCCGGGGCGGCATCAGCAGCAGGGCCGGGGATGGGGGCATCAGGGAAGACGACGCCCTCAGGAATGGGAGCGTCGGGGAAGACGACGCCTTCGGGGATGGGTGCATCGGGGAACACGACCTCTTTCTTCTCGTCGACCTTCTGGACATTCTCACTGGCTCCTGGGGGCTTAAACGTCGGGTTGCGCACACCCTCGGCGACGGCCTTGCAGATCTTGTCGGTGAGCTTGTGTGCGTCGCGGGACTGCGATGAGGTGCACGACTTTCCGAGGCAGTTCTCGGTGAGGGTGTAGATCTGGAGACGCTTGCTGGAGCACTGGCAGTGGTAGTCGTCTGGGTTGCAGCCGACGGCGATGGCGGCCTGGAAGATGCAGAGATTGGCGCAGACGGGGATCTCGGTGGCGTGCTTGAGGATGCGGTTGTTGTCGCCTTCATAGCCCTGGACGACGAGGCTGTCGACGGCGGCGGCGGCGCCGACGAGGGCGGCGAGAGCGATGAGTCTCATGGTGGTGGTGATGGTATCAAGGAAATTAAGGTGATCCAGGTGATCAAAGCGATGAAAGGATATGAGAGGCAAGGAAAGAACGACGATGAGATGAAAAGAATAAAGAAAAGAAGATGCGATTACTGAGATGATGAGAGTGGTAAAAAATGACGAGGTGCGTGGTTTAAGAGGTAGAGGGGAGGGCACGGCGGGGAGCTATAAGAAAAAGACGGAAGAGAAAAGATATACAAAAAAGAAACGACAAACGACTTGACTATGGCTCTTGTATTAAGGCAGATGTAGGTAGCTCCGTGTAAGTGACGGTACTGGGTACTTGTGGATGTGTGATGAGTATGAGTCGAAGGATGTTGAAAGTACGGTACATCAGTTGGTCGAGGTGAATAGAAAATATGATTAATTATGAACATATATGCGACAAAAGAAAGTGAGCAAGCAGAGAAAAGGAAGCATACAAGAAAGATCCGCGGACAAACGTCGAGATGGACGACCGGGGTGCAATACGAGAAGCTATCACGGCGATGATCTTTCTTTTTGTAGAATTATTCCGTTTTCTTTTTGTTTTTCTACATCTCGTCTACATCTTTGATTTTCTTTTGATCTCACCAGATGCTCTTCACCCTCCTGTGCCTCTGCCGTGAGGTTGGACCATATCAAACATATCTTTCAAAGATGATTTTTGAATATCATTCTTTTCAGATGCAGGCACTCATCTCATAACCACCTCACATCCATACTCTACTTACCAGCGTGACGTTCGAGTACTTTTGCCACCAAAGATACTAGCTCTGAAAATACATCTCTCTACCCGGACTGTACAAAGACAAACACGACAAAGAGTGTCCAAAGAGTGTTAAAACCACATTTACCCCAGGTATTGGCCTTAGTCGTGCCCACTGCAGCCCGTAGTCGCCGTGTCTTGTCTTGTATCTCCTTTTTTGTGTTTATTTTTTGTATTTTTGTTTTATTTTGATAACACCGAATAAATGGTTTATTCCTGAGCTCTGGGCAACGGCCCTAATCCTTTTTACACGCGACCAAGATCTCCTCTCTCTTGACCTATTGCTTTCTTTTTCTTCTTTCTTTCACAACCAAGCTTGTTTTTTGTCGTTGACCGTTCTTCCACCTGAGCTTGCCATCATCCGTTGAGAATGGGCTCGTCTTATTCGCTCTCTTCTCTTTCCGCACTCGTCCAATAATATGCTTTCTTTTTCCTGACTCTGATTATCTACATCGACTTTCTTTTCTTTTTCTCCCCTCATCTGCATTGATCTATTCCTCTTCCCTCCTCTATTTCCAGCCCCCACGCACTCTTCCCCTCTTCTCTCGGCTTCTTAAGTGCATCTGCTTAACATGTGAAGGTGGTGAGAAGCTTAGCTGCAGGAAGCGTCGGTCAATAGATGCAGCTTTGGGTGTGCCGTTCACATTCAAAACCATCACGAATACGCCTAGGAACCTCAACGCAAGTTGTAAGAATGCCGTAAAGGCGACACTTTAAATATGGCACTGTAATGCATGCCCAGCAAGAATGTTTCAGACCCTCCCGGCTTTCAAATCACTAATTTGCTGGGATTTCATAGAAGAATAATCAAAAATATACAGTGGACAAAGAACAAGAACAGCGTCGATGGCTTCTATTGTCTCTCTTTTGTCCCTCTTGCTTGCTC
This sequence comes from Ophiostoma piceae, assembly GCA_032248835.1. Classification (NCBI taxonomy): domain Eukaryota; kingdom Fungi; phylum Ascomycota; class Sordariomycetes; order Ophiostomatales; family Ophiostomataceae; genus Ophiostoma; species Ophiostoma piceae. The sequence goes on from CP135122.1 coordinate 5,964,512, forward strand.
GCCGCCTTTTTCTACTCAATGAAGCAATGATCGCAGCTGAAGTACAGAAAACCAACTCTCTGTTCTACTTTGCCTCAGCTACGATCACACCATCGAATCCTACCGTAGCATTCCGTTTCCTGATTCGTACTCGCCCACATCCACTCAATTGTTCTCAATTACATCCGAGATCCCCTCGAGCTCGTCGTGTCTTGCGTCTTATACCCGGACCAAATCGGGTGCTCCCCGCATGCACCCTGGCACCCAAGCCACGTCGAACAAGCATTTGCTGTTTCTCTTGGCCGAAGGATGCGGAGAATCGAGGATCCAGAAACGCATGTGAAAATCTGACGACGTCCATCTCGGACGTCTAACTCGATGCACTCTAACCTATGATGCTTCCCCTCACTGTCTCACTTTAGACTCTTCCTCCATCTCCATACTGGGACCCATCAACATCAAGGTCAGTCTAGCCATCCCTCGCCGCTGTCTGGCAATTTAGCTGGTTCGGTTCGGCCGGGCCCTGGCCAATGGCACTACACCAAAGGCTCAGAGCATTAGAACAAGCATCACAAGAAGTATTCAAAGAACAAGTTTTCGATAGATTGATTTCATACTACCCATTCTGCCTGCTGTCGGTCCCTTTGCTTTTCTTTATTGCCGCCATCTTGTTCTACTTTGTTCTCTTGGTCCACTTCTCCGCCTTTGCCTGCTGTTAGCGCCCCGCCCCCAGGTTGTCGGTGTCAATGTGTAAATAATGTGTCTCGATAGGACGCCTCGGATAATCACAGATTACTGAGTAAATGCATCATTGACGACAGTGGCTCTACGAGTAGAACCTGATTCGGCGGCGGGGGCATGCTTGATACCTTACCGAATGCAGGCATTCTCGATCGAGTCTTACGGTTAGTTTGTAGCCCAGAAAAGATACAAAAAAATACCAATATCACCAGGCAGAGAAACTACGTTTTGCTCTCCCAGTTCGAGTAGAACCTATTGCACGCATGTGCCATATATGAATGTATATAGCAGTTATTGGACGCATTACATGGGCATGGCATCATGGTAATGCGAGATTAGATTTACAGATTCTTAGTTGCAGTAACACCAGTACTGACGCTCAATGGCTAGCTCAGACTGGTAGTCTCCTAATCGTAGAAACGCATCATCGACAAGGCGCAGCCAGCGTCGCTTTAACTTGGTAACAAAGTGCGCCTTGGTGTAGTCCCAGTACTCGGGGTACCAACCCGCGTTTTCCCAGTCAACAACCCCCGAAAGCCGGCCGTTGTGCACCAAGACATTGCGCAGATTCAAATCGCCGTGCGTAAAGACTATCTGGTGGCCGCCGCTGTGCGTCAGCCCGGGGAGCGCACCTTGCATCTGCAAAGCGTTGATAAAAGCGTCTTCGTCTGCAAAGGGGCCCTTGAAGTCGCCGTCTCGTTCCGTGCCTGTCCAACCCATGTTGACTCGGTGGTCATAGAGGGGCCCGCCGAGCACGCCGCTGACAGACTGGCCATCGGCGCCAGTACCGGTAACATCGCACCGCCGTATTTTGCGCAGCTCAGTAACAAATTGTTGAAGATCGGACTTCAGCAAGTCAAGTTCATCGTCATCCAGCGTATCGATACACGCCCCGAGGAGGATACCAGGCGCACGGGTCATCAACAGGTACGATTCATGTCCATCGGACACGAGGTCTAGAGGCCGAGGAACTGACACAGATGCATGAAAATGCGCCAGCTGCAAGGCTGCACGTTCGTTCTCGAGAAGAGCTTGGCGTTCTGTCGTAGTTGACTTCAGATACATGCCAAAAGGCAGCTGCTGGACCTTGACGCTACACGTTGGGCTGTACCAGAGGGTGCCCACCAACCCGAGAAAGCGATATAGGTAAATGCGCAGGGTGGCTGGAACGATACGGCGCCAGACTGCAAAAAGGAACGACGTTGCAATGTAGCCGATGCGGTTCCAGAGAGAAGAGGCGAGACCGATGCGAGTCTTCTCAGGCAGTGTGGCTGATGTCTGCCGTTTCGAGCGTTTCTCGTCTATGTCGCGGCCAAATGAGGACCAGCGAATTGACGCGGAAAATTGGGATGCTAGGCGCAGTATATCACTGCTGGGAAGTTCCACATCAGGGCCTGCGCGACCTGCAAATGTTCGCCTTTTGACGACGGATATTTGATCGAGGATTCTAGGTCGCACAGGGCTGCTATATGCTGGCACTGTCACCGTATATTTCGCCACCTTTTTAGCCTGTCCTTGAACGGGCTTGGCCATAATCCAGCCCTCCGACATGGCCTCTGCAGCCGACTTGCGAACGAGCCAGTGATTTCCTGGACCCTGGAGAGACGCGTCCAGAGATACTATCAGGTGGTTCATGTCGTGGCCCACAAAGGCTTCAAGCACATCCTGTAGTGACTGACAGCACTGTTAGTCTCATCAAATTGATATGTAGTTAATTAGGGGAGAGCCTTCTCACATCTGGTATGGGTTCTCGTAGAGAAAATAAAGGTGCCACAATAAGGGGATCAAACAGTGAAGTCTCGAGTCCAGTAAGACAGCACGTATTGCCATCCCTATTCCGCACAGCAGCTTCGGCGGTCTTGGTGATGGCCGTATACGGTGCTGCCTTAGACGAGGTAACTTCACCAATTAGTTTCATCATCCCCACTCGCTAGTTCTGACTCTTCCTTACCAGTGGAAATCAACTCTTTCCAGTCCTTCAAAAACGCGTTAAAATCAGCACTGGACGTGTTGCGCGTGCCTCGCTGAAGAAGGTATCGAGCAGCAGCATTGGGGTCGATCGCATCCTTCACGAAACATCGCAAGAGCTCGTCGTCTGGGAAGCTGACTTTCGCACTATCAATAGCATTCAAAGCTATTGTGAGATTACTCTCTGGCCCAGTGTTTGTAGCCTGCATCGTCATGTGCCGTGATAGTTCTGCACGAGCTCCAAAAAACCGATTTGTCGAGCTGGGAAGATGTGTGACAATTCAATTCGGTGTAAGATGTAAACAGATGACGGTTGGGTGAATCGGAGCGGGTTAACTTTCGCTCCGGGCTGGCCCAACAGCAAGAACGAGGTCACGGTGTGAGAACAAAACAAATCCGTCATTCTTTCAAATAAGAGATAAATAAATATTTATATTGCCTATGACCACCTCTGCTGCCTATTATTAGATCCGTTCAAAATATCTGCCGCGCAATCGTTTCGAATTTCATTGAATTTATTATAGTTAGACCTTGGCCATATCCCTGCCGCGTTGGCCTTGACCGTTGGGCGGCTGTCATATGATATGGCTCTCGCATTCCCAAGAGGCGTGATCGATGTTACCCTCCATCAGGTGGCAGTTCGAGCAAATAACAATGCCGGATTAGCGCCCATTTCGAATGTGAACATTCGAGGCTGGCAAACCATATCCAATTCAAAATACAGCGCGTATGAAAAAAAAATGAAAAAAACCTATGAGGCAAATAGGAAGAGTATCAACCGTGATGGCCAAAGCAGTCCGGCGGTTATGGCATGTTTCTGACGGCGGCACATACGCAGCACCTCAAAACGTAGAGATATTCAAAATGTATCCAAGATGTATAAATATCGCCACGGCCACACAGCTATGAATCTTCCTTTTCACGGTATAATCTACTATTTCAATCAAAACACTACATTTGTATCAATATGGTTCTTAACGGAAGCCTCGAGGCAAACACGCTGTACATCAGCCTCAACTCCCGCCCAGTCGAGGGGTCTTATGTGAGCTAAAGTTTAGCTATAAAAAGATCTCCGTTGGTTTTAAATCTAACACACGCAGCACTGGGGGTTGATTATAACCGACAGCAGAAAAAAACCCGTCCTACATCATGCAAGCAATTCGAGGGGCCCCTGGCTGTACGAGAAGAAACACGGGAACCCCGAACAGTCATTGACTCTAATTGCAATTGTGCGTGTTGCAAAGGTCAGAAGTGTGTCCCGAGCAGAGCAAGTGATGCAGAGCATCCCAGCCAGTGGCAGCCCTTCCAACCGCACTGGCGAGCAGTTCTCCTGTGTGACATGGGCTAAAGATGTCCTTGTTGCTCTTCACGATACGGGAGTCATTACACTTCCTGATGACATTGGTACGTCAAGATCAAATTCTCAACAAAAAACTTACTGACACGTGTAATATAGACAATATTGAGGAAGTGGCTATTGAACAGGCACTCACCTATGCCTCAACCAGCGAAGTTGGCGGCGGCGCAACAATTGTGAATGACGCTTTTTAAGCGTAGCCTATTTTTCCATCACCTATTTCAGGATTGTTTTTTTTTTTTTATCGCGGAATATATTGTGTGTTGAATTGGAATAGGATTTTTATTTTTATTTTTTAGGTTTGTTCTTAATGAAAATAGTTTTTGGTTGATTAATATACAATAGTCAGTTTGTCCTTATAATCTCTTATTGACCTTTGCATGATTACAGAAGGATAATGTGACATGGTATAGTTAGACAACTACTTCAAGTACGGAAATCCAGACATCTGCTTCTAAGTCAATTGTCATGGTGATCATTCGTATGTACAGTATCCTAATGGTGATGGTGGTATTCCGTGGATAATCGATACGATGAGTGGGCAGCGAACGGGGACTCATGTTGTTGTACACGGAGTGCTGGCACACCGAACAAGACCAAATGCATGCCGTTGTGTAAGAAGTGTAATGGCTGTGTTCCAGTGGGTGGCCCACAGTAAATAAATTATATATGTATCATCATCTAATTAATCATGACCTGTATGCCTCTGGCTGTGTACCACTGATCATGCTGCACTGCCAAAAGAGGCGCTTCTCTGGATCGTCGTCGGTGTTTGGCGTCGTCAGCTCGCCCGTAATGGAGTGGACGACGCCGCGGTTGTGGAAGATGACGAGATCGCCTTCCTGCCAGCGGTGGACGTAGATTGTGTCCGGCTGGTACACCTTGCTTGTGAGCTTGTGGCACGTCTTGCGGACCTCGTCGAGGTCACTCATCACCGTCAGCTTGCCGGTCGCCGGGTCTTTTGTATGCAAGGCGTACACACAGCAGCCAAGCACTTGGAGGTGAGGTTCCCCGTTGCCAGCGTTCCGCCAGACCATCTAAAAGTTAGCAACCGGCCTGAGATTATAGTTATTGTAAAACTTACCGGGAAGGAGTGAACTTTATCCCAGGTCCATGCGGGTAGCTCATCCAAGCTCTTTTCAGCACCCGAGCTCGCGATTGTCAGACCATCGTCTGTTGCCTTGCAGTTGAGGATATACTCGTATGCTCTCGGTGCGTACTGCACGGTGGTATTGAGGGCAAACTCTTTCTCCTCGTCAGATAGCAGTTGGAAGGCTCGTGCACCAGAGTAGACTGTTTGTTAGTGATATCCCCGAGGAAAAAAACTAAAAAACTTTACGTACATGCAGTGCCGCCAGTAGGTATGTCCATGACCTCGCCCGATGGGAATCGCAGCTTTTGGTCGGGCAGTACGGGATTCTTAATAGAATGAAGCGACGTCACGAATCCCGGCAGCCGTTCATACAAGGGCGCATCCATGTGCCATCTATACGGGCGCGTGAACCCAGCTTCGAGGTCATCTTTACTGAGGGGCTTCTCGTGAAACGTCGTGTGGCTCTACATGGTCAGAATAAATCGATTCAATCCAAAACTTGTTACATACCATGTGCTTCATGTCGAGCTCGGGAATACCTTCGTGTCCAAGCCATTTGCCCTTGCCGATGACTGTCACCTGCGGTGCGCGCGGCACTCGCGATCCGTTGTTCTGGGCAAGAATGTTCTTCTTATCGGAGACAACCTTGTCGCCGCCAGAATGCACGACGCCCGCCGTGGCATCGAAAACATGGGCCAGCCTGGGCATAATTGTCGGATCGAGGCTCTGCTGGTTCCGAATGACCACTACACCATGGTTGAAGAGTCCATCGCGCAGTGTCTGTGTGTCTTTGTCGGAGAGCTTGTCGGGGTCGAGATGCTGCATGCCCTGTGGCAGCGTGACCTCGGCGCCGATGAGCGAGTCTTTGCGCAGGTCCGCCGGCAGGGGCGTGACCCGGAGTACCTCTTCAAAATGAGGCATTGTCGGGCTGTTGCTGTTGATCGTTTGTTTTGATTGATCTGGATGAGATTGATAAGAGGGACGGATGGCAGCATGGGATTTCGGGATCGGCGAGGGGTATCATGCGATAAGAGTCGCTGACTCGATCGGCCAACACCGGCCGGCATAACACTGGCCAATACCAGCCGTGTAAGATTCTGCGGGAAACCATTGGCACAGCTGTCAAATGGTAGTATCGAGGGATGGACAGCTATCTGGGCGGATCCCAGACATGCAACCTATCTGCATCTATCAGTTAATACACGGAAATGACAATCCAAACTGGGTGTAAGAGCGACGATCACGGATATCTGCGATAATGATAACAGTGTTACTTAAGACAACCGCAGCCAGATGTCGACGTCAACAGGTATGGTGATCAATTCGATCGTGACTTAAGCTGGGATTCCGTAACATGGCATCGAAAAAGGACAAATCAGACTACAATCCTGGCGTCGCCGTCGATATTGGCACCGGCAGTTCACACGAAGTGGATGCCAAGCCCGTGCCCGATACTTGGCTCGCCCGTGTTAAGGCAGCTCTACAAGTCGAACAGAAGCCGGGCACATTTGCGCCGGGACGATGGAGCAATGCTGGTGAGTGATACGAAACTTAACAAACTTAATCATTCATACTGACTTGTTGAGATCTCGACCCGACACCACCAGAGCAGCAGACATGGACGACCCTTAATTGTGAGTTTTATAACCAAAGCAATTGCGTACTAAACCTAACAAACAGTCACATTTTACTGGCTCAATGATGCGATTGCCCCGGGAAACTTGCGCCTCGGCTCGTCGCTGTACACCATGGGCCTGTCGTGGCAGCTGTGCCTCGTGATTATCGCGCTCGGCCACTTTCTCATGGCCATCGGCCTGACGCTCAACGGTGCCGTCGGATCGCGGTTCCATATTCCCTTTACGATCCAAAGCCGCGCGTCGTTTGGAATCTACTTTTCGTTTGTCGTCGTCGTGATCCGCATGGTCGTGTCCGCATTCTGGTACGGCATCAACACGTACACCGGCGCGCAGTGCATCCATGTCATTCTGGTCGCGCTGTGGTCGCAGTTTGCCAATCTGGCCAACACCATCCCGACGTCCGCCAACATCACGACGCAGATGATGGTCTCGTACATCATCTACTTTGTGCTTGTGCTGCCCTTCCACTGGATCCATCCGCGCCGCCTACGCTGGTTCTTTGCCATCAAGTCGCTGCTGTGCATCCCCGCCGTCTTTGGCATGCTGATCTGGGCGTGCGTGACGACAGGCAACGGCGTCGACAACCCCGTCTTCCACCGCGGCAGCACCATTCACGGTAGCGAGCTGGGCTGGGCCTTAATGAGCGGTCTCAATGCGATGATGGGCAACTACGGCACGCTGGCCGTCAACATCAACGACTTTACGCGCTATGCGCGCCGCGAGCGGCAGACGTGGGTGCAGCTTGTCATCATCCCGGCGTCGTTTATGCTCATGGCCTTTTTCGGCCTTGTTATCGTCGGGTCCGCCGAGCGCATCTACGGCGAGCTGCAGTGGGACGTTCTGAGTATTATGAACAGCTGGAACAACACGACCAAGGGACGCGTGGGTGCCGTTTTCGCTGCCGGCGCCATGGTGCTGGCGCAGATGGGCTCCAATCTGGGTGCGAACTGCGTGTCAGCTGCCAATGACCTCAATGCCATGTTCCCGCGCTATGTCAACCTTCGGCGTGGCTCCTTTATTATTGCGTTTATCGGTGCCTGGGCTCTGACGCCGTGGAATATTCTGGCCTCGGCTGATGCGCTGCTCACCTTTATGGATGGCTATGTCGTGTGGCTGGCACCCATCACTGGTGTTCTGCTGGCCGACTTTTACCTCGTGCACAAGCAGTTCTACAAGACGCGCGAGCTGTATGATCCCAAGGGCCGCTACCGGTATAACCGCTTCGGCACTAACTGGCGTGCCGCCGTGGCGTGGTCTGTCGGCTGGATGCCGCTGCTTGCCGGACTGGCGAATTCTGTAAGTTTGACATATTACTGTATGTCCTCGACTTAAATTAACTGTATAGATCAACTCGGCAAACAAGATCAGTGTCGGGACGGACCATTTCTACTCCTTGGGCTACATGTACGGCATGTCGGCAAGCTTTGCCGTGTATACCGTGCTGAACTATGCATTTCCGGCAAAGTCGACAATGGCAACGGACGATGGAAGGGATATGTGATTTTCAAAGATAATGGGGCTTTTATTACATCCGATGAATTAAGTCAGCGAAATCTCCCGCATGTCAATAACATGCTAGTATTCCTGTTGTCAGAGTGTTGCCCCAATGCCCGTGCCTAAAGTAGTTTAGCGTGTGTTTACTGTACAACTTCTTGCCCAAATCTGCATCAATGAAAACAAGAGCACAAACATATCACAGGTCTCATCATCACGGTTCTTCTCAAGTCACTGCTCTTTGCACAGTGACATACGATACCCAGTCGGCAAAATGGCAGCCAATACCAACGGCCTCGTAGCCGCAAACCTACTCGCAAAGGAGACCATCATCAAGGCACTCGGCGAAACGCTCAAAGGGGATCCGGCTGCCGACCTGGCGATAGTTTTGAGAAAGCAGCAGCAGGCGTATGCACTAGTTCGGGCTGGGCTAGATGTTCCGGCGGGGCCGCATATGCCGGAGAATGGGCAAGGGCCAAGCCTGTCCAGTGCATTCTTGGACTGCCCCGACAGCCAAGCGCCAGCTGAACCAGACGGAGAGGCTTACGACCGGAGTTTCATATTCATCAACAGTAGCATCCAAGTGCACCGCAGCATCGACCCATGCATTCTCGATCTTGTGTGGCCCGATGTAAAGTAACCGCAAGAACCACTGCTGTCGTTTCCTACGGCCGACGGCCGTGGCGAAGACCAGTTTGTCGCCGGCCTCAATACGGCCCTCAAGCAAGGAGACATGCTCTTGACACTCCATGGCAAAGCTGTGGTTGGCCTTGGCCCGACCTCGGTCGTCAAAATCGGAGTCTCGCTGGACGATGACGGCATTACAAACCTCGACTACATCAATGCATGCTGCCCTTCCGTCCCGGCACCAAACGTACTGGGCGCGTTTGTGTGCGGAGAGAAGTCGTATGTCTTTATGACCCGCGGACGGGGCGTGACGCTGGAAGCCCTTTGGCCAGACCTTATGCCAGCAGAAAAACGAAACGTGCAGGATCAACTTAATACCATTTTCCGCAATCTTCGGCTCGGGCCGCCATCCCATGCACCCCATATCGGCAGCTTCACGTCTGCCGTTTGCAAGGACACACGACGGGATCAGCGTGTCAGCCCCTGTCGTCTTCTAGACGAAGCCGCGTTCAATGACTTTCTTGCCAAAGCGCCGCCGCGGTTGACCCCGGCAAGCGTCCGCATGCTGCGGCCTGTGATGAAGGATGATCACGCCATTATCATGACACACGCAGATCTTCACCCTAGAAACATCGTGGCCGAGTTGGTGTGCGACAAAGAACCGGGGCAGACGAGGAGATGCATAGTTACATGCATCATTGACTGGGAAATGGGCGGCTGTTATCCGGCGTACTGGGAGTTTGTAAAGACCAGGTGCTACGCGCCTACGCGGGGACAGCTAGGAGATTGGGTTAATTATCTGCCTACGGATGCTATGGGAACATGGCCGGTTGAGTACGCTCTCGACAGCCTCATCGGGCGGTGGCTTGGGTGAGCTTCTGTGGTTCTCGTGAGAACCATTACTCATCATCATGCAGTAGGTTTCTTATGTAATACGATATATGTGAGTGTATAAAATTGCTTTTTAATCTGCTTCGACGTGATGTATTTTTTGTTTCTTTTAATTTTTTTTATAGAAAATTAAATACAAAACTGAAACAGTGTGATTGGTTTTAAGCCATTTTAGCCATCAACACCAGGTGCCTCGTACTTACAAGTAGTAGACCTTACTGTTTACTATACGTGATTGGTGGGAATCGAAACATGGCCCCGCTAACTACGGTATATGGCTAGCGTTGCTTCATATTCTATTTCAGTCACGCGGGGATACTGCTTGCTATTTCTTACCGTTGTTTTCTATTACGTCCAATGAATCACATCGTCATATTCATCACGACTTTTTGACGACACAAACCAGAATGGCCAGCTCAGAGACTTCCCCAGAGGGCTTCGGCGCAACTCACATTGTCGAGCCCAAGGCAGGCCATCCGCATACCCACACTGCCATCCTCCTCCATGGCCGGGGCAGCACGGGCGAGGAGTTTGCCGAAGAGCTTTTCGAGACCTACCTATCATCAGACATCGACACCAGTATCTCCAATGCATCCAGCGACGAGCGGCCAACACTGGCAGACAAGCTTCCCACCTGGCGATGGGTGTTTCCATCGTCGCCGAGCACCTGGAACGCTACCTTTGAGGAGTGGATGCCGGCCTGGTTCGAGGCCCACTCGCTGGCCGATCCTACGCTGAAGCAAGACCTGCAGCTGCCGGGACTGCAGGCATCTGCACAGCATATTGAGCAGATCATCGACGACGAGACCAAGACGCTGCAAGCCGCCGGTTGTGCAGTCGATGCCAGCGATGCGCGTGCCCATCTTGTCCTCGGCGGCATCAGCTTGGGCGGAGCAGTTGCGCTATGGACGCTGTTGAGCACGAAGACACCAGCGCAGCCGTTGGGCGGCTTTGCCGTTGCGAGCACGTGGCTGCCGTTTGCAAAGGAGATCGACGCGCATCTTCAGGCGGGCAAGGCCAAGGCCCTGGTTGACGACGTTGACAACACTCGGCACTACAAAGCTGTGCAGGACATTGTGGCCCCTCTGCATCAACACCTGCAGCAACAGAGGGGGCAAGAAACAGCTGCAGCCGATGCTGAAACATCAATCTTGGCGACGCCCGTTTTCGTGGGCCATGGTCGGGACGACGCCTATGTTGATATCGAGCTGGGACGGCATGTCAAGCAAGTCTTGTCTGCTGTCGGATTCGCGGTGAAGTGGCATGAGTACGAAGGAGCAGAGCAGGAAGGCCACTGGATCAAGGAGCCGGAGGAGATGGACGATCTCAAGGCATTCTTTGCCGCTGTAGCACGTCAGTAGTTATTGCCAGCCGCTATGAAGATGCCTGTAGTGCTATAACATCACCGAAGAGAGATCATGCATCGCGCCTTAGCATTTGTACTAGTTCCGGGGAATACACATTGATATTTTTATGCCCATATATTGGTGTAGCCTTGCCGACCTCATTAGTGACGATTGCTTCAAAGACATCAAGGCCTCGAAGCCTTTGGCTGTGACGATGCTGCGTGACATCAGCACTGCTCTTTGTCTGCTCGCTGAACAACAACCGGCCGTCGTCCATCGAGACATTAAGCCTGAGAACATCCTATACAAGAACAACGCCTTCGCACTCGGAGATTTTGGTGTATGCAAAGCAGTTACCGACACATGCACCAATATTGGCACCGCCATATTGAAGTCACCTGAGGTGCAAGTAGAGGAAACTCACACTCCGGCTATGGATATCTTCAGCCTTGGTCTCACTCTCACCGCATGCCTTTCTAGTCAGCGCATAGCAGGTATCTACTATCATTGCAAGCAGGGTTTAGACTGGGGAATAAAATGCTGAATTATCTACGTGTAAGCTGTTTACTGGCACGGAACAAGAAATATACGAAAGCTAGTGGTTAACTTCTATACCTAAAGTCTCCGAAGTTACATATAATTTGAGTTTTCTAAAGCGGGTTGGGGGGATCACTCAAGGAAGTTGCTTCAATAATAAGAGAGAACCGCATGAGAATATTTGAAATTATTACACAATAGGGTAAAGTATGATTAGATACTACCGGAAATATACGTTGCTCATCGATGTGTGTTCCTTTCTTTAGAAAACATCACTGAATGACACAGAATATATAAGATCAGCGCTTCTTTTTTCCTTTGTCCTCGGAATCGCGGGATGACGAGCCACCTGGGGCCGGCTCCGAGGACTGGTCAGGCACGTACCACTCACACGTATCATCCGGGAGAATGCGGTGCCAGTTGCGGCTCTCTTCGACCCAGTGCCACGAACTGTCGCTTTATTTCTCAGGAAGACCCAACTTTCTACGCCACCAATTTTCTTCCTGGGAACTGACTTGAACGACGTCAGGAAGGCCCCTCTCAACGACAGTTCTCTGTTGTGTAGTCAGGGAAAGTGCGGAATGCTGGGTCTTAGCGGCCAGCAGGGCTTCGGCATCGTCGGCGTCGATTTGCTTCTTTGCCGGCTGCGCTCGTAGGCCGCACGAGTACATTTTGAAAACAATGAGATCGACTGCCGAGATAAACGGAACGGCGCCATGCGGGATGTCTTTTAGCTGGGTTGCATTCGGCGGCATGTAGGGAGACTGCAGTAGGAGATTAGCTTGATACAATAGGCGTGAGCCAAGACCCATGTCAACGGGAAGTTTTTTATTACCTGCCGACCTGGCGTGATGTCAATCTGTATAAGCTGACCAGACTTTACGTAGTGGAAAAACATCGCATTTTGCACAAAAGGCGAGTTGGGTAAGCGAAGGAGCTTCTCCTTCACACTGGAAGGCGCAGTATCGATGTTGATGATAAAGTCCACATCCTTGAGCGGTAAGTATACAGATGTCAAAGATATGAGTATGTTTGTGGTCCCATACCTGGGTAGCTCGGCCTTCTTTCAGGTGCATCCAGAGTGCAAGACCTCCAATGATGGCCACTCTAGCATCAGAGATCTCATCTATCGATTTCATGTACTGAATCACCTCCGCGGCAGCCTGGCGAAGCTGATCACGACTGGCCATGTTAATTGTCCTGGAGGCTAGGTTGAATGCTCCGATATGTGACGAACTCGAGCAATGGGAAGAGATTTAAAACAATTAAAGACAGAAAAGACAAAAGAGCAAAATGATGTGAGCACAAGATAGTAGTATGAAAATCACAGGAAGAAGAAAGGCATTTATCAGTATTTAGCAATCAAATGCTATCTGTTTGGCTGTTAAATTTAAAAGTTTACTTTTTAACTCTACTGCCGCTGAATGAGTGATTAATGAACGGTGTCACATATTCACACGTCTTATCTGCAGCGGGAGGGGAAAGATGCACCATAGTGAGTAGACATGGATATTTTTAGAGCGTAATGTTGGCCGATAAAAATAGGTTCTGCAAAGTGCCACAAACCTGCAAACATTATTGGACACAAATTTGCATATTCGTCGGGCGATGATCAGCTTTCGTGCGGTCATCACAGCGAACCAAGGTTGAAGTCCGTCACAGTCAGCCGCTTCGCTTGTTTTTTCCTTTTTGTGCCACGACCTTTGTGTTTTCGGTGTTTGATTTATCATGATGGTTGCATCTGATGTGGCCACTAGAGTTTGAAGCAAACATGTTTTTTTCAATATAAATTGTGCACAAAAAAGCTTCTGCGATCCCAAAATGAACGATTTAATATAGGAGCCAGAATCGATGGATGCACATGGTCACGTGACCATTTTTATGTTTCTCTTTGCTAATGCAAAACGCAAGCCGGCGCCTGTGTGCAACTAAAGCAAGCCTGATACGCTACAGACAATCATCATTAAAACACCGGCCGACAGCGCCATGGCCCTCGAAGATCCAGAAGCGCTTGTCGCATCCATTGCAGGGGCGTTGAATGCGTCTGGAATACCGTGTGTTCTCTGGGGTCATTGTCTTTTCCAGGTCCATGGAGTGCCCACTGTTCTTGGTGTGAGTTGAGTAGAGTTTATCGTATTGAAGCTCGTTCCTGCTAACAATGTATCTTCTAGTCTATTGACTTTGCCATCCCCGATGAAGCCTTGCCGAGTGCATCTCAGGCCCTCATCGATATCACCCTCTCTGAAGACGCGCCCTTGACGCCGTGCCGTGACCCAACCCACTGTTCGAAAACGGCGCCGGACCGGCCCACACCACCGCCCTCGTTTCATGTCCACCTCAAAGACTCGAGCGATGTAGGCGTAGGGCTCTATCTCCAGCGCGAGACGCTTTGGTTCCTACCAAGCTTTGATGTCGATGGCGTCCGTGATAGCCTTCTGTCCCCTGTAGCCACCAAGCTGCCAGCACAGTACATTCTTGCCACCGACCAAACCGTCCTTCCGCCGTCGCGCCCTGGCCGCTCTTCGGGATTCTTCAAGCCTAGCGCAACAAGTGCACCTGTCGTGGTCGTCAGATCGCACGTTTTGCTTGAGGCGCTGATGCGCATCTATGCACGTGACATGGGGACTACGGTTGGGTCGTTTGCCTTGACCATGGTGGCGTACATTGAGCTGTACGTCGATGACGACGGATTTTTGGACACGAGTCAGCTGCCCGACGACGTACGCGAGCTGTACGAGCAGCATCGGAGCAGGACCATGCCGCGACGGCAGTGGATGAAAGTAGTAAAGACGACGTTGGGCACAGGACCAGAAAAAATATGTGAAAAATGACAGTTTGCTGTATTTTGTGTATCTATTGTTTTGTTGGCCATAGTAGCTTTCCCTCTTCATACCCGGTAGCCTGAGCAAAATAATACCCCCTCTGATTTGTTGCCAGTCGTAGAGGCTCTGCACCCTCCCTTCCCATCTCGAAGTCGCAGTTGTAATGCGTGTGCCCAAAGCCCCATGCCTTGACCTTGGGCGACAGGAAACATGGTTCGTTCGCCAGATCGGTCGAGAAGGCACTAGTTAGAGTATCGCTCGTGTGCTTCGGATCGCGTGCGCGCGCGTCCAGCGTTGGGCACCAGTGCGTCAGGATCAGAATGTTCTGCACGCTGTCGTCTTTCTCGAGAGAAGCGACCTCGTTATTAAGCCACTGGAGGTCCCTCGCATGGGCAGCATTGTGTGACGCGACATCCCACCCGGCTTCGGTGTGGTAAAAGTCGTTCATGCCCATGCTAATGGCCATTTCGCGGGCCGGCGGGATGTGCGAGAACAAGCTGCAACCGAGCACGACCGTGTTGCTGTCCAGGCGGTACGCGCGGCGGTCGAGAAAGACAAACTCGCGGATGGTTTCGTCGGTTGCGCGCCGTGCCTGCACGTCGCTTTCAATCTCTTTCAATATTTCCAGCGTGCGCGGCCATGTCGAGTGGTACGCCTCGTGGTTTCCCGCCACAAACAAGACAGCCTTGAACTGGCGTAGCTGCTTGTTTAAGAATACAACCAGGTCGTCTCGGTGCGGCTCGACGTTGCCAATGTCACCGACCAGGGCGAGAACTGGCGCGTTGGGTATGAGCTCGAAAATATCGTACGCCTTGGGCGCCTCCAGGTGCAAATCGGAAACAATCTGTAGAGACATTATTGTGAGCTCCTGGTTTGGCTTTCAGGTATCAGTCTCGACAACCAGCAGTCGTTTGAAAGGGGTGGGATCATCATGGTTGGGTATAGTGTTGCTGCTGCCTAAATAGGCGCCCTGCGAAATGCCCGTATGGTACTGGTCTGGGACCATAGTGGGAATAGCGATTTAGTTTATAAACTGCTTATCCACACAAGAGTGGTAAACTAGAAGCAAGTCGGCGAATGCGATCAACTTGAAGATGAACCAGTTTTACTCAGTAAACATGCATTACGGCATACAGGCAAGCTTTGTGGTGCAGGCCGTGTTGAACCATCTATCTCCCGTGAACTTGACAATAGCAGCGGGGGGAAAAGCAGCTCAATATACCAGTTGAAAAAAGCTCGCTGAAGAGTTGCTTACTCGGACGTGCTCTCGGACCGTCCCTGCTCCATCCTGCTGAGTGGGCAGCAGACGCCCGCCGTACGGCTGACAAAGAGGAACATCATCTTATCTACAAAGTATATTGATTACTTGGTGGTGGCAGTAGAGTGTTTGATAGAGCGGTGATGCAAAAGAGTAAATAGCTTATGTGACATAGTAAAATAAAAGCACAGGTAAGGTATGCGACTCCGAAACCGAGTTGGCGGATCGACGGCTTAGAAATTCCTTTCTTATCACCACCAGCCCACGTCATGATTCATCTCAAACACAGTATCGCCAGGCGATGGGGGGCGCCTTGCCATCATCGCCTTGCGTTCTGCTTTATCTTTCTCCCGATCGCGCCAGATGCCAGAAAATTCAAACATATTCGGAGCAGTGGACGGGATAGGCGGTGGATTTGCGATGCCCGGCATCATGAACACTACTTCCTGAGGGACACGGACCTTTAGGTGGCCGTTTCCTAAAAACGTAAACGACAGCTCGTATCTGCCACATTCGCTGTCCACTTTGATAGCTTTCCGACTCGCGTATTCCGGAGGGCGAAACGGCCCGAAATCGCAGCTGGCTCGCTGACTAAGATAAACAATGCCGTATAACATCCGATCGTCGTTTCCGGGCTCCGGTTTGTCCATACTTTGATCGTCCTCGTTGTCCCGGTAATAAAAGTTAACCCTCTTGGTCGCATATGTGTTGTTGTAGAAATCGCCGACGTCAGCACTGCTGAACAGTGAAAAGTCTTGTCCTGCAAGTGATTCGATAGGCATGGGCTTGCGTTCCGTCCCGGCCCTGCTCAGCGCTCTCTCTGTGGCGTTCACCTCCTCTTCCTTGATTCTCTCTCTTTCTAGTTCCCTTTTTTTCTCCCTCTTTTCCTGCAGCTTCTCGCGCTTTCTTTGCTTGCGCTCATATTTCATCTCGTAATATTCCTCGGCGTCAGACCCGTCGTAGGATCTCTCCGACTCGTCGTCTCCATACATGTCCTCACTCCCGGACTGCTCGCCACTGTCGCCCTCTCCCTTGTTGTCTTCCATCTCCGAAAGATCCTCGTCAAAGTCGTAACGAAATACATCTCTATCCTCCCTCATGCAGATGTTCATGACTCGATAGTACCATGCCGGGAGAGTGCGCCTGTTTCTGCGCTTGTGACGGGACTTTTCGACGCCGGAAGTCCGTGCCTGTGCACGGGGAGGATGGGCATGCTTGGCCGTCGTCGACGGCGGGGGCCGCCGCTGCTTCATGGTCGATTGTTTTCAAGCTGTTTGAGGATGATGTTTATAAAAAGAGCCGTTGCGCATTCTAGCGTTTATATATCAAGACCTGTACCGCAACCATATCCGCTAAAATGGGTAATAGCTGGTATAAAAATGGCCGGTACAATATGGATAAACCAAAACTCGCTGGCATACAAACACAAGTGGCTGGTATGTCTGTTTAACCTCCCTGTAGTGTTGATTTCCTTACCTTTTATGACCTTCTGTGCGATAAATGTGTACGTCTTATACTACTTCGTATATAGGTGACGACTCCTAAGCGCGGGAGTGCCGCGCCTGATAGGCGTACGGACGACGGCGAGCACGGGCCATAATCCGGGGGATAGTTCAGAAATCCCCACAAACCCGCTTTTGTCTCCTTTCTGTCTTTCCTCTCTAATACGTCGTATGTTTCGTTGAAATTGAGCACCTTGCTTTGAGATCCCGTATGCTCCTGCTACGTAACCCGTTACTCTACGAGAACTTATAGTTCGGCAATCTACGCAAGACGGCTTTCTCTCAGTGTGAAGCTTCAGAAAGATAAAAAGAGGTACACTGGATCTTAACCAGGAGGAGGAAATCCAGCGTGCCTCTTCTTGCAAGACTTGTTCGCGATTTTCTCATCTTAAGGTTGTTTCCACGATTTGATTGTGACAACACAGCACGTGCTCCAACACAAAGAACAGACCAACTTCGCCCGAATCGCATTTGCAACGTTTCTTTTCTTTTCCTTACAATCACCATCTTCAATAGCGCTTCTTCACGACCGGCATCAACAAATCCGCGCCGTGGAAATGCGTGGCGCTAATGAACCATCCATCGATATTCCATCTCTACCAGATATTTCTTTGGCTGAGATGGACTTTCGAGACACATCGTTCTTTCAACTTAGCGGAAAGCCTCTACCAAACCGATCATTGCCGACACCGGATGAGATCAGGCAACAGTTTCCCTCAATCCGGGGGGGTGGGAGAGACGTTATCAAATTTGAACACCTGAATCTTGTTGTCAAGGCAGGAGACGCGACGTATCTCAGGCTGGAGGAAGCTCAAGTCTTGTGGGCGCTCCGAAAAGCTTTCCCGGCCCAGGAAGTGCCAGTGCCTGAGCTGTTCGGATGGCGCAAGTCTGGACACCAGAACTTCATCTATATGAGCTTAATTCAGGGTCCTACACTCTACGAAGCATGGCCCTCGTTCACAGCTGCAGACAAAGCGTTGGTTCAAAGACAGGTTGCTAACATCGTCTCGTCACTCCGCCAGCTTTCGCAGGGCACTACACCTGCCTCTGAGCGTTATATTGGTACGAACTGCTTCATACAGCTTAACTTTACGTGCATGCATTAAATTAACACTTTGTATATAGGATCTATTAATGGTGGCGCTATGCAAGACCGGTTTTTCCGAGTGCACTTTGAGGAGGGCCCTTTTTGGAGCGTTCGAACCTTTAACGACTTTCTTGGTGCCGCGGCTCTTCGTCTGCCACTTGACCCGGACGTTTTGAAGAAAAATCCATATCGAATGTTCTTCACCGATTCCAACACGATATTCTTCACACACGGCGATCTTACGCCCTCGAACATTATTTTATCCAAACACTCCAGCACATGGCGTGTCGCAGGAATCATCGACTGGGAACAAGCTGGCTGGTATCCAGAATATTGGGAATACTGCAAACTACTGTTGGCAGTGGACTACGAGCACGAATGGCGTAGCGAAGGTTGGGCAAACGGGGTCGTGCGGCCATTCGAGGCCGAGTTTGAGGCCTTTGCAGAGTACAATGCTTGGCGTGGATATCCATAGACACTACGGCAAATCGGCGTCGTCCTCCTCGCCTTGGTTCTCCGCACGTTGGTTCTCCCCACCGTGCTCGTCGCCGCCTTGGCCGCCGTCTTGGTCGTCGTCTTGGTCGCTGTCGTCCGCCGCCGGCGAGTAGATGGTCTCGATGATGGAGATCTCCGAGGGCTGCCGGGTGCTGGCCTCACTGCCCGTGCCCGCGGCCCCCGTGGTGGTGGTCGTCGCAATGAAGGACTTGCGCACAATGGGCTGGTCCAGCACGCGGGGCTGGGCGTATGCGACGGAGCGTCTGGGGAGGAAGGGAGTATCCCCCGCAAACGCCGGCACCGGCTTCCGCTTGATGGAGCCGGCCGGTGCCGGTACTGGCGCTGATGCTGTTATTATTAGGACGACGGCACGGCCGACCGGCTTACGCCGTGGCATGATTTGCAGGGGAGGCCGTGGGGTTTTTCGGCTGGCATAACAGTATGTCACATGTAATAAATGAAATGTTTCAGTTCGAGGATAGATATGAACACGATCGTTTGATTTTTTTTTCATACACTTGGTAATTCGCTTTAATTTGGAAACTTTTATCATGCGGTATAAACTTGAATATTCGGAAAAGGAAAAACAAAATATTCGTCGACAAAAACTCGATGGGTATCGTAAAACAAATGGGTAACAAATGGGTATCGTTAGAACAAAAAGACAACGCCAAAGAAACAAACTCGAATACCTGAGACGCCGAAACACCATAAAAGGAACAAAATGACACCGTAAACAAATTTCAAGAAAGAAAAATCAACAAAAGACAAAGAATACAGACTTCTCAGAGAGCTCTTCCCTTCCCCTTCACTCCCTCGTCCGGATCTACATAGTTGACCACGCCCGGGTTCTGTTTCATTGCGTCGAAAGATGGGAACGATGGACTGGCGTTAAGGTTGACTTAAAATACACAGTTAGAAAATGCTATTTAGTTGGCAGTCAGCCTTGCTGAAGACAAAACTTACTCGTCTTTAGCTGGTGGCCGCCCGAGAATGACGCTGACTCTTGTGGATTTTCGATAACAGTTTCAGGCTGTGAGATGTTCTTCTGTTCGGCTATTATTTTATCAGCGGTGGCTCGCGTATGGCTCTGAATATGTAAATATAATCAAATGTACCTTGTAACCTAATGGCGAGCATTGTACGGCGAGCCGCAGCGGTGGGATTCCCGAGCTTTCGATTATTCGCTCTTCTCTTTCGGACTCTCTGGGACTGCCGCGTCGCAGATGAGAGTCGTTTGGGAAGCTGCGTTGCGCTAGTACGACTTTTGCGAGATTCCATTGGCGTGTCTTGGTATATCGGTGAGTCTGAGTTAAAACGCCTGTATTAGCAACACCCTTCACGCTGGACAAGATAGGAATTGAAAATGGCAAGAGCATACCTTGTTGATGGCTTGGCGAGACCGAGGTCAACCAAGTCTTGAGAGTGTCGCTTGGCGTAGAAATCTCATCGTGGCCGTATTTTTGGATACCATAGGGGGTAGGGTGTGGTAGTGGCGATGGGCTTTTTGGGTACTGCCGAGGTGCGACAGCGGCATCAGTCGGTGGAGCTGGAGAGCTTGGCCCTGCTCGATGTTTGTCTCTGGCCCTAATTTCATCTTCAGACATGCCGAGTACAATGGCGCCGTTGATATGATTGCGAATGTATTTGTGAAATCTAGCCTTCCGGTCGAGGTCTGACTGTGCCGACGGGGTGTTTTGAGTTGATTTTGGCGGGGCCTCGGGGGACTCGTGAGGATCATGTTGCAACTGGACCCAGGCTCTGTGCTGATTGAGACAAGTACCCCGTGTGCAGATATGCTGCTCATTGAGCTCGACGTCCCAAATGATGTCTGTGAAGAAGTCCCAGTTCAACTCATCATCGTCATATCCAGAATCCATAGCTAAAAAAATATCATCCACCAAAATATGAAGAAGGCCCCTTGTATCCGGTGGTTCGTTAAGAGGACAGACTTGACAGGCCTCTCCCGTGTGTGCGATCAGCTCTCCGAAGCCAGCACCGAACAGCGGGATGCAGTTGAGATGCTTGGCGAGGCAACTCCATCCGGCACTCTTCGTGTCGAGAACCTCAAGTCGCGACTTGATTTGTTTGCCAGGTGCAGGGTATGCGACATGGCGAAAATCAAATCCCCTCATCTGGGGCGAGTTTGCCAACTGTATAATTCCACTAGGATCTTTTGTAGCATCATAGTAGTCCCGAATCCAAAAGATGGCATCACATATATCTTCTACCGTCGAAGAGAGCATCAATGTATTGTCTCCATTGTCAAGTCGTATGTTTTGGCACCGACTCAGTATTTGATAGGACACTTTCCTATACGGAACACCGGTCTCATCTCCACCAACACACAAGTCAGTTTGCTTTGCCAGAAAATCGATACCGTAGTCTTTTGTCTTGACTTGTTCGATATGGCAACGAAGAAGATGTAGTAAGGCCAAAGTTCCTCGGACAAGCCAGATCTTTGACGTCTCTGTGTCAAAGAACAAAAAGTGTAAGCTTGATACTTCTCGTAGCAAATCAATATACGGACGTGATGGGCGCCCCAGTCTATCGTTTTTTCCCAAACCTATGTTTGAGCTACGACGGAGTCTCATTCCCACTTGGAACGTATCGCCGCCACGGTCATTGTCTCGGGGGCGCGATAATCCGACGTCGTACTGCACACCATCGCTCTCAGAGTACCTTCCTAGTTACAACATCAGCAAGTAAAATATCAGTCGGCCCATTTGCTGTTCACTCACCGGCGTTAGACTCGGCCCGGGGGCTCCAACCCAGAATATGGCGTCGTTTGACGAGACTAGAATAGTCCAGTGCCAGCGATACACCCGAGGACTCGATGCTCGGAAGCCGCGAGTCCGCGTATGAAATGTAAGTTCCATCGTCGTTGTGAAGAAAATGCCAAACTATAACTGTATCCGTGACTTGTGTGACCACCAGAATCGTCGAAAATCCTTTTATGAATGTCCTGCCACGGAAATTGACCAAGTATGTGGTTCCCGCAAGTGCTGCCATCACTTCAAGCGATGCCTCTAAGCCAGCGACCTGTGTCGCCCGCCTTGGCACAGGAAACCTAGCCGCGACAACGATACCGCGATTGAGTAAATCCCCCCAGCAGTTTCCCGGTGATTGTGGATTTATAGGGATGCGTTCAGGATGTTTAGGCGTAAATACATGAATATCGAAACATAAGTCGCCAGGCTTTATTCGTCGGAGGTTAGAAAACCGAAATGAAGAAAATTGCACAGTTGTCTTACTCTGAGCCTTGTCGCCCGTCTCAGTTGTCTCATTCGGAACCGTACCATCTTTTCCTGTAGTCTCACTCCCAGCCTCGTCGTGTCTCAGTGAAAGACTTAGCCAAGCCAGTAGCTCTGCAGCAACGGTCATCATATATAGTGGCATTCCCGTGCATTCAACCCAAAAAACCTTGTTGCATAGTAAGACCTTGATGTTTCCCCGTGGTCCTGTGTCTTTGTAACTCTTGTCGTTCAGGAAATCGGACAGTGCTTGCTGCAGCATATTCAACAGCTCGACCCCATCACTCCCCCACACTTGATCGACATAC
Organism: Ophiostoma piceae; assembly: GCA_032248835.1. Classification (NCBI taxonomy): domain Eukaryota; kingdom Fungi; phylum Ascomycota; class Sordariomycetes; order Ophiostomatales; family Ophiostomataceae; genus Ophiostoma; species Ophiostoma piceae. Next base: position 5,986,908 of record CP135122.1, read on the forward strand.
TCCCTGCATGTGCTGGCCTGCATATTGTTTTCGCTGCCTGTGAGCACAACCGCCTTTCCTAGCGTGTCTGGAATACCAAAGTCATACTGCTGGACCTGATGGAAATGGGGTATATCCAAATCCATGGCAAATCGGGCCCTGATTGCGCCGAGCCCGAATTGCAACTTGTCTCCTTGCTGAAAAGCAGCCGCCTCCCGAATGGTAGGGTAAAAGTCGATTTTTTGGCCTAAAATGGACGTGAATTCGAGCTTCTTGTGGTTTTCAATCCGCCATATAAGCCAATTGTAAGCGCTTGTGTTTTTAATCGTGGCGACAAGTGTGTCCACGGCACTTGTGAAGTTGCCAATTTGAGGCTCTAGAGTGAGGAACGAGTCGTCTGATGTAGTATGAGAACGGTGAATTGTTTGAAAAATAAATTGCCTGTGAATTAGAGAAAGGACAGAATTCAGTAAGTCTTTCGTTTTGTGTTTTCGCTGTTTATCAACTTTTCTTAGAATGGCCATCTATTACTGACCTCGCATCACAATCAGCAATAGCTTCCCAAAGCCCACTTATGTCTTCTCCGTGTAGTTCGGCTTCGACCTTAACGTAAAATACTTCTAGCCCTCTTTTGACGGCTATGTGCGAGTGTTCGGAGTTGTCGGGGAGAAAGTTGGGAGAAAGTGAGTAGCCCAGACTAGTGTGAAAGGCTCTGGTGAGATTGTCGATCCTAGCTGGAGTAGTTGTGTTTTTCTGGTCTTTTACGACGCCCTCAAATCGTCCATTGATTGTTATTGTTGTCCACTGGGATATATCTGGATTGGTGTAATCAGGCGTTTGCTCGGTGCACTCCCACAGGTCGAGCCCGTGGTCACCCTGCTCAACAAGTTTCGTGGTAGTTATCCATTTGACATCATCTTCTTCTGACAGCTCCATCAGATACTTCTCGATCCCCAATCTTGTGCCAGAGGGAATGGCCGAAAGGTCAGTCACGATGACAGTCCGATACGAGAGATAACGTAATGTGCGTAGTGTGAGGATCAATAGAGTCTTTATGATCTCAGAGCGGTCAAGGGAAACATTATCTCTCCCGCCGTCGTACAGTTCGGGAAGTCGGAGTTGAAGTGTTTTGACGTTCTGCACAAGATTGGCGAGTAGTCCCAAAAGAACATCCGCACATGTCGCTTGTTGATCGCTGCTATCTGCAGATAGGTAGAAGGTTGAGACTGATCCCCACCTTTCGTTTGCTGTTCTTCCAGAGTACCTCTGCACAGCGATAATGGTATGTGAAAGTGCGGATGTGACTCCGGTGTCTTTGTTAAAGATGATAATTCGTTTGGATACGCTGTCCTGGATTTTCTGGTTTACGCTGGAGGCTATTTCGTCGGTGATAACAGGCGCAGCCTCTATACAAGAAGTAAGGCGTTTCTGCTGGACAAGCCCGATGTTTGTTGGACGCCCATGGACTGTCCTCTGTATTCCATAAGACTGTTTGAGCCAACGCATCGTACTCTTCTCGTCGCCATCTCGGAAAGTGATCGTCTCCCCAAGAATACCAAGCAGGTAATGTGCATCGCCTTCTTCACGAGGAGCTTCCAAAGACTCGATCCACCTCCATCTTTCCTGAAACGAAAACGACTCCATATGACAAAATGGGTGTAATGCGGACAACGGTAACTTGGTAATGTTGCAGATGACATGACGCAAGGACCGCTTGTCTCCTATGTAGCGGCCGTCCATGTCAAAAAACTTGACAACTCGCGGAGCGATAAGTTCTGACAGCATCCAAACGCTGGAAAACCACTCTGATCTTCGAAATTCTTCCATGTTTGGGGGATGCGGTGCAACATCAACATTCACATTTGTGCTACGTACCGCGCTTTGGGCACTGTGTAAATATGAGCCTTCATACTGAGAGTTCCGGTCAAACACATCTTTGTGTGGGGTGAGTTCGTCGTGCTTTTGAACGGGATCGGGGAGTAAGTAATCCCGGAGAAAAACACAGAAAAATTGAGCTTTCCGGCAAATGTCGAACCTGTTGTTGGTAACAAACTCGACGTCATGATCGTTCCTCTTATCGACGCAGCATGATTCAGCCCAGATATACCGAATACCATGATTTAGGGCTTGGCGCGCACATATCTCGAGTTCCCGGTATCCAGGCGTCTTCTTGACAGATGGTAGTTCGTTTATTTTATTAAAGTAAAATTTAGAGGCATCTTCGTTCCTGTTGGGTGCAAGGATCACGTAGTCGTCGTCGATATCGAGAAAACTCGGGCCCGGTAACAAGTTGTTGTAAGCGTCATCCGACAGGTCGTCATTATTAGTCGATTTATCGAATAGGTCTGGGCATGGGTTTTCCCTTTGGTAGAAATGGTGATACGGAATATCTTGGTCCTCCCCAAAGTCAAAGGAAAGTTCAGAGCCTTCACCCTCATTGATGCGGATGAAGCGCATTGTTGTTTTGCTAGCTTATGCACAGATGGAGAGCTGGCTTGTGTTGACGATGGTATAATTGTCAAGAAAAACTAGGAGTTGATGCTGGGGTTTTGTATGTGAGAAGAGAGGGGTCATCACAACCTCAAAAACCGCTCTTGTCCGTCAGTGCCCGACATAATTGCACATTTGCAGGATTCGCCAAAAAAAAAGGCGACGTGGCACAATATGAAGGAGGGGTAACATATGCCGACCATATCTTGGTCACGGAATGATATGCCTAGCATCCCGCCTTGATAACTACGCATGATATGTTCATTGGCTATTACCCTCATGTCTGTCGAGTGCAAGTGTCGTAGGCACAGCCAAAAACCGAAACTATGCTAACTAGAGGAAAGACATATGTCCGCTGTGGTTTTCTTGGGCGGTGGTAGCGGTGTTGCTGGGTAGGCTTATCGTGATGTGTGTGGGAAAAGCATCACAACGCATAGCCTCTCCGTGCTGATATCTTGTATGTAAAAGTAAATATATCTATGTATGCGTAAGGTGTTTAGTCGGTATCCCCAGTAAGAAACAAAACATAAAACAAGATAACATAATGGGTATCATCAAAACAAAGACCATGCAAAATAGTATCCCGAAACGAAATCGAAAACGCCGCAGTACACCGCTAAACCCATGAGAACATAAAACGATATGAACATAAGAAAATTCTCAAAAAACGCACAACGTCGTAAACGTGCACCGCCAGACATAAACCAAAGCAGCACATTATAAAGCCTTTCCTTTTCCTTTCGAGTCCGGATTTGGATCCACATACGAGCTCACTCGTGGGTTTCGCATCATGTCCTTGACCAGCGACATTTGTGCGTTGTCGTTGTCACCTTTAAAAACAGCGTCAGTACGGGAAACTTTGTCGAATCGGGTATTGCTCGTGGGTAGATTCTAACCTGTATCTGATTGCTGTTCACTCGCGACAAGCGTTGTTGCTGGCGACCGGTCTTCAGAACTAGAAAATTCCGGTCTCGCTCGCGTCTGGTCTGTGGTATCGTAAGTAGAAGTACTCAACAAGAATTGCAGTGATGCCTTTAAGCCATGCTTACCGTGCTGCTTTGGGCTGAGAATTTGCTCTATAGGCTGCGTTTCCCGTTCAACTAGTTCAGGCTTCGTGTTGACATCGGAGCTGGTTGATCTCATGCGTTTTCTAGTCTGGGATTCTGGCGAGCTGGCACGGGTCACGGCTGTTACGGATAATATTACTGTCAGTGACTTGCTAGCTTGTATTCCACAGAAATATGACGCGGTGACTGACCTGCCTGCTGGTCCGAAGACGCGGGAGGCGACTCAACCACTGAGCTGTCGGAAGATACGCATAAAGGCTCCCAACCGAGAGGGAGAAAACTGCTTTCATTTGTCGGAGGAGCTGACTGCCAGATGGGAGGTGGACTTCTGGGATATTGTTTCGGTTCAGAAGCCGTTTTGTTTGATTCGGTGCCTGATGCTGTTTCTTCTGAAGATCCATGTCTGGCTTGGATTTCCTCTTTGGACATGCCCAGAACAATAGCACCGTTGACGTGCGTTTGGATATACTCAATGAACTGCTTGCTATGTGAAGGTCGATGTCGCTGCAAGGTAGACGTTTGATTATATCCCGACTCTGTGCTTTCAACGGACTTGTAAACATAAGCCCGGCCACTGTTGAGGCAGCTGGTACCGTGAACACTTGACTTGTTGAAATCCACGTCCCAAGTCATATCATTGAAGACATGCCAACTCATATCATCCCCACCCTCCGATTTTATATAGCGCAGAATATCCTGCACGAGAACGCAGAGAAGGCCCTTCGTGTCGGGTTGTTGTAGCATCGGCGAGCATTCTGAGCAGGAGCCACCAGTGTGCTGTATCAGGTTCCCGAAGCCAGCGCCAAAAAGTGGAACACACTCGAAATGTTGAGGCAGACAGGACCATCCGGCGCTGGCAGGATCCATCTTTTCAAGTCGGGACTTGACAGTCTGGATAGCTGCAACATGCCGGAAGTCAAATCCCATCATATGGGTCATACCGCGAACTTGGACCATCCCCCCGGGATTCTTGCGCCTAGAGAAAAATTCCTTGATCAGAAAGATAAGCTGCGAGATATCTTCAACTTTACTTGACAACATCAGAGACTTGTCATCCATATAAAGCTGCACACGTCGGCACTGATATAGAATGTTAAAGGCCATCTGTGCTTCTGTTTTTTTGTTTTTATCCCCCTTGAATATCAAGTCAGACTGTTCCGGCAGGAATATCGTGGCGGAATCCCCTTTTCTACTATGTTCGATATGACATCGTAGGAGGTACAGCAACGCCAAACTTCCTTCAGCAAGCCAAGCCTTGGAGGTTTCTGTATCATAAAGCAAAAACTTGTAGCATGATATATGACGCAGTAGTTCAGAGTATGTGATCTCCGGATACCATGGTCTCCCCTTCGAGCTGATGAGAATGGACGAGTCAAGAAATAGCGGGTAACCTGGACTTAATCTTTCACAGTCAGGATCGTTGGCGTAAGGTGTAGATAGCTTCACATTGTAATCGCCATCGCTACCAGATAAGGTGCCTAGTCACCGTTATTTTAGTGACTGGTTCATCAAGAATTATACGCCGATCACTCACCTGCAATCCACTCAGCCTGAGGGCTCCATCCCAGAATGTGGCGTCTTTTGACAAGTTCCGGGTAGCTGAGTGCCAATGACTTCCCTGGTGATTTGCTGGCATCGATTTGCCCGTCCGTGTACGAAATGCGCGTCTCTCTGCTCTCGCTGTACAGGAAATGCCACAATACAGTCGAGTCAGTCATTTCAGTGACAACCAGCATTGTGGAAAATCCCTTGATATAGGTTTTGTCACAAAAGTTGACCAAGTATTTGGCTCCCGCGAGCGCTGTCATAATCTCAAGCGAAACTTCCAAACCACCCGAAGGTATCGGTCGCCAGGGCACGGGGAATTGGGTTGTCGTTACTGTACAGTAGTGAAACAAGTGTGTCCAACAGTTATCCCGGGAATAAAGCAGAGACTCAGTAAGGACTGCCTGAATATGGAAAATAAAGCCGTCATCCGACTTTTGCGGGGTGAAAGAAAATTGAGAAAATGACAATATTGTAGAAGGGTTGGGTGAGCCGTCGTCTTGAGCTTCTCTGAGAATCGAGCTGAGCCAGGTGATTAACTCTGCTGCAACAGCCACAGTATAGACTGGCATACCTATACAGTGTATCTCGAGGTTTTCGCCGCTGCTCGAAATCTCAAAGCCTTGGGATTGCGATGGGGGTTTTGATGAAGCTTCCCAGAGAGACAGGGCATGCTGTAGCATAGCCAGAAGTTCGATACCTTCACGTCCCCAAGTTTTCTCGATGTAGTCCCTACATGTGGTTGGTTGCCTGAATGAAGTCTTCGCCGCTTGTGAGTACCACTGCTTTCTCGGCCATTTCCGCTAAACTGCAGCCGTATCCCTGTGATTTGTGGAAGTCGCGAATTTTCCAGTCTGTCTTGAACTGTACATTGAAAAATTGTGATGCCGGAAATACTTTGTTGCTAGCAGCGATCTCGCGTCTAGGGACCAACGTGCGCCGAACGACATCGTCAATTTTGAAATGATCTCCGTCGATGATACTGTAGTCCAGCTCCATATAGGTTTCGATTCGCCACCGTAGCCAACGGAAAGAGGTCGTATTAGTGATGGAATTAATGTACCTGTCATATAAACTCCACAGCCAAGGCTTAATCCAGGTTCGAAAAGCGGGCGCGTCTGTTGTTTGCTTTTGGCAGTTGTGAATGTTGAAGTGAATATTGTAAATAATATGGCTAAAAATACTGTGTCAAAATACAATCTCGGCTGATATATGGGTGGGGAAGGCCAATGACCAACTAACCTGGCTTTGCAATGAAGTAGAGATTGATAAATATTATCTCTCTCGTTCAAGTCCAGCTCATCCACAATCTTCTCTAGGAACCGATTCAAGGCGCGATCGAGCAAAACACGACAGTATTCAGAGTTGTCCGGGAAAAACTCCATGGACAGAGAGGGACCCAATCGGGCTGCGAATAATTTGACAAAGACTCTATCCTCAATGGATCTGACAAATTGTCGCATTATTTGGTCTTTTTCCGAGTCCCGATCCGAATTTTTGCTTGCTCTTTTTGTCCATCGATGTATGTCGTGCTGTGCGCTGTAAGCTGTGGGGTTTATCGACTCCCAATACTCAAATCCTTGGCGGTCATGGTCAGTGTCGGTGATGGTTGTTATCCATTTGACTCCGTTGTCCTTCGTAGCTTCCTCCATGAACGATTCTAGTCTTGATTTCGTTTCGGGAAGAAGGCCAACCAGGTCAGTCACGATGACCACCCGGCGTGGCATAGATCGCAGATGTTTTAGCGCAAATATCAGTACGTCCTCTAGAAAATCAGACTGGCTGGCGATTTTGGAGCGTTTGATATAGCCGTAGTCATCGACATATTCTTCCTTGATCGCGGAAAGTGCGAGATCGGGAGATGGCGCAAAGTTTGAGATGAGGGCAGTGAGAATGTCCACATATGTAGATTGCTGTGCACCTCTCTCTTCGCCGAGGTGGCAGGTGGAGACAAGTCCCCATGGCTGATGTATCACCCTGCTGGTGTACCTGTGGGCGGCAAGAACTGTGAGTGCTAGTGCTGATGCGGCTTCGGGATTCGGGTGAAATATGGCGATTTTGTTTTCTCTGCAGTCTTGCACTCTCTTGTTGACGCTGGAGGCTATGTCTGCGGTTATGGCCGGCAGGCGTAGTGAGAGGCTTGGATTGATGTCTTTGGTTCTCCACGAGCTTAGCACCCTCTTCAGGAGAATCGAACTTTTGATCATGTCCACCATTTCCTTTCCATCGCGGTATTCAAACGAGATATGGTTTGCGACTATGCCTGGCATACTATACGCTCGGTCTTCTTCCCGTGCGACGTTCAGCTTCTCAATCCACTTCCACCGTGTCTCGATCGAATACTGGCCCCCTTTATAGAGTTGTAAATATGGATTGGTTATCACTCGCAAAGGCAATTCGGTGATTCTAGCAATAATATGGCACATGGTAAACTTGTCTCCCACGTACCGACCCGTGACATCGAAAAACCTGACAGCTTTCGGTGCAATAAGCTCCTGCAGCATCAAACAGCTGGTGAACCATTGTGACTGTTTCAGGTGTTCAATTTCCAATATCTGTGCTTCAGTGTAGTTTGGGCTCTCTTGTTGAAAATAAATCGGGTTGTGGTTATTGTTATGGTCGACGAATGGGTCTGGAAAGGGAAATATTGAAGGAGAGTGTTCACTTTGTTTGGCGGAAATCCCTTCGTTGGTAACAGTGTCGGGCAGCGAGTAATCCTCAAGGACGACACAGCAAAACCGGGATGCTCTGTGGATTCTGAATCTGTTTCGGATGGCATAATTGACCTCGTCAAGGACGGACTGGTCGACACAGAAGGCATCGAACCAGATGTAGTTTACTTTCTGACTCAGAGCCTGGCGTGCACATAATTCAAGAGCTTGACGGCCGGGCTTCATCCTATCTGATTGAAGCTGGTGCCTGAACTCTGGGTAGGATACGTTATTCTCTCCATTGATGCCGGTGTGGGACAGGGTAACGAAGTCGGGGATTTCATGGTGCCTTTGTTGTGCTTGCGCACTAGATCCATCGTGCGCCCGGCGCCGTCTGCGGCTTCGGGATGTTACAGAGTGAACTTGTTCTCTTTCTTGATTGGATTCTTCAAAACATTCGTCAAATTCCTTATCCGAGAATTCCTCGAAGGAAAACTTCGTGTTGTCGTCGTCTGTCACGTCGATTTTTATGAGACGCATATCGGCGGCGGCGGTGGGGAGATTTTGGCGTCCAAGAAGACAGCAAGAGTAAATGAAAAGCCAAACAGCGAGACGTATGCACAGAGTATTGACATAGAGGCTAGGAAAAATAAAAAATGGTTCGGTCTGATGAGGATGAAAACGGCTGTAGGGAGAGCAAGGTGATGCTGTAACTATAATATGGGATAGAGTGGTCATCACGACAACGTCATCTGGACCTCCCAATAGGAGCGCCTCAAAAATGGCACAGTTACGTGATTCGCCAGCAAGAGCGGTATGATACGATATTGGAAGGAGGGGTTAGGTCCTCGCTGGCCATTTTGCTTCGTCAGAAAGTGGTATGCATAGCATTCCGCCTTGGTAATCCCGACGACATGCATTCTCATGGTCAGCATGCATAATATTGAGGCTGCTCACTGGTCGATATAAGATACGTGTCATCGATGGTTGGCACCTTTAAAACGAGGCGGGATAAAAACGAACTAGGATAGAGATTCTAGACTTTGATCGAAAGCCAAGGGCGGCAGAGATAACAAAGTGCAAAAGTGCCAACCAGTAAGAAAGCCGCCGTTGACGTGGCCTGGATGGACAGCGCCTTTATCACTCATACTCTGCATGGATAAGGGAGAACTCCGGCCACCTAGTCTTTCCTCAAAGACCAGATATCGGAGTTGGGAAGAGCGTGACTTAATTCTTGTTATCCATTACATATCACAAAGTCGGATCTAGAGCAGTGATTGGGCAAATTTTGACGCGCGTGATGGTGGCTGCATGACGCGAAAGCACATTTGTTGGCGATCTTGTATTGACAGATAGGCATTGAATGTTTCGGTGGTCAGCAACATGCCACGATGTACTTGGGATGAAATATTCGTGTTGTAGGCAGTACATTTCAACGTTACTGCATGTGCATATGCTTGCTTACGAAAGTCAGCTATTTTGGTCAATTGTCATCCGTTTTCATCACATAGACGGCAACATCACAACACTCATTCATGTTCAGTTTAGGAAATAATATTCAGATTGAGTGGAATCTCGATAAACATGAGCGAAATATAAAAAACTAGTACTCTTCGGCACACAATGCCGGTATAGGACACCGCGCCGCACAACTTTATGCTTCGGGGTACATTTGACTTAGACGACGACTGTCTCATAACAGCAACAGCTGTAGCCAAGCCAACAGCCACGACCGGCATTGTAGCACGACTGCAGTCCATGTCATGGATGCAGTATTAGCGGGGGACAATGTAAACCACTTATAGAAGAATCTTTCTTGTCCTTTGGCCAACACTGTACAACACATAGACATAGACCGGCACTACTCGTTTTGTCTGTGTGAAAAATCGTAGTCTAGTATTTGTTGTGTGACTTCGCTTCTGCAGCAGGGATCCGAAAATTATGGCCCTGTCAGGACTGAAAACTCTTTGCGGTGGTTCTGCACTTCATCGTTGTCCAGTGGCCAGACATTGGTGCGGCTGAGAATGTCATCAACAAGCTCTGGCGGAAGTTTTTGGGCCAGCAGCCTGCGAACAGGTGGCGTCCACCAATCATGGTTCTGCGGTGGTACATTGCGCGTCGAGCACAGGCGGTAGTTGGGATCGACGAGATACAGCGTGAGCCATCGCAGCCGGCCGGGGCGCGTGGCGTCGCGGAGCTCAAACGGCTCGATGCGGTGCTGCATGACGCTGGGAAATGTGAGCAGGCGTCCGCTCCCCGGACCGGTCCCGTCAGACTCGGGCCCCGGGGACAGCAAGTTAAGTGACATTGGCAGCTGATTCTGGTCTGCATCAGTCATCAAATGGGGGAACCTGCCCGACTGGGACACGTTGTAAATTTCGCCCAGCACGCCTGTACAGTTTATCGAGTTTCCCACCCTTTGGTCGTATGCATTGTTGTCGCCGCATCCTTTTTGGTGGAAAGCGATGCGCGGTGCAGTTATGTTGTCTGCATCAAAGACGAAGACAGCGACCGCCGCCACGTGCTCGTTGAGGCGGCCTGGAATACGCCAGCCATTGTTGACACTCCGTCTATTGAGAAGCAAAGGATTATTCTCCATCAAACTTTTCTTGAGCAGCCTGGCTGCCACTGCAGTGTATGCGGCGCTGCAGTCTGCCGCATCCGGGGCATATGCTGGCTCGTCGGGCGTAAGCTCAATGCCCTGAATCTCGGCAAACACTTGAAGCCCTTTGTCGCGAAAGTGCTCTTGCAACGGCAAGAAAGCACAATTCTCTGTATCAGGAGGCCCTTTCTTTTGAGCCTCTCCTCCACGCCGCATTTCATGCCCGCACCAACCTCGCTCACGTAGTGGCAGCTCTTTGATAATGGCGCGGTTGCCATGCTGGCCGCACTTCCACTCGTCATACGAGAATGCTGTGCCTGGTTCTGGGTGCTTGAACCCCTCACGGTTGCTCGTGGAGTACTCTGCGCCAAACGTGACAATGCGGAGCGGCACTCGGCCCAGCTGAAAGCTGATATCAGGGTTGTATGCATCCTGGTGACCAGGCGTGATGCAGTCATTCCAGGGCTCGATACAGTGTGACAGTGTATTTTCGATGGCAGTGTACACATCCTTATAGTCTGGGTGGATGTCATTAATGTAGGAGGTGATCCGGACAGGCGTTGTCTTGGCATTGCTTTCTGCGTCGAGGTTGAGTTCAATATCGAAGGGAAGACACTGGTACTTTTTGCACCACGCATCTTCATTACTCACTGAACCGTTGCTTTCTATGCCAAAGCGTCGTTTAGGCACTGACATATCTGGCCGTGGTGGTATCGTTGCACCGGCATAAGACCCGAAAATATCATCGAGAGAAACAGTGCCCCCGTCTTGCAGCACCAAAGATCGACCATATACCAGCGGGAACTTGAGGGGGTCGGCAATCTTCTGAATCATGTGCGCCGAACCGTTAATGTCACGGACCCGGCCATTGTGTGAAGGCTTCCATTGCCAGTTTACAAGAGAATCATCCGACATTTCTGGCCACCGCTCAATGGTGCTTGTCACGGCGGGAGAATCCGACGGAGCGAGTGCCTTCAAGTTCAAGGCCATTTTGACTTCAGCTTTTGCTTTAGCAATTGCACCTGGTTCGCAGTAATGTTCCGTCGGTTCTGTAGCAGCCGTGGCCATAAGCTCAACTCCGCGACGCAGAGCCAACGCAAGCGTTCCGAGATCAATGCTGTCGATTTTACAAACACATGTCCCTGTATCTAGAACGCGCACACGACCGTGCTCTTTGTAATCACGGGCCTTGTCGCGCAGCTCCCGCACACACCAGTCCCATGTCGCACCGCGCAACAGTCTTGGGTTGGACAGAAGAACATCTGCTGCTGTTCTGCCATGTGTATCGTCGCACTCTTGCGTTTCGATGCGCTCAGCCTCCAAGGCGGCACGCCACTGAACGACAATGTCGTCGTCAAAGACGGACTCGCTCCAGCCGGGCTTGTCTGTCAGGCGGTCCATGATGATAACCATTGCCTTCTCCTGTGCTGTCACCAGCGGGCTCTGCCGCCATTCGTTGAAACTATGCGCGAACCTTATATTCGCTGGGTGCTGAAAGAACACCGGTACGCCGCCAAAGCCGGGCACGCGTAGTGGCCCGCGCCCACTGTTGCACATCATAGGGGTCGTTGCCGACGCCATCCTGGTCATTTGGTGGCACCCACAATGGCAGTAGAGGTTGTTGCAATGGTCAAAGTCAATCTGCGGCCATTACATCGTACTCAGTAGAGGCCACGCATGCTTACCAGGTGGCCACGGTGTTGCAACCCCGGCACTGAGGCGTGTTTGTATTAGGAAGGTGGGATTGTCCCATTATTGTTATAAACTCATACAATCGTTCACAGGTTTTCGGATATTTGACTTTGAGGATGAAAAATAAACAAAACGTGTTTGAAAACTGTAAAAACCTATATAAAAATAATTTATTAATTAATTACAATCATAAAACGAAAGAAAAAACTAGAAAAAATCCCAATCACAAATAAAAAATGTCACATCTAATGACAACGTTTTATGATACGAAGACATCCAGATTCTCAACATCGTCAACTTTCTATTCGCACTATTACCGAGAGCCCCCACCGCTGCCTAAAGTCGCGAGAGTGCCCACGTGATCGCGCGACACTCTCACTGGACGCGACCCGCTTTGGTGAGAGACACTCGAGTTTGTCGCGTCAACGTGTAGACGACAACTTCCTATTTTGCAAATATTACATAATCGTGCATTTGTGTGACCTCGACGACCTTGTGTCACTTCAGCGTCGTTGTTGCCTACACGGAGAGCTGTTTTGTCTCTGGAGGATTTCATTCACTTACTTTTCTTCTCTTTTTCTTTTCTCTCTTTCCAGCCAAAGCTCTCTATAGATCATCGTCACATTCTCCAAGCTGAAGCCACCAAGTTGACACCGTGATCACTACTTCAGATGAGCCATGCCGTTCCCGTTCAGTCATGTGTGCGACCTCCTGCAGCAGGTATGCGACCTGCCGCCGGCCCGACGGAACCAGCCGCGGGCCGTGAACCAGCTCGTGTATGCCTGGTTTCACAAGCACCGCGAGGCCGTCGATGAGCTGTCTGTCCCGCCTGAGTCTTCTGATCCAAAAGACCCGCCAAAGACAAAGCCAAAGTTGAACCCCGCGGTGGCCCTGCTGTCTACTCTTCTCCCCGAGCGCCGGCCAGACCGTGTTTACGGCCTCCAAGCCCGTGGCCTCCAGCGGATCCTCATTCGGATTCTGGGCATCGGCCACTCGCGCGTTGCCGAGCTGAACCGGTGGGAGCGGCCTGTCGAGTACGGCGATGCCGTCGATCTTGCGGACTGTGTCGAGGCCATCTTGAGGATTACGCCGAACCCGGCCACGAAGAAGCCTGTGACGGTCGAGGAGGTTGATGCGGTTTTGGACGTGGTGGCGGCTCGGTGCCGGTTCAGTGCGCCGTCGATCCGCGAGGATGCGTCGGCTGCATTGGTATCATCCCCGACACAAGCAGCACTGGGCAGTCTATACCTAAGACTGGATGCACGCGGAGCAAAGTGGCTGACACGCCTCATCCTCAAAGACTTTCGACCAGTCGTTCTGGACGATGGTGCTATCACACGAGCATTCCACCCGTCGCTGCCCATGGCGCTTCAAGTCCACTCTAGCCTAGATGCTGCAGTTTTGTCGCTGCAAGAAAACTCAGACGACACCAGCAGACAATGCAAGCCTCTGCTCGGCGTCAAGGTCGGCCGGCAGCAGTGGCAGAAAGGCCGCAGCATCGAGCACTGCGTCAACATGGCCGGCCCGCACCGCATGAGCTGCGAGCGCAAGATGGACGGTGAGTACGTGCAGCTGCATGTCGACCTCACGACCAAATCAGACAGAGACTGCTTGCAAATATTCTCCAAGAGCGGCAAGGACAGCACATGGGACCGCGTCAATGTGCACGGCGCCATCCGTGATGCGTTGCGGATCGGGCGTGCAGATTGCAAGTTGACGACGGGGTGCATTCTAGAGGGCGAGATGCTGGCCTACGACGACCGCACCGGCAAGATTCTGGATTTCGATGCCATCCGCAAGCACGTCAACCGCAGGGGCACCAAGATCTTTAATACGAAAGACGAGTACGTTTTATTAGGAGACAAACAGATAAACAGGACTAATGGATAGAACGCAAGACCACGAACATCTGATGATGGTGTGGTACGATGCACTGCTGGTGGACGGCGAGTCGCTGCTGGGCATGTCCCACGCGGATCGCTTCCGCCGGCTCGAAGAGCTTGTCGACTGCCGGCCGGGCCACTCTGAGCTGGTGCAGCGCGAGGTCATTGACTTTGGCAGCCGGGGTGCCGCATCGCAGCTGCGGCAGATGTTTGCCAAGTGCATTTCTGCTAGTCTGGAAGGGCTCGTAATCAAGCCCGACGACGACCCCTATTTTGATTTTGCCGATGCCGACACAACAAAGAAGCGGCCGTTCCGCTCGCACTGCATTAAGCTCAAGAAGGAGTACATTGGCACGTTTGGCGAGGTGGGCGATTTTGCCGTCATTGGCGCCCGCTACGATGCCACCAAGGCCATGGAGTACCCGCCCGGCACCGTCCCCGGCCGCATACGCTGGACGCACTTTTTCATCGGGTGCCTCGACATGGCCAAGTCGACCAAGACGCGGCCGTTCTTCGTCGTCACCAACGTCGTGACGCTGACGGCGGCGCAGATGACCACTTTCCACACGCACTGCCGGCCGCGCGTGGTGCCGTTTGTGCTCGATGCCAAACAGGCACTCGCCGACCGCAAGCACTGCCTGCCCGACTGCGCGTTTGACTTTGCGCGCATCGAGCCTGGCATTGACGGCTGCAAGGGCGGCCCGACGGAGCTGTTTGCAGAACCGCCAGTGATGGACATTCGCTGCTTTTCGTTCCACCGGCAGGGCTACGGGCGGTTCTGGAGCCCGCGGTTTGCGTGCGTCGTCAAGTTTCATTTCGACCGGACGTACCTGGATGTCATAACGTACGATGCACTGCAGGATTTGGGTGATGAGGACTCGGCGCGGCGGGCCGCCTGTGACGATGGAGAAGAAAATGAAAATGGCAACGACGACCTGGTTGACCTGACCTTGGACACGGTCGATAAGAACGCCGATGAAGCACACTGGGTTGCGCAGCTGAAGAAAGCCGATAGACGCGGAATCGCCGTGGACGCGGAGACGAGTCAGTCGTCGGGCGCGGCGACAACAGAGCGGAGTCAATCGTCAGTGAGCCAGTTGTCGATGTCGTCCCTTCCTAGCGCACGCGCTCTTGCCTGCTCGCAACTACACACACAATACACAGACACACAGACACATAACGACCTTTACGAACACGATACACACGATACCCACAATACACATAGACTACACGAGATTCACGAAATGGACGAGACAGACACGGACCAACAGACAGAGAGAGAGACCAGTGTTGAGGCCGACTCGCAGGCGAGCGAGTGGGTTGAGAAGTCGCCGGTGAAGACGCCGGTGAAGAGGTCGCCAGCGAAGCAGTCGCCGAGGCGGTCTGCAGTCAGCGTTGGGGTTAAGCGCCAGGCGGTTATTGACTTGACAGAGGATGTGGGCAGTGCAGAGCAAGATGCAAAGGAGGATGAGAAGAGGGATGCAAAGGATCTGACTGCACAAAGCGGCCTTTACTACGACCACTACGACAGCGACTACGACAGCGACGCGAGCCAACAGGGCATTGCGCTCTTGTTTGCCGAAGAAGAAGCGCGGCTGTCGCAGCTGAGCCAGTCGTTTAGTCAGTCGTATTCGCAGGCGTATTCTCAGCCTACGTCTCAGCCTAGTCAGCCGCCCGCGACTTCACCGCCGTCGAGCTTCATGTCTGCACCGCCCCCATCAAGCCAGCAACAGCAAAGCATGCCCTCAATTGATGGCCAACTCGGCCAACTTCAAAGCCAAAGCCAACCGACTACAACTCAAAGCCAACGCCCAACACAAAAGAGACTGCGGACATGGGACGTGGCCGACATGCCGAGCATGTCGCCTATTTCGCCGCCCGCTCTGAAGAGGGCACGCAGCAGTCGAGTTTGATTTTGCTGTCAATTATCAAATTGGCCAGCACGTCAAACAGACATGAAGCAAGGGGCTGGCATGTCAGATGGAAGATTTAGAGAAGGATCAGTACAGAATCATAGCCGCGTTTGTCAATCCAACCCAACCAATTCAATGTATGACAGTCTCGCTCCAACAACTGCTACCTGCATGCTCGGAGACACTCGTGACACAGCTCGACAAGTTGCCTAATTGGTTAATGATCTGTGTAGGACAGTCTCTGTGCTCTGTGTACAGTACATCGTAGAAGAACTTGATGACCCCTATTCATATTCATTTGCACATTTTATATTTGCACAAATTGTTCACCCTGATCCTGATCCTGCCTATTCCTATTCACACTCTACAAATGGCGAAAACCATTCGCTTCCAGCGAGTGTAAATAGTCTTGAGAAATCTTGCAAAAGTTTTGTCCACGTGCGCTCTGATCATCTCATCTGATCAGTATCCGTGTTTGTCCAGTTTGATAAACAGATCGCACGCCAACGAGTATGGAGCACGGGTAGTTATGGAGGTAGACGGATAGTGATTCAGAAGAACAGACGAGGAAATAACTCCAAAAAATAAGAATACGAAGTAGAAGAAGAAAAAGGAGAATAAGCATGTTTCGAAGATCAAACAGCGGGTGTCTAGGGATCAGAGAGCGAGGATCAAAGCGTGCAGAGTTGGAGTTGGAGGAGAGTTGCAGTGCACGCTGTTTCAGGTCATTGTAGCTGTCAAGATAAAATTACAGAGCATAGACCATAGCCAGTTGAGGTCAGTGGAAATACTACAGACAAGGTAATAAGCTCGCCTTCTAGGGGTTGATATTCGGGAAGAACAGACGATGCCCGTGCGGTAGAGGTGGAAGAGGTGGAGGGAGTAAACATCCGAGAGTAAACACGAAATATCGTTGAATACAAATAGAGTGCTGTCAATATCAAATGCTGAGTAATTGACGGCGGCTCAGGAGATTGTCAATATTTTGAAATAGAACAGCCTCACATTGATGATACCACGGGAGCAAAAAGACGACGGTGAATTCGGAGTACTGAGAGTCAGCAAATGCAAAATTGGGCGTCCAATATTGCCACATTTCATTTTGCCTGCATGAGACCCTGGTCTTCTTTTCTTTTCTTTCTTTTGATTTTCTGTGGTGATCCACCCGATACCACCTCCAGCGCCTGTTGAGCCTGTCTGCCTGTGTTTATTTTTGTATCAGATAAATCAACTAAAAAGTGAATACTACTTCCGTCTCGCACTCTAACCGACGCCGCTCTCGCCTTGCCATCGCCTGACGCCTTGACCACCACCAGACTAGCCCACGTCGCAATGGAGAGATTACCCGCCCGTCTCAATCTGTCCGCCTCTCTTTCTAGAGATTGCAACAGCATAATATATGCATGCATAATACCGCGCAACTGGCATTGGTCGGTGATGCGAGGAGGATTGTTGTGCAGATCCAACTGCGTCTATCGGTGTGGTGTGTGTTGTGGTCGGTATCGTAGTCTCTCTGTTGTCACGTATTTCAGACAGCTATCTTTCATCAACACCCTTCATATACCTCAACGCACGCCAACAGTCTCACGTCCATGTTGGCTCTTTGACTCCGTGTCCGCGCAGGGTTGCACTTGTTGCGCAGTGACAGAGTGGCGGAGGATATGAAGACATGTCAAGGCGAATACTTTGTACAGATACAGAGTACATCGGCGCAAGATGCCGAGCGACGAATTCAAAAACAATACAAATCGCCGTCAGCATGCACCGCGCTTGTTTGTGCACTCACAGTCGAGGTACTCCCTCCCTGCTCATCCTTCTTGTCCAGCAACTCCGCCCTCGTGCATGCGACTCCGTACTAGTACAGTAGTATCTCACGAATGCTAAGAAGACTCTGAAAAGAGCGAGGATATATTGCAACTGTACTGTATGTAGCGTAGCGTCCGGCGTGCATATGCTAGCCGTTTTGAATATTGCCACGGATGAGACAGTAGTTAGGTAGCTGTACTTCGTAGGGGTCGAGATGTCGCCGAATTCTGCTCTGTCTCTCTTCTATCGGCTTGATCTTGATTTGCCACGCGAGAACAGCCCGAGATGACTGTGTTACAAGATGAACACAGCGTCTATTCGATGGGTATCAGACACAGAGATCATGGAGGGAAAACAAGAAATCAGAGACAACAGCAAAGACAAAAGAACAAAAAGAACCAGACATCAAAGAGACCCCTGCTCGCCCTGCACCACCCCTGTCCTCATAAGACGGAACTGCTCGCTACCGCCATCCCGCCACCTACTTCGTAGCCACCTTTCCGTGGCCTGGTCTTCCCGTCGTCTTCTCTGTCTCTCTTCCGCCCCCTCTACTCTACTGCCCTCACATCTCACTTTCATAACCAGCTACTGCAAAGCAACCACACAACACCATCCTCTCTTTTCCCATCTCCTTCCCCATCTAGATGAAAGATGGGAAGATCAGCAAGATAGTCACAAGTAGTGCGAACCATTCCAGACATGCTAGTGCAAACCGCTTATGCAAAGCAAACCGTTATTCCACATGCGATCATCTCGAAGCTTGTCTGTATTCTATTTCTATTTCTGTTCTTTTCTTCTTGATGAGAGATCTACAGAACATCGCCTACGATGCAGAGTACATCCTCTGGGTCATGCAACGGGTCTCTCTCAACGTTTGAATGCATTTGAGCAGCCACGCTGACTTCAACTGTGATACTCGGCATGGCTATGATAAACTAAAGTAAATTCATAACATCAACAAAATAAAGTACAAAGAAAGAAAGCTCAAACCTCTCCGTAAACAACCTTACCTCTCCACCACCACAACACCCTTGCATCGTCTGTTGTCCGTGTCCTGGCTGTTGTACTCAGTATCTGTTGTATCTCCTCTCATTTTTACTTTTTCCTGTTTCTGTTTCGTTTGCTCGGATCCTCAGTATCTACAACTCCCATCTACTCTACCACCACCAACACTACCTCATCCTGCTCTGACCGGCTCCCACGTCTCTCCATCTTCATCCCATACACATCGCCTCCTGACTCCTGGATCACATCCTCTGCTACCTTGTTTCTTTTTATTTCTATTTATTTTCTTTTGATTATCTGTGCCTCATCGCACTAGCCTTCTCTCTCTCTACTCTCCCTGCCTCATCATCTCGAGATATAAATCATCGCATCCCCATCTCATCTCATCTCCACCTCACCCCAGTCCATCACTCTCTCTACCTTTACCTCTACCTCTACCTCTACCTCTACCTCTACCTCTACCTCTTCACTTTCATCAGCATCTACCTTCTACTGCCGGCTAGCCGCACTTTTACTCTCTTGTTACTCTATTTCTGTCCTCATCTTCAATTCACTTCCGTGTGGGTCAATGCTTTGAAAGCTTCACCTCACTTTTCTTCTCTACTATCAGTACAACTTTGATTCTTCCTTGTTATTCCCTTCAGCTACTACTGTTACTGCTACCTCCGCTTCGGTCTACCACCTATTTATATTTCGTGTCTTAAAGGTCAGTTCCACTTTCCCGCCGCCCAGCTGGTCTTTGTGTAATACAAATCGGTCTCGATCCCGGCCGGCGCTTAGCACTCATTTGTTCTATTCTGGGCTTGTACTGTCCATTTTCTCGGTCTATCTTCTTCCTTTCGAATACATAACTAACGGTTCAGCCTCTGCTGATCTTTCCTCTCTCTCTCTTTATTCACTTCATCCTCATCAAAATGGCAAAGACTCTTGCTGCCCTCGCCGGCCTGCTGGCTGTCGCCTCCGGCGCCGCCGTCTGCAAACCCCCAAAGACCACCTCCAACGCAAGCATCGTCTACACCCTGCCCGCCGCCGGCTCCGGCCACGAGCTCGCCGCACCCCCCGCCGACGTCCAGCTCCTCAAGATCGCTGTCGGCCACGGCCTGCAAAATTATACCTGTGCCTCGTCGACGGCAACCGCTGTCGCCACCGGTGCCCTCGCTGTGCTCTACGATGTCACCGCCGTCTACCCTGGCGCGTCGTCGCTGACGCGCGACCAGTTTGACGCCCTCGCCGACAGCGTGCTGTACGGCACCGGCCTGCCCCTCAACCTCGTCGACGCCGCCATGACATCGGTCGGCGCCACTGCCGCCACCTACTCGGCCTACAATGCCGCCGCCGATCCTTTCGTCGCCAACACGCCCGCCCTCAACCTCAACACTATTGCCAACACCACCGGTCTGCCCACGGCGCCCGTCCTGGGCCACCACTACTTTGACCAGAGCGGCATCCCGTCGTTTGACCTGTTTGCCGACAACAGCCTGTTTGGCAGCATGAGCAAGACGGACTCGACGACGTCGACGTACCACGCCGACGCCGGCCCGATGGGCACGGGCAGCGTGCCGTGGCTGTTGCTGAGTGCCAACGCCAACGGCCTGTCGCGGGGCGTCAAGTACGTGTACCGCGTGGTGACGGCGGGCGGCGTCGCTGTGTCGTGCTCGCTGGTGCAGAACGGCACGAGCAATGTGCCGTACACTGCGCAATACTGGTTCTATGGTTGATTTTCTTTTTTCTTTCTTTTGTCTTCTTTCTTTTTCTTTCTCTTTCTTCTTTTCTCTTCTTCATACCATGCATAGAGCTGGGAACGGTCTGGCGTCTCATGTTTTTATTTCTCTTTACTTTTCTTTCTTTCTCCTCTACTTTACTTCTCTAATATCCGGCGAGCCGTGGATACGCACTCGAATAATGTACATAACAGTGCCAAAATTCAGATGCACCGTTGACTATTAAAATGAATCATTATTGAATTTTTGCCTCAAACACGAAACAGTAAACGTAAAGTAATGTCGCTTACAAGATTGGCGGCCCGTAAAGCCACCCGTCGACAAGAATAGATTCAGCAAATCACATAATACCAAGATCATCAGCGTTTAATTCGTGATTATGTAATCTTTGATGATGACGAACTATGAGTAGCTCTGGTGGAGACGGCAACCGCCGGTTGACTCACGCGCCACCAGTTTGATTTTACAGTTGAATATATTTATGCTTGAAGTATTAAAGTCATTTTGGTCAACTCTATCATACGTAACACATTTCACTACAGTTTGAATGTGACCGATATGCAGATTCCATAGCTCAGTCACATTTAAATCGATACAGTGTTGTTAGTCGGTCTCCACTTGTTGTCTACACAAGGCGATAACCCCACTATCCACTAGCATCTATCTAGCATCAACGATTCGCATCTCGCATCATCAGCATCGCGCTTGCTCGTCACTATCATCACCACCATCAACCAACCATAAACATGTCGAAAGCACAACTATCCCGTCTGATTGACCTACCAGACGACGCCCTCGACCAGGTCATCGAGTATGCCCGCACGCTGTCCAAGCCAGCCGCCGTCGAGCACTTCTCCAATCTGCTCGGCGACTCCCCGGCGGCCATTGAGTTTATCTCGTCGTTCAACTCCCGAGGCTCGGCTCCAAAACCACCTGCACCGGTACCTACACCTTCACCCGCACCGACTTCGACATCTTCTACCCTCCCAGAACCGGCGCCGCGCCACCAGCGCCAAAAGAAGAAGAAGGCCGCCCTGCACACACCCCCGCCGCGCCAGATCGCTGCCGTCGAGCCGTCCGGGGCCGTCTACAAGAAGAAGAACATCGAGGATGACTACATGGGCGGTGGCAGTGGTGGTAGCAAGAGGGGATCAGGGGTGAACACCCCGCGGCCTCCGTCGCCGACTCAGTCTCAGTCTCAGTCTCACACACCACCACAGCAAGCACCCCCATCACAGGCACAGAAGAGCCGCGCGGGCGGCACCCTCATCTCAGACGCCCTCGCCCCGAAGCCGAAAAAGACAAAGCCGGCTACTGTCGCCAAAATCTCAATCACCGGCGGCACCGCCATGCACGGCGCATCCACCGCCCTCACGGATCTTGAGAAGGCCATCCGCACTCTGGAGATTTCTACCAACCCTACTCTCAAAGACGCGGCAGAGAGTGACGACGATCGCCGCTGCAACTGCGTCGGCACGCGCCACCCGCTGCAGACCGCCGCGCCCAACTGCACATCCTGCGGCAAGGTCATCTGTGTCCGTGAAGGTCTGGGGCCCTGCACATTCTGCGGCACGCCGCTGCTGTCGTCCTCCGACGTCCAGGCCATGATCAGCGAGCTGCGCGCCGAGCGCGGCCGCGAGCGCATGGCGGCCGACCGTGCCGCGCACAAGAAAACCACCGTCAAGGGCGGCTCGTCCCACCCGGCGGGCGCGCACATGGTCGCCGGCAAGGCCAAGTGGGGCGGCGACGACGCCGGTTTTGTGAGTTTGCAGGAGGCCGTGCGCAAACCCGAGACGGACGGCGCCGCCAAAGCCCGCGCGCACCGCGACAAGCTGCTGGCCTTCCAGGCGCAAAACGCCCAGCGCACGACGGTGCGCGACGAGGCGGCCGACTACGACGTCGGCGACGCCATGGCGGCACAGACGGGCGGCTTTGCGCGCAACCTGTGGGCGACGCCCGAGGAGCGCGCGCACAAGCTGCGCCAGCAGCAGAAGCTGCTGCGCGAGATGGAGTGGAACGCGCGGCCCGAGTACGAGAAGCGGCAGCAGGTGCTGAGCATCGACGTCAGCGGGCGCAAGGTGTTTCGGAAAATGGCGGCCGTGGAGCGCCCGCCGTCGCCGATTGCGGACGACGATTTCGAGGACGACGAGTACGGCGTCGGCAAGAATGCGGCGGTGCTGACCGACGCCGACGGCAACAAGGGGAAGAAAGAGGGCACGTTCAGCAACAACCCGCTGCTCGGCAAGATGATCAAGCCGGTGTACGACGCACAGAGCCGCGCAGAGCGGCAGCGCGCAGTAGAGCGCGAGGCGCAGCGCGAGAAGCAAAAGGAGCTGGAGATTGAGCAGCGGCGCGAGCAGAAGCGCGAGAACAAGAAGAACGGCAAGGGCAAGGAGAAGGTGGTGCCTGCCGGTCCGTCGCAGGAAGAAGAGCCGGAAGTGGTGCACCTGCGCGGCCGTGCCGATGCGGGCGAGAAGCGCTGGCGGCGTGTGCAGGACGACGTCGACAACGAGGCGGTCATCCTGGACGGCGGCATCTACGGCAGTGCGCCACCAGCCGTCGGCGACGAGCCAGCATGTGGGTAGGTGTACTTCATGTTTATGAATAGAATAAAATAGAATAATAGAATATCAATCATTACGTCTAATGTCTATGGGTATAGTGCGAGTAAACAAAACAGAATGTAACAACTAGACGACAACACCTTCACTGCTGCTCCCCTTTTCTTTTTCCTGTTGTACTTTGGCCTCCTTCTTCTGGTGCCGCTTGTCGCGTCGGCGCTCCTCGCTCGCCTTCATCTCCGCCCGGTACCGCACGCCGTTGCGCATCAATAACAGATTGAGTGGCATAAACACAACGTACAGACAGCCCAGCATGAAAAACGCCCAGCCAATGCCCATGCCGTCAATCATCGGCACAATCACCGCACTGAACAGCGCGCCCAGCAGGCACCGCGCCAGGTTGTTGGCCGCCACGGCTGCGCCTGCGTGGCCCGGCGTCACGTCGATCAGCAGCACGCTCACCGTGTTGTTGTACCCGACCATGCCGACGCCATAAAAGAAGTTGAGGACGCACGGCACGGCGACCGACACGCGCTGCTGCAGCACCCAGCCCCAGCACAGAATCACGGCCGCCGCCAGCATCGCCAGCGGCACGCCAATCTCGAGCCGCGCGCGCTCAATGGGAAACTGCGACAGGTCCGTCTGGCGCGCCTTGTCGACGGGCAGGCCGAGGCGGCGCGCGTGGCGGCGGTAGTTCCAGTTCATCAGCGGGCCCATGACAAACGCCGTCAGCGCAGAGCCGGCGGCCATGGGAATGTACATCAAGCCAATCACCAAATCGTTGTAGCCGTAGATGGCCTGGAACTGCGACGGCAGCGCCACGGAAATCGAGTAGAAGCCGGCAAAGATGATGGCGTTGTAGCCGACGAGGATGCCGATTTCTTTCTCGAAGAGCATCAGGAGCGAGCGCAGCGGGTTGGGAATTTTGAGTGTCAGCGGCGTGCGGATCGAGCTGGCGCGCGTCGTCGTGCGCTCCAGGCCGTTGTTGACGTCGAGGCCCTGCGCGGCGTTCTGCGCCCGGATGGCCTTGTGCCGGCGGTGCGCGCGCTTGCCGCGCCAGTCGCTAAACAGCTGCTGGAACGTGCGATACACAGGGTGCGGCCGGATCGAGCCGTCGCCGACAATGTTGCGGCAGGTCTCGGGCAGGAACAAAAGAAGAGCGACAAACGTGACGGCCGACGAGATGGCCAGGAACCAAAAGATGCTGCGCCAGCCGAGGTACTGCGACAGCACGCCGCCCAGGATGGGGCCGACGGTGGGCGCGAGCACGACGGGCAGCACGGTAAAGCCAATGTACTGGCCGCGCTCGGCGCTGGTGACAATGTCGGCGACGACGGCCTGGCACAGCGCAATGGTGCTGCTGGAGCCGGCGGACTGGATGCAGCGGATGACGAGCAGCGACGCGTAGTTGCGGCACAGCGCGAGGCCGATGTTGGCGGCAATGTAGACGACAAAGCAGACAATGTAGGCGGGGCGGCGGCCGGCGCCGTCGGCCAGGCCGCCGACAAACATGGGTGTGATACCCTGCAGGATCATGTACGTGGTCATAGTCAGGTTGACCTGGGTGGCAGAGATGTGAAAGTCGGCGGCGAGGACGTTGAGGGCGGGCAGGTAGATCTGGGCGGTGACGGGCGAGAAGAAGGCGGCGAGTGAGACGGCGAGGACGATCATGCGCTTCTCGAACTGGGAGTAGATGGAGTAGGGCGGCGGTGCGGCGGACTGGACGGGGGCCAGCGCCTCGACGTCGGGGTCGCTGTCGTGGTTGCTATCGCTGTGGTCGTCATGGTCATGGTCGTGATCTTCATGATTGTCGTCACTCAAAGGGACGTCATTGACGCCGTTCTTGGACTCTGACGACACCCGTCTCGACACGGACGAGCTGTCCGTCTCCAGTTTATCTGTCGTAAGCCCGTCCTTATCGAGGCCGGCTGCCGGTTGTTGAGGTATTGATTCGTCTGACATGGTGTATCGTGATACTTGGATGGTTGAGAGAACCGCCAATGCTATGAATCATGTCGGCAGGTACGTCATATATATAAACCAAAGAAAAACAAAAATAGAAAGAGCAAGATAGGAAGACGGCGTGAAGGTGTCCGTGTCGATATCGAGATGGAGGCGAAGATCCACTAAACGCACTGCTTGCTCGGCTAGTGGCCGGTGGCGATGCCGGGTGCCGAGCCGGCTTCTGTAGCATCTATAGCTTGGCTAACTCTAACTAGAAGCAGTAACTAAAAGAACCCCTGCTACCGTCGCAAACTCACGCCAATAGCAGGCATTGGATTTGCACTAGCAGGCGATTGGAATGTTTTTGAATACGAGCGACAACAGCAGAAAGATAGCGGGAATTAGACGGAGTGTAATGGTCCGCAGTAGGGCTTTTTGGTGACCGAAAACTCGCATCAAAAATAAAAGTCAAAACATCGGTACCGACTCGGGCGACAATGACGACACAACGACAGACAAAATTCAAACAAAAATAAACAACACCTCTCAGTGAGTATCAACGACAAACGACAAAAAAAATGATCGATCACGGGATCGAACCGCGGACCTGCGCCGTGTTAAGGCGCCGTCATAACCAACTAGACCAATCGACCGTAAAATACAAGAGAACAATGTTCGAGAAAGGTGCTCTCGAGCCGAGACTCGAGAGGCATCAGGATTTGAGCCCGATGCGGGGGTCGAACCCGCAACCTTGAGATTAAGAGTCTCA
>CP135122.1:6012545-6116527 GCA_032248835.1 Ophiostoma piceae
AGCGGGACGTGCTGGTGGGTTTTTGTGGGAGAACTTTCTTCTCAAAGAGATAAAGAAGAAAAAAAATAGAAAAAGGACGCCGTTGATGACCCGGCACTTGGCCGGCACTCACGGCAAACTGGCAGAGTAAGAGAGAAACGACCAAAAAGTATGTCGAGAAAGTGACGAGGATAAAATTAAGCAGTCGGTATGTTTGAATTTGACTGGGTTGCATAAAAACTTGTCATCACGACGTGCGTATTGGAGTATTTATTCTGCACAGGAAACTTCGTGAATGATTGCCAGAGAGAATGCGAGTTAACAGGTAGTTTATAAGATTAGTTCGGGTCCAACTACCAAGAAACAAAATTATCAAAACAAAAGCAAACACATGAGGGTATTCCAAGTAGAGTATCCAAAAGCACAAGATGGCCAAAATGTATTTTCATAAATCGTAAATATTCAACTGCAGCCTATCCTGCAGCTGTTTGATATCCCCTAAATTCACCACCGCAGACCCCATGTCTGGGAAACGCCAAAACTGCTCGCCTCCGATCCGAGACCGAGACTCCGAAACGGCTGGCCGACCATGGTCATCAGATCGAGCGGCATCTGCGTGCGCTCGAGGGGCGCGCCCATGGGCAGCGTCAGTAATAGTGTCGACGTCTCGAAGCCTTCCTGGCCCGGACGCGACGCAGGGCCGGCGCGGCCATGCAGATTAAAGTGGGCGCGCGCGCGCGCCGCTTCGGCGTTGACTTCAAACGGACTCGGCGTGGCTTGCGACAGGGTCTGGTAGAAGGGATATACCTGCGCGTGGAGGGCCTGCGCGGCAGCCTGGGGGTCGCTGCAGAGGTCGTGGTTGCTTCCACTAGCAGTCGACAGCACGCCAATGCAGACGCCGGCGCGCTTCAGGTCGTCCTGCCACGTCTCCCAGTGGCAGCCGTGGGCCTGTTTCTGCGCGACCACGTGCAGCAGGACAATGCATGCCGAGTATGCCTGCAGCGTCACGATCCAGCTGCTGCTGCTGTCGGAGCCGCCCTTTTCCTTTTCGGCGCCCATCTGGTGCAGCACCGAGCAGATGGTGGCCGAGCTGCGCGCCGCGTCGGCGCCCTGCAGCAGCAGGTCGATCGGGATAGACTCGGGCGCTTCCGAGCGGTGCATGATTTGCTCGCGGAAGAGGGTGCTGTACTGCGACGCCATGCGGCGGTAGGTCTGGAGGACGGCACCGAGATACAGCAGGTGGAGGTGGTAGATGGAGCGCAGGACGTCGGGCGGGAAGGTGACGCTGTTGTTGCTGGCGACATAGTTGCTGCCGCCGGGCAGATTGGGCAGGTGAATGCCAGCCGGCAGGTTTGCGTACCAGCTCTTTAAGTCACGAATGGCCGACTCAAAAGAGAGCACGGAAATCGACTTGAAGCCGAGGTGGACGCGCAGGTTCTCGACACTCAAAACGGAGACCTTGGCAAACTCGTTGTTGATAATCTCGCGAATGTCGTTGGACGGTTCAAAGTCGATGGAAGAGGGCTGTTTGTTAGTTGTGTGCTTAAGAAAAAGATAAACTGGTGACTTACGCTGATCTTTTCAAAGTCAACCTCTTGGCCTGTTATGGAGACCATGGCAACGTTGAGCCAGCTCGACATAAACACAAGCGTCCGCCAGATGCGGCGCTGCTTGTTCCACTCGGCCATGGACATGCTCGGATCGGCGGGCTTGCTGTTGGGCAGCCCCCATGACCGACACAGCTTCATGCCGATGCCGATCCAGATGCTCGCCATGGTGTTTCTGCTCATCATGTTGAACAGAGCGAGCAGTGCGGCGAGCTTGGCGGCAAGAAGCGGCGATGCCTCGAGGGCGAGGTCAAAGTGGTGCTTGGCGATGTCGTAGACAGCATTGCAGGCAAAGCGGTCGTACGACGGAGATGCACTTCCCGTATTTGTGTTTGTGCTGGGTGTGTTTCCCGTCGTGGCGGCATGCCGCATGCCGACAGCGACAATACCCGCCAGACACGACGTGGCAATCTTCTTCTCGTCGGCGCTAGCGGGCGCGGGCGGCGGAGGAGCGGAAGCGCGCGCTGTTGCTGCTGTCGACGGCCGCGATAATGGCAGCTGTGCGTCAAAGACGACATTGACAAACGTCTGTGCCTCTTGCTCGGAGAAGACATGAAATAAAGGATTGCGGTTGTCGTAAAACTCGGCGAGGGCCTTTTTTGTTACCGAGTAGCTGGGAAAGACGAGCTCGACGGCGACGGTAAGTAGAGGGGGTGCGGGGCTGCTGTGGATCGGTAGTTGTGCTCTGCTTTGATTTTGGTGACTGTGGTGGCTGTGTCCGTGTCCATGGTGGTGGCTGTTGAAGCTAAAGTGCAGGTCCTCACTGTCGGTATTCAAAAGTAGATTCACGCTCTGTCGCGGGCTGTGGTCGGCCATTTCCGTCTCGGCCTCGGCGCCGGGGCTGCCGCGCGGGCTGTTGCGTGGGCTGTTTCGTGGACTTGCACCCGGACTAGCACCAGGACTGGTGTGCTGTGTGTTTGCCGATGTTGCGGACGTCGACGTTGCTGATATTGACGACAGCTGGCCGGACGCGAGGGCGGAGGTGGGTGCCGATGCCGACGACGGGCCGGGGCTGCCCAGACCCAAACTTGAACTGGAGTTGTCGCCGCCCTCGCGCAGAATGGTGACGGGATCCTCAATGGTGCGCATGCGCTGCATCATGCGTTCGGCCTCGGCGGCGGGCGCCGAGCGCAGCGACGAAAAGACGGACTCGTAGGCGGCGAGGCGCGCGCGCATGGCGGCCTGGCGCGACTGGCCGGCCTCGCCCTCGTAGCCGCAGGGGCGGTCGCGGTCGATGCAGTTGCCGCAGCGGGGCCGGCCGCCGTCGCACTTTGCCTTCATCTGGCGGCACATCTGGCAGGCCTGTGCGACGCTGCGGATGCGCTTGAGGAGCTTTCGCTGGTTTGAGACGGGGGACGAGCTGTAGCTGTTTTCGTCGGTGGAGAGGTCGTCTGCGCGCTGTTTCGCGACGCGGTCCGGGGCGGGCAGTATTGCCCTGAACGCCGGGTCGCCTCCCATTGTGTGTAAGTGTGTGTGTGTGTTGTATGTTGTAGTAGTATGAGTGTTGGTGGATGGGTAAGGGTTCTTGGCGTCGACGATGCAGGGTCAAGCTGAACTGAGTAGCTGAGAGTATTCAAGTCGAGCTGAGAACAAGGCGAGTGCAGAGATGCAGATGTCGATCAGATACAAATAAATCAGACGATATGTCGTCATGTATGATGTCGGTGGCTTGGGGTCAAGGGTTATATGAGAGGTGAAGGATAAAGTATTAACAGGCGGTCATAATATTAATGGCATGATAGGGAGAAGAGAAGGACAGGAGGAGGGGAAGAAGAGGCGAGAAGAGAGAAGCATCACGGATGTGGATGAGGGACCCGAGTATATGAGGAAGATACATGCAGTATGAGATGCAGGAGCAGGGGTAAATAGAATAAGGCAGGTGCGTGAAGAAGAGAGAAAATAAATGGTGAAGGAGAAACCAGAAAGGAAAGCACGATGGGTACGTCAGTCGTGGTTGCCGGCGCGGGTCTCGACTCACGGCCCAGGCATCGCGAGGGAGCAAACGCCGGAGATGCTGCAGCGATGCAAGGCGGGAATATTTGTATTACCGTCAGTATTTGAAGTGATAGAGAAATATAAGAATACAAAAATACAAAATAATATAACATCAACGGAATATTGCAGTGGGAGACAAGAACCCGAATATCGAGTAAAAGTTGCTGTTAGAAATAAAGCAATAATCCGAAATAGGAAAGACTCCCATCAGGGCGGAAGCGAGCCAGCCCCAAGCCCAAGGGCAATGGCCCGTTTCGGCTGTACTTGTAGTGTGTACTCAGTACTGTCTAGGACCATGTGGCTCTGTGGCTAATGGCCGATCTAGAGCGTCTCGATCGAGGCTCGGGATTAGATTCACATATAGAGAGGCCTCGTGGAGTTTATCCATTTGGGGTGCATGTTCTGCATCGCTTGTGAATAGTGTGGTGGATGGGGAAATATTAGTGGTTGTCAGCTGTTTCTTGGTGCAGTGGCAGTGGTGCTATTCGGTGTGTTTGTCCCTTTGGTCCACAGTAGGTGCCGATACTGAGTAGACAGGGGAAAGGCGAGAGCAGAGGAGGGAAGGTCCTGTTGGCCGCCTTACGATATGGGTCTGTATTGAGAAGAGTGTCAAAAATAGATGTGGAAAAAGATGATATGAGAAACATACAAGAGGAGGGTAGAAGAGGCATACTGAGTAGAAAAACAATGAAAAAGAAAAGAAACAAAAAGACAAGACAGACAGACAAAAGAGACTTACCCCGGCGTTTAGTGGCGTGGGCGGCTTTAGTGCTGAGAGTGGCCCGACTTGGCTGTTGACAACGTTTTCTTTTCTTTTTCTTGTTTCTTTTTGCTGTCATGTATTCTGCTCAGCTACTCGATTCGATATTAACCCAGTTCTCAATATCCGCACTATCACAATATCACAATCACAATATTTACAAATATTCCACTATCTGATCTCATCCAGGCAGATGGTGATGTTCCGAGTGATGAGAAGAGATGAGAAGATGAGAGAAGAGCAGAGCAACAGAGAAGAAGCAGTGCAGATACAGATGCAGATACAGATGCGAGTGCGAATCACATAGGAATGCAATGAAGTTGCTCTAATCAAATAGCAATATCAACCACCCATCAGACGACACCGCATCTCAGACGGCCGGGCCAGGCCACCCCACCTCGTGCCACGCGACACCGTCCGCATTCTGTGCATTGTATCTGTGCGACAGGCAGACTAACAACTGACAGCACACTAGCACACCAGCACTACTGAGGACAGTGACTGCACTAACACGGACAGCACCCACTCACAGCACGCGGAAGAGGCGGCGGTCGTTGCGAGCCTGGACCCTTCAGGCCGAGTCCAGACTCTGCCAGACTGCAGGACTCGCTCACGTCCCTCCCTCGCTACATTTCTCTTTTCTCTATTTCCTTTCCTCATAACTACCACTCTGTCTCACACCACACGGGCATTTCGCATTTCTCGATCGCCAGATTTCTTCTAGTCTTGCGCATCGCGTAACGCTCCCGTCGCACTTTCCCTTTTTGATTGTCTTTCTTTTCTTTTTTCTTTTCCCTCTTTCCTGCTTTGCTGACTCGTTCAAACATCATCGCTCCTACCTTTTCTACTTTTCATCACGCATGGGGAGTGCTGTTTTTATCGTACCACTCGACAACGTCCGGTCGCACCTTCTACAATGTGGTTATTTGCCGGCCCTATGTATCTTGTATCCCACCTCTCGTGCATACCAGCTACTTCGTAAGCTCAGCCCAGCCCAGACTCTCCCAACCCCTGTCCACCCTGTCGAGGCGCCGACCCGTCAGCCATCAGCCGTCACACCCACGAGGTCTAGATCGTGCTTTCCTATTTAGTCTTTGCTCTGCGTCGTCCTTGATTCGTCTACTTTCTCTTTTTCCATCTCAAGATCGTACTGTAGCTACTGAGTACCTTCTCTCTTATTCGCATTATTCTACTCTCTACCT
This sequence comes from Ophiostoma piceae, assembly GCA_032248835.1. NCBI lineage: Eukaryota > Fungi > Ascomycota > Sordariomycetes > Ophiostomatales > Ophiostomataceae > Ophiostoma > Ophiostoma piceae. The sequence continues at coordinate 6,018,089 of CP135122.1, forward strand.
CTCCTTCCTCTTCCTGCCTTTGCCCTCCCTGCTCCCTTGCTCTCCCCAGTCTACTCGAGACTCCGCCCTCCAACGGCCAAACCCGAAACCCACCATAATCGATTATCGATTGCTCCGTAATTAATAGTGAGCAGAGTAGTCGATCAGCTGACGATTGTATTTGAGTTTGTGTTTTAGTACTCTGTAGATATTCCGATTTCTACAGTTGTAGACCTCAGCCGCGCCAATACTAATCAATACTAAATGCTGAATACGTCGTACTCCGTATTGTTCCTTTTTCTTTCTCTCGTAGACGTTGAAATGACGAGAGAACGGTTTGTTTTCGGGGCCGAACGATCTCCGCAGCTGTTTATTTTGTTTTTGGTGTGATTATCTTCCAAGGGCGGTTATGTTTTAATGTTTGGAGTTGATGACACTGTTTGGTTTGATTTCTATTCATTTTATTTTCACCTTAATATATGCTTACTATTTTGGCTTTTAATTTTGACTTCTTAAGTCATAATTATTCATTATTTTTAACTCGTTTTGATTTATACTATGCGTAAAGTAAAAGAAAATTAAAAATAATTAAGCAGTTGATGATGGCTCTTCTCATTTCCCTCTGTTTTTCCTAAAATATTTTGGCACTTTCGCAAGTCGAACATCATCCAAGAAAAAAGCAGACACCGAGAATCTCATAGTTATTATTCAACAAAGTTTTATTGTAATTCCACCTCAAGGCTTGTCTCGTCTTTTTCGGCTTCCCCTCGTTTCTCTCATATTTCTTCATGTTGTAAATTTTCTTTTTCCTCTTCGATTCGTATGACCTCTCTACTTTCTCTATATTTCGCTGTCTCCTCGATTTCAAATACTCGTTAAATATTCTTCCTTTTGGCAGACATCTTTTTCTACATTGTTTCTACATATTCTACACAATTCTCCTAGCCTCAACTTAAAAGCAGCATGTAGAGTGAGGACGAAGAAAAGAGAAAAATTGACAAAACCCACCTCGGCTGAGATCAAATCCCATCCATTGCACAACGACCCATTCGCTTTTCCATTTCATTCCCATATTCCATTTGCATTTGCCCTGAAAATCGATAGACATAATCGATACAAACAATCAATAGAATGTGCATCTCCGTTCTGCAAACGGCAAGGTCGCTCCGTGCCATGTGTCTCTTTTCTTTTTCTTTTTCTTTTCTTTTTTTCTCTATTACTGTCATCATTCAGTCATCCGTATCCATCCATCAGCCAAACCAACGGCCCGGAGTCTTTCCCTTTTAGCCGTAGTTATTTCTTCCTTCACATTCAACACACTTATTCCCAGACGGAGCATTCGCTACGAGCCCAGGCGTCTGGAACGCCAGCTGCCACATGGCCAGATAGATGCAGATGGCTGCATGAGAGTGGATTGCATGGGTGCATGGGTAGATGTCTACTCAGTAGAGTACGCTCTACTTCAATGAAATCCCCGTATGGTCGGGGTCTTTTCCGTGGCACAGTCCTGCATGTCTTGTCCATGGAAGCTGAGTGTCTGAGCGTGAGATATCGATATCTGTCTGTATTGGCCAATCCCGAGGAATTGCAGACAGAACTCTACTGAAAGGGAAAACGAAGACTGCAACTGTCATACCTTTGTCATCGATCCGTAGCTGCCTGCCCCTTTGCCCCTCGACCCTTGTCGCGGTTGTTTTGTATTCCCTTCATCCTTCCTGTCCCTGCCACCGGAGATTTCACCGTCGTGATTCCTTTTTATTTTTATTTGTTTATTTGATATTTTATTGGTTGCTCTCGTCACTCTTGCCATCTGCCTTATCATGACGAGTCGGTGCACAACAGCACACGTCTCACCGTTTCACTGCCAAACTGTCTCACTGCAACGGCATGATCCAAATGATTAATAAACAGATCTAGACTCGAGACATCACAGAGGAGGCAGAATCTGGGCCGCCCGCATCTGCTCAAACACGCGTCCCCAGGCATCCGTCGTGTCCCGCTCCTCGGCAAAGCCAACACTGTCTGCACCCGAGCCGTACATCTTGTCCATGTCGTACTCCCGGTCCTGGTCAAACTGGCTCAGCAGAAAGTACTCGAACCCGGGAATGATGCGCGCGTGGTCGGCGTAGCCTCGCTGTAGATTGTATTTTTTCTCGAGTGCCTCCCACTCACTGATGTGTGCCCGGATCCACGCGCGCACCTCCAGCGGGTTGTCCTTTTCTAATTTGACGCCTTTCAACCCAAAGAGAGCACACAGATCGGGCCACCGCGTCGCCCACGACCGCGGCGCCTGCTCGTCGGCAATATTAAACGCGTCGCCCTTGGCCGTGCCGCGGTATTTTTCGGAGAGACTCACAGCAATCGTCTGCCGCGCCATCATCGCCGCGATCGAGTCGTTGCTCAGCGCCGTCCAGCTGCCGGTCGTGCCCGGGAACGGGCAGTCGGCGCCGGCGCCATGCACGGCGCGGTACAAACTCAGAAAGAAGCCGAGGGACGACGCGAGCGAGTAAAAGTTCTCGTTGGGCACGAAGCCGACGACAATGTCGGGGCGCGTGTCGATCCAGCTCCAGGGTTTGGTGCGCGCGTACTCGGTCAGAAAGTCGATCTGCGGGAGGTAGAACAGGCCAAAGGCGGACTGGCCGGTGAGGCGCGGCGTGGACTCCTTGAACGGCGGCACCATCTCAGCAGGGCGGTTGCCGAGCAGGTGGCAGCCGTAGTGCTTGGCGCCGGTCTGGAGGACAAAGTTCTCGAGGCCGGGACACAGATGGTCGACCGTCACGACGGTGCGCTTGAGCATCTCGGTGTTTTCAGTGTTTTCCAGCGGCAGGTCTGTGCTGGCCTTGTACGCGAGATAAAACACGTCGGTGATCTTGTCGAGGTGCGGCACGCGCTCGCTGATGACGGCCTCCAAGTCTTCCAGCGACCCCTGGAGCAGGTCGATGCCCGACACAATGGACAGCCGCTCGTCGGCCGGCCACTGCGACTTTTCCAGCGACAGCGGACGGTTCGTCAAGGCGACGACGCCGCCCCAGACGCCCGGGCGCGGGTAGTCGTGGAGCAGCTCGCTGACCATGGACCAGCCGGAGACGCCGCTGGCGCCGACAACGAGGGCATACTTTGACATGTTGGGCAGAGGGATACTGATTAGTCGTATTGTAGAGGTTGCAGTGCAGTATGTTACAGACAGGCAAAGCAGTCGCGTCTGCGGGAACTCTCGACTTTATTTATGCACAAACAAATGGCAAACCATATTTCGGTACCGTATCATGGCATTCTAAAAAATTTGAGCCAAAGAAATCATGGGGGCGCTCGTCGTCTTTACTGGCAGATGTTATCCGGGTGGGATCCGGGTGGGATTGATTATGCGGCACTTGGCATCCCACACACTTGCTGGCGTCAGCTTCGACAAGGCTCTATCTTCACCTACAAGGGACATATACAAGTGCATCTTAATGTTTTTGGCAATTCGTACACGATATCCCGTCGTACTGGTGCTGCTGATGTAAGCAATCGTGAGATCATCGTCGTACTGCATCTATCTGTGGCTATCAACTGTACCAACGGCATTGGCGTATGCGTGATTACCATGTGATTTATATAAAGTTAATGTATGCCGAGTAATGAGGTCATGAAGTCGACCATAGATAAAGTGTATGTGTGCACCGTGGCCACGACTCGGTCCGGCTTGAGATAGTCGATGCCAGGTCTGACGCATTAACGTCCGCTTAAATGAGTTCGGTAGTCACGATAGACGGCAGTCAGAGCAGTCACCACGGAAATAACCATAAATTTGTGTCAGCTTGTCAGCTTGTCAACTTGGATGTCATGAAGTGAGAGTGCCATCGCGGCTTATGTAATATCGAATTCTCAAAACCGAGTCAAGCTCAAGATGTCGAGATGCCAGTCAGGGAAAGAACTTCCGGATATGTGCTGGCCGGTAGACCCACTTTAGCTCACTTACACCACTTGCTCACCCAAGTTGACTAAACTCACCGTTTCGGCAACTAGCATGATCGCTCCTGCTCAGTACAGCACAACTGTGGCAGAATGCATAATAGCTTCTGAATATGGAAGTTGTGCATAAATAGTGAAAGATCATGGCCAATAATAGCCTCTGGACTGACGACAAACAACTTCCCAATCGGGTCAGATTGGGCGGCGGCTCTCACCGAATACAGCCAGCACGAACACGCCATGCAGCGCTAGACAGCAAAGACCCGCGCCACGCGGCCCGCCCTGCAATAAGTCCAGCCATAAGTCCGGTGCCTGCCAAGTCGGGACACGGACGAGGCTGTCGGGACTGAAGGTTGGCAATGTCTGATGTAGTTGATAATACTGCTGCCTGTTAGTAATTCATAGTTTTTGTTGCTTTTGGTGTTACCGATATTGGAAGATCAGATCTGGCACCGTCTGAGTTATGACTGGGCTTTGTCTTTTGGTGGTGGCATGCTTAGGCAGCGACATGAGATATCGGATTCAAGATTGGAATCAATCCAACCAACAAGTCGAATATTTTTGGCATGGCAACTTGAAACGGAGCATGAATCGTACTTGGTTGGACTTGATGACTGACTGTTTGACACAGATTCGATAATGATTGTCAGGCCCACAGAGAAGAGGCTTGTGTGACGCATGTCAGATATAAAAAAACCGCAAGCAAGAGAGAAAGGGAGAATGAGTGGTAAATAATAACTGAAACTGAAGACAACAGCAACAAGATATGTATATAGCTAGAGCTAACAGAGGCGACCATCCTATTCTGTCCACCATAGACGAGAGTGTGTCAGTCTTGCATGTCTATGTAGAAGATCAACATTGAGATGTAGATATATGGCAGCCAGGAACTGATGTTATCACCTCGATTGGGTTTATGTCTTTCTGTCACCCTGCCCAATTAACCGGTAACCGGTTACTTGCCAAGATCACTATTCGCATGTATTGCTAGTGATGATAGTATCGTCGAACCCAAGTCTCCTAGTCCAACATCTCATAAGGTCTCATAAGGCTGCGATGACGAGGCAATACATGAGATTGGTTTTAGCTCTTTGCAGTCAATTTTCAATGAGACTCGCACATTACGCATACAAGTCCCTCCTCGGCCTACCCCGTGCTGTGGTAGATGCGCAGGCTGATGCTGCAGGCTGCAGGCTGCGTGTTAACGCAGATTACTGCTTCGGGACTGGCTGGGTCGATCCTCGCTCAATGTCGCCCAATGAGGAAATCTCACTGTCGATATCGAGTCGACGGCATCAAATGCGCATGCTGGCAGATTGATATCAGGGTCGTGGTTCAAATAAATTATTTCAATGGGAAGAGTGAACGAAGAGAAAAAAATTATAAGAAGAGCCCTCTGTCATCTTGCCGTCAATCGGATTCTCATTCTCAACATCCTCTTCCTCATCTTCATACAGCATATATTGATCATCTCTGAGCACTTCATCTTCCCTATCTTTCTATCTTTCTACTTTCTTGACAACCGCCACCTTCATAATTTCCAATAAAAATGGCAGGAAGCCCTCTTGTCAAGATGCTGGGTGCAGGCATCGGCCTCGCATCCGAAGCCATCCACCACTCCCGTGCTAAGAAGAACGCCGTCAAGGAGCGCACAAACAGCAGCGATGTAAGCTCGCCTGCCAGTCCTACACCAGAAAGCCCCCGGGCCACTGAGATTGCCTCTCCTCTCGAGGAATCAAGCCGGTTTATTCAGGAGTCACCTAGCGAGACTCCCAACTACACACATGCCCCTGCATATGCTCCATCTTACGAGACTGTCGCCGGGCCCTCGACTGCTCCCTTGCCCTCCCCGGCATATTCTTCAGCAGAGACCGAAAAGAGCCGGCTCAGCGAAAAGGAGCGGGCTAACTTTGCCGAAGAGGCCTTTGGCATCTACGACGACGAGGCCATCTGGGAGCTCGACGACATGGCCGAGTATGTCGACCCGCCCGCTTATTCGGAAGTCGACGATCGTGATGTCGGTGATGTGGCCGAAGGTACTTCTGCACTGCAGATAACATCATCTACCGAGTCCTTAGAAGAGACAGACACACAAGAAGAGACAGAAGAAAAAGTAAAGAAAGAGATCCGCATGGTGAGAGAGCTTGTGCGCATGGCCGGTCCCGTGCCCGCCCACTGCCAGCGGCTCCCCTGTCCCGTCATCATCCCACAGCGCCGCCCCGGCACAAAGGGCCGCGGCTTCGTCCGCGCCTACGCCCCCGTCCTTGGCGACTGCGCCGGCATCCACCAAGATCTTTTTCTCAAGTTCCTCAAAGACTGGTACCAGGCAAGCAAGGCCAGCGCCTGGATCGACGTCGTCTACGTCGCCGCAGGCATCGTCGGCTTTCTACCCGAGGTCAGCGCCCAGATCGTCAGCATCGTCGTCCAGGTCGTCGCCGGCACCGCGCGCGAGCTTCAGACGCGCCACCGCGCCAACTCGTTCCTCGACCGTGCCAACCAGGAGCTGTTTATGCCGCGCGGGCTCTTTGCCATGGTCATGGCGTTCAAGGAGGAGGTGCCGGCAGGTGGACTCGGGGGCGGTATCCAGAAAATGTTTGGAAAGAGCGTCGTCTCGGCGCAGCGACTCGACTTGAACTCCAACACCGTCAAGTACAGCCAGATGACGGCCCTGACAAACAGTTCTGCCGATGCCACGACGCGCCCCAAGTTCCGCATCAGCAACCTGCGCGAGTCCAGCGGCGCACACACCGAGGTCGAGCTGCCCCAGGCTGCCGACCTCGTCTACCCGGACCTCGACCGCGTCGCTGAGCGTGATCTCCAGACCCTGTCTGAGGAGGGCGAGGCCGATAACCGCAACAAGTGGAACAGCGCCGGCAAGTTTGTCCAGGACTACCTCGACCGCCGCGCCCAGGCCGCCTACGAAGCCGAGCACCGCGGGTCGTCCACCGCCGTGCCCGCCGACGCCCGCAAACCCTTCATGTCGCGCTACGCCGACCCCAACCACGCCGCCAACAGCGGCTCCCTCGTGGCTCTTTTGACAGGCGGCGCCGTCGTGCTGCCAGCCAAGGCGGCGGTCAAGACGGCGGCGCGCGAGCGGATGCTGAGCCTGACGCCCAAGGACGAGTCGGGCCAGAGCATTTTTGCAAGAGAATTTCCAGCACGAGAGCCTCCAGCACCCGGCATGAAGCGCGGCCTGTTTGGGCGCGAGAAGCCCGTCGGGCTGATCGGCACGGGCATTGGGCTGATTGCGAGCGGCGCGGGCAAGGCGATTGAGAAGTCAAAGCAAAAGATGAGCGGGCAGAGTGAGCAGCCGCAGACTCCAGTCTATGGCACTAATGGAATCCCTTCTGCCGCACCAAAAGTCTCGACAGGCCGCAGGAAGATTATGCAAAAGGATGTGCTGTACCTGATGGTGGTCAACCTGCCGACAGACGAGGAGATTGCCACCGCCATGGCCCAGCTGGAGCAGCTGTCGAAGAAGTAGTTTTGATTTGTCACTTGAGCGATGTTGTTTAACTTTTTATATTGAACGTATGAAACCAGACCGCCTTTTATAATGAACCACTAAACTATGAACATGAACCATTTTTTGTCTCTTATTTGATTTTACTTTTTTTGACATTTACGACTTGGCAGTCGTGCGCGTGCCAATGTTGGCCAGCTGCGCGAGCTGCTCCGCGCTCAGCGACACCGCAGGCAGGGGACGCGCCGCAGGGCCCTTGTAGCCCGCAGGACGCTCTGCCGGCGGCGCAGGCAGGAAGCCCGTCGACACCAGGTAGCTAATGTACGCGCCCGCCGCCTCGGTGCTCACGCCGGCATCGGGGAACGACGTCGGTACGGCATCGGCGCCAAACGTCGCCGTCAGGACCGCCGCGGCGTTCTTGTCGTCCATCTCGGGCGCAATCGAGTCGCCCGGCAGGTTGCCGACGACAAAGTGGAACAGCGGCAGCAGCGCGTGTTCCTCCTGCGTCTCGTCGGCGACGTACGCGCGCAGCGCCGAGCACCAGTCGCGGTACGGCATCTGCGGCACGGCGTAGCCGTACACCTCGAGCGCGCCGAGCCACTCGTTCATGGTCAGGCGCGGGTGGCCCGTGATGTGCACGACGCTCAGCGGGTGCACGGTGGGCGGGTTGAAGGCGGACGACGCGACGATGCGGCTCACGTGCGTCACGGGCACCTGATTGACGGTGTTGGTGATGTCGGGGCGCGCGCCGACTTGCAGGCAGCCCTTCCACAGGCGAATCAAAAAGTCGTCGGTAATCGAGATGCCGCTGTCGATGTTGCCGGTGATGTAGCCGGGGCGCACAATGGTGCCGACGAGACCGCGCTTGCCGGCCTCGCGCACGAGGTACTCGCTGGCCCACTTGGTCTGGCCGTAGCCGGTGCCCAGACCCTTGCGGCTGCCCTCGAGGTCGTCCGACTCGAGAATGCCGACGCCGTTGGACGCCTGCGAGAGCTGCACGTAGTGGTCCGTGTCGAGCGTCGACGTCGAGCTGACGAAAACCAGACGCTTGGCGGCGTCGGTCGCGCACAGCTTGATGCACTCGAGCGTGCTGCCGACGTTGGCCGCGCGCATGCTCGAGTACGGCAGCATCCAGTTGACCATGGCGCCGTTGTGCACGACAATGCGCGCCGTGCTCGCGACGCGCGCCCAGTCGACGGCGTCCAGCGCCAGCTTCGGCTGCGCAATGTCGCCCAGCACCACCTCGACGCGGCCCGCCCAGCTGTCGTCCCACAGGCCGTATGCGCGCGCAATCGACTCGACACGCGCCAGACCGGCGGCCGTGTCCTTGGCGCGCACCAGCGCAATCACCTTGTTGCCGGCGTTCTGCGCCAGCAGCGCGCGCAGCACGTAGATGCCCAGGAAACCGGTGGCGCCCGTCAGGAACGCCGTCGTCGGGCCGTCGCCGAGGGTCTCGACGGACGGGATCGTCTCGGGCATGTGTGCAGCGGCATCGCGCGCGTCGGCGGCGTATGCGTCGTCGTCGCCGACGGCGCCGGCACTGCCGAAATCAAGACGCAGACCGGTAGGGTCCTGGGCGCGGTCGATCTCGGCCGCGAAGCCGCCGAGCGTCTGCGACTGGAAGATGGCGCTCATAGGCACGTCAATGTCCTTCCACTCCTTGCGCACGAGGAACATCATGCGCTGGGCGAGGATGGAGTGGCCGCCCTCCTCGAAGAAGTTGGACTCGGGCACGAACATGCGGGCCGAGCGGTGCGGGATGACTTGGGCCCACAGCGCAGCGAGGCGCTTCTGGGTCTCGGTCATGGACGCGAGGGCGGACGAGGCGCGCGACGCGCGGCGGTTGAGGGTGGCCAGGTCGGCGTCGGAGGGGAAGGGCAGGGCGGGCTTGTCGATCTTGCCGTTGGGGTTGAGGGGCATGCGGGCGAGCGGGATGAACATGGTGGGCACGGCGTAGTAGGGCACCTTGGTCTTGAGGAAGGCCTTGCAGTCCTCGGACAGCAGCTTGAAGCGCTTCAGCATGCTGGACATGGACTCGTCGGGCGTGCCGCTGTTGACCGACAGCAGCTGGTCCTCGACGGCGGCGCCGCCGTCGGCCAGGTGCTGCAGCCAGCGCTTGGACTCGGGCACAATGTAGCTGACCAGCGTCGGCTCCTCGTCCTGGTTGCGGCGCACCAGCGTCACGTTCTCGCGCACATAGGGGTGGCGCGACAGGTGTGTGTCGATCTCGCCCAGCTCGATACGGAAGCCGCGGATCTTGACCTGGTTGTCGACACGGCCCGTGCACTCGACGGTGCCGTCGGGGCGGAAGCGGCCCAGATCACCAGTGCGGTAGATCCGGTCGCGGGGGCCCTTGTAGTAGGGCATCCAGGCCTCGGGATTCTCGGCGGCCTGCTTCTCGTAGGGCGCAGTCCAGGTCTCGGGCTTGGTGAACCAGTTGGTCAGGAACTTCTCGGTGTTGAGCTTGTTGGACACCTCGTCGTCGCCCAGGTAGCCCTCGGCCATGCCACCGGCACGCAGGAACAGCTCGCCCTGCTCGCCGACGTCGCAGATGCGGTTGCGGTTCTCGCGGTCGACAACCAGCAGCTGCACGTTGACCATACCCTGGCCAACAGGGATAATGTCGGGCAGGCTGTCGAGGGCGGCAGCGTCGGTGTTGCGGCTGGCAATCTCAAAGTAGGAAACGGCGCGCTGGGTCTCGGTGGTGCCGTACATGTTGACGATGAAGGCGTTGGGGGCCAGGTCCTGCATACGCCGGCTGTCCTTCTTGGTCAGCAGATCGCCGACGAAGAAGGCGTGGTGCAGCGAGGGGAACTGGGTCGAGGCGCCGCCGACAAGGATCTGGCCCATGGCCGGCGTCAGGTGCGTCACGGTGACCTTGTTAACGTTCATCCACTCGGCCAGCAGCTCGTGGGCGATGCTGTCGCGGGGCGGCACCACAATCTGGGCGCCGAGGAACAGAGGGGTAAAGATGTCGCGCTGGATGGGGTCGTGGGCGATGCCGGACAGCATGGTGAAGCGGTCGTTTTCGGACAGACCAAAGCGCTGTGCCATCCAGGGGAAGTAGTGGGTGAGCGAGAAATGGCGGCCGCGCACGCCCTTGGGCTTGCCCTCGGAGCCACTGGTGAAGGACAGGGTGGGTGTCGAGTCGGGACCGATCTGGACGTTGGGGAAGCTGGCGCGCAGAGACTCCTGGGCGGCCAGGCAGTCAGCGTCGGCGCTGGGCAGCTTGCCACCAAACAGCTTGCCGTCGTTGTCGAGCTGGAGCGCAGGCACCTCGGCCTTGATCTGCAGGTTGGCGGCCACAAAGTCGGCGACGGTCTGGGCCATCGGGCCGGCCTCTTCAGTGGCACGCTGGATCTGGACGAGGAACCGGGGGCCGGCAACCTCGAGCAGGACCTTTTGACGGTCGGCGGGGTACTGGGGGTCCAGCACACTGACGGTGGCACCGGCCTTGAGGGCACCCATGTAGGCCACCACCAGGTCAACGCCACGGTGGGCATAGATCATGACTACATCGCCACGCTCGCAGCCGTGTGCAAGGAAGAAGTGTGCGAGCTGGTTGGAGCTCTCGTTGATCTGCTGGTAGGAGAAGATGCGCTCGGGCGTGGTCTTGGACTTGGTCTCGACGACACAGGGCCGGTCGGGGTGTGCGTGTGCATTCTTGTTGAAGATCTCGTGGATGGCGCCGCGGTACTCGTTCCAGTGCAGGTCGGCTGTCGGGTCGGGGATGACGCTCGACGCCTCGGTGGAAGCCATGTTCGCGATGCTGTTGTGCTGCGGTTCCTGCAGCTGGGGTGTGTTTTGTTTGTGGTGTATCGTGTGGGCGGTAGGACGAGCAGAAAAATGATATATATATGATACACCAAATATGCGCCTGTGTGACTCAATGGCTCATGTAAGTCGGCTGGAAAAAGTCTGAAGTGCAGCAGATGCGTCAATGGCTTCCACAGTGTTTGCGCACAGTGTTGGAGGGCGGTGCTGTCTTTCGCACTGCCCCGCAGTCCGATGTCGTGCGACAGCTTTTCCTGTGTAAGAGCCAAGGTGGGATATTTTCTGCCGGTACAGACCGCCTGCCGTAACGGGTTCTCAGGGTTCCGACAACGGTACCAATGGAAAGATTTGCGAGTTTAACTTTATTAAGAAATAAATGGTTAAATAGCAACTTTAATATGTAAAAAGAGATAAATAAAATAGCAAATTAAAATGCTTAAATACACTGAATGAAATAGAGCGGCCCTCATTGACGCCCGCACATTCTAATTGCCCATTAAATCCCCAGACTCACCATCCAACAATATGCTCTCTAATTCTCTCATATTCTCTATTTCTACCACGCCTCTACTTCCCCGTCATGCTCGCGAATAGCTCGGCGTGTCAACTCTTACCACATGCAATCACCAACCAGAAATAAGTGGGGCCGTTCTCCTCCGAGCTGGTGATCATCAGACAGGCACGCTAGCCCCAACACAGACTAGCGGTGACGGTTTTACATTTTAAACTTGCATTTGTTTTTATCGCACCTTCCCCTCCACCCGAGGTACCTCGCTGTGCGCTGTGCATCTCGCGATCGCGATGTATCTTTTCGTGCTTGCTTATGTAAAACTGCACACTGTAAACAAGCACGCTGTAGTACGGGGAACGACCCACTCGGCGCCGCGAGCTCCCCTCCTTCCCTCCAAAATATAGCGCAGTTGTGCGTTTTGCTGCGTGCCTTCCTCCCGACGGCCGTCTGGGCACACATGGAAAATACTCAATGGATTAAATTAAATAGATATTTAACTCGGTAATTCACTCAATTCCTTCCCTCCCCGTGAATGCTGGCCCCTTCTTCTTGCGTCTTCTTGCGTCTTCTCGTCTTCTTCTCTCCACCTGATTTCTCCTTCTTCACCATCCATCTTCACTACCGCAAACATGTTCGCTGCTGCCAGAATCCAGAGACGGGCCTTTTCGGCCTCTGCCCGTGACGTAAGTTGACATGTGTCTAGTTGCTGTTAGCTGTTGGCCTGGTACTTCCGAGCTGCCCCGGGCTCTCTCCGGTTGTCCGGGTGTCCGGCGGTCTGTCCGGCTGTCGGCGATGCTTGGTTCACCGGCTCAGATACAACTGAGATACAGCTCAGATACAGCAGCCCAGGTACTGCTTGACTCAAGCTAACAACCCAGCTTTCCAAGGTTACCGTCCTCGGCGCCGCCGGTGGCATCGGCCAGCCCCTGTCGCTGCTGCTGAAGCTCAACCCCCGCGTCTCCGAGCTGGCCCTCTACGACATCCGTGGCGGCCCCGGTGTCGCTGCTGACATCTCGCACGTCAACACCAAGTCCACCGTCAAGGGCTACGCCCCCGGCCCCGAGGGCCTGTCTGAGGCCCTCAAGGGCTCCAAGGTCGTCCTCATCCCCGCCGGTGTCCCCCGCAAGCCCGGCATGACCCGTGACGACCTGTTCAACACCAACGCCAGCATCGTCCGCGACCTCGCCAAGGCCGTTGCCGAGTCGGCCCCCGACGCCAACATCCTGGTCATCTCCAACCCCGTCAACTCGACCGTCCCCATTGTCAAGGAGGTCTTCAAGGCTGCCGGCGTCTACAACCCCAAGCGCCTCTTTGGTGTCACCACCCTCGACGTTGTCCGCGCCTCGCGCTTCGTCTCCGAGATTGAGAGCACCGACCCCAAGGACGAGGAGATCACCGTTGTCGGTGGCCACTCGGGCGTCACCATTGTGCCCCTGTTCTCGCAGAGCAAGCACCCCAAGCTGACCTCCAACGCCGAGCTCGTCAAGCGCGTCCAGTTTGGCGGCGACGAGGTCGTCAAGGCCAAGGACGGTGCCGGCTCTGCCACCCTGTCCATGGCGTTCGCCGGTGCCCGCATGGCCGACTCGGTCCTGCGCGCTGCCGACGGCGAGAAGGGCGTCGTTGAGCCCACTTTCGTCGAGAGCCCCCTGTACGCCGACAAGGGCATCGAGTTCTTCTCGTCCAAGGTCGAGCTGGGCCCCGAGGGTGTTTCCAAGATCCTGCCCGTCGGCGAGGTCGATGCCGCCGAGGAGGCTCTCCTGGAGGCCTGCTTCGTTGACCTGAAGAAGAACATTGCCAAGGGTGTCAGCTTTGTTGCCTCGTCGCCGTAAATTTTTTTATTTAAGGAGACTTCTTCTAGCCCGCCGCTCTGAGTAGGGCATGTCTTTTAGCGTTTGTTGTAAAGTAGCAGTACTCAGAGCAGTGGGTGAATAAAATAAAATGTAAATACACTTGACTTCTTCACTGTGACATCTTGTATCTAGACATTTTGAACTGATTTATTGTGACTGTAGATATAAGAAACGACTCTATTTATTATGTGAGATGAGATGGCAACCAGCCTCTCCTTTTAGGCAAAACATCCTCCTCCTCTATTCTCCAATCTCTTCCTCCACTGTACCCAAAACTCTTCTTCCTCCACCTACGCGCCTATCCGCTGGCGGCGCTCGGCAATCCGCCGCTCCAGCTCGGCCACCTTCTCCGCCTGCTTGCGCTCAAACTCGGCCACCTTCTCGGCTTGGAGGCGCTCGTCCTCGAGGATCTTGGCCTGCGCGGCGGCCTCCTTGCGCGCCTTTTCGCGCACGAGCTGGTCGGGGCGGCGCTCGGCAATGTCGCGGGCCTTGAGGTCCGAGAACAAAAACTTGAGCACAATCTCGATGAGGTAGCAGGCGACGTAGTCGATGATCATGACGGACGTCATGGTGGTCTTGAACTCGCTCGAGAAGGGCACGAGCTTCATGGCCTCGTTGAGCTCGGGGATAAACTCGGTGCTGCAGGCGAACGCGATGCCGGTGACGCCGACAATACCGTAGAACATGCCGCGGTTCTCGGTGATGGACTCGCGGAAGGGGCGGCCCTGGTAGTTGACGGCAAACGTGGAGATCTGCTGGATGAGCTGCAAGAGATAAACAGCGCTGTTGAGCAGCGACGGCGAGAACTCGGCCTCGAGATCAATGTCGTCGCTGCGGGGCTCGAGGCGGTCGCAGAGGCGCGCAACGTAGATCAGGGTCGTGACATGGACGGCAAACTGGCCGAGGATGGAGCCGATAATGTAAAAGTTGAAAATGTTGGGCTGCGGGCGCTCCTTGGACAGGCCCTCGACGGACTTGGCGCGCGAGATGGACAGGAAGCAGACGCTCATGAGCATGCCGCTAATGGTGTACTGGCCGTCGCCAAACTTGATGCCCTCGAGGTAGAGCACGCTCAGACTGTAGGCGGAAATCAGACAGTTGAGCGCGAGAATCTTGTACATCTGGATGGTGGCGACGAGCGTGCAGCGGCCCTGGCGGATAATGTTGGGAATGGCAATGACGTTGCGCAGCTTGGACGTAAAGGGAGCGGCAACCGACGCGTCGCCCAGCTTCAGGGTCGGCGGCTCGTTGTCGTCCATCTCGCTCTCCATCATGCTCGACGTGAACTGGTCCGCGAGGCTGGCAGCCTTTTGCTGCATCTGGGCCTGGCGCTGGGTCTGGGCATTGCCGCCGGTAGTAAGCGCCTGCGAGGGGGCGGGCTCAATGGCGGCGACGGGGACGTGGGTCTTGGCGTACTCCTCGGGCGTGATGTTCTTGCGCTTGGCCTCGCGCTCAATGGCCTTGGGCAGGTGCGGGTTGCTGGGGCCGGCAGGGTACAGGTGGGCAATCATGACGGGAACGGGCGGGGCGGGCTGGTTCCAGCGCTTCATCAGGTCGACCTGCTTCTGGTACAGCTCCTTCATCTTGGTGTTGCGCGAGTGCTCGGCGATGCGGGTCAGGTCGTCCTGGGTGCCGTTGAGCAGCGCGACACCAATGTGGGCCTGCTTGAGCGCGCCGACGTCGTTGGTGCCGTCGCCGGCCATCAGCGTGTAGTAGCCCATGTCCTTGAGGCCGAGCAGAATGTCTTCCTTTTGCTTGGGCGACACGCGCGCGTAGACCCAGGCGTTGCGCAGAATGTCGCGCCAGCCGACCTGGTCTTTGAACTGGGCGAGGGCGTAGCCGGTGATACAGAGGTCCTTGGTCTTGATAATCTCGGGGTCAATGGGCTTGGTGGGGTCAACCTTAATGTGCACCTTGTCGTCGACGCTGTGCCACACGAGCTCCTTGCCGCCGTCGCTGTGGTCGGGAACATCCAGGATCAGAACATCGCGGTCGACAATTTCGACCTCGCGGGCAACATGGACGGCAGTGAGCGGGTTGTCACCAGTGATCATGACGACACGGTGGCTGCTCTCGTTCAGCATCTGGACGGCCTCCTTGGCATCCTCCTTGAGCGGGCAGTGCAGAACCAGGAAGCCGGCAAACGTCAGGCTGGACTCGACGTTCTCGCGCTTGAGGTCGTTGATCTTGCTGGCGCCAAGCTCGCCCTCGGTGGTGAGCTGCTTGTAGGCCAGGGCCAGGACACGGGAGCCGCGGCGTGTAAAGTACTTGTAGGTCTCTTCGTAGTCGGCAGGGACGGTAACCAGGCGCTTCATAATGGTCTCGGGAGCACCCTTGACGGCGACAAACGTGCCCTGGATGCGGTCACCGGTCTTGGCGTCCTTGCCGAAGACGGTGGCGACGGAGCTCTGGCGCTTGAGGGCAGACGAAAACTGGAAGCGGCGCTTGACCTGGACAGTACCGGAGATGCCGTTGGCAGGAGCGGCGTTCTGCTTGTTGGTCAGAATGTCGTTGCGGCCGAGGGTCCAGCCGAGGGCACCAAGAGTAGCCTTCTCCATGGGGTCACCGACGACCTCGCCCTCGTCGAGCTTGACGAGCGCGTGGGCAGTAGCAAGAACAAGGGTGGTATCGAGGCCGATGCCACTGACGGGGGTCATGCTGCTGTGGGCGCCGTCGGTCTCGCGGACATCCGAGCCAGACTGGCCGAGGCCCAGGCCGGCAATACCCTCGACGACGAGGTCCTCGCCGGTCAGAGTACCGGTCTTGTCGAAGCAGGCAACGTCGATACGGCCGGCAAAGGGGATACGGAAAGGCTCAGTACAGAAGATGGCATACTTGGCGAGGGCAGCAAGACTGGTGTTGACAGCAAGACTCAGCTCCATGGGCAGCTCGGGGGGCACGACACTGGTGACGATGAGGATGCAGTCGAGGAGCAGCTTGGAGCGCTTGCGGTCCTTGCGCACGCCCTCATCCCAAACGTACCACGAGGCAGCCAGGGCAAAGACGAGCAGGAACAGGATGAACCAGAGGGCCTCGGCGTTGTTGGCAGAGACGCGCTCGGTGGAGTAGATCATGGTGCGGACAAGGCTGCCCTGAGACGTCTCGAAGCCGGTCTTGATAACAACAGCCATGGCGCCGTTGTCGGGAGGAGCAGGGACGCCGTTGGCGGATTTTGGCTTGACCTCGTCGGGGTTGCCGTGGGTGATCTGGAGGACCTTGGTGCCGCCCCAGAGGAAGGCGTTCTTGTCCAGGCCCTCGGGCTCGAGGTGGGCGTCGGCGGGGCGGAGCTGGACCGAGTCCTTGAGCAGAGGGGTACTCTCACCAGACAGCATAGCCTCGTTGACAATGGCGGTGCCCTCGATGAGGATCATGTCGCAGGCCACGCCGCTGTCCTCCTTGGTGCGCGAGACGGAGACGAGGTCGCCGGGCAGCAGGTGGTCGCTCAGGACTTCGGTCCAGCGGCCGAGACGGTAGACCCACATATCGTAGGGCTTGATGCTCATGCTGCGGAACTCCATGAGGGTGCGCTGGCGCTGCCAGACGACGGTGCTCTCGAAGGCGACGAGCATGAACAGGGTGAACAGGGAGTAGTACCAGTACTCGTCGAGCATCCAGAGGCCGACACAGAAGATCTGGAAGACGAAGAAGGGGGCGACGGCGTGCTCGCGGAAGAGCTCGGTAAAGGTGGGCACGGGGATGTCAAAGGTGTTTGAGCCATAGTGCTGCTGGGTGCGCTCGAGCTCAGCGTCGGAGGTGATGCCCTTGGAGGTCTGGAACTTGCCGATGAGGGGCTTTGGCTCTGCGTCGATCTCGTAGGCGAGGGTAGAAAAGGAGCCGGTGTCGGCGTTGTAGGTGAAGCGGCGTTTCTGGAAGAGGAAGCTGGTGACGACGGCGCCGTTGATCTGGGATGTTAGCTTGTGATGGGGGGTAAAGGTAGCAAATGGATGATTGGCAGATTGAGGTTGAGACGGATTGGACGCGATGCCGGTTGTGATACTGGTAACAACGCGACACAACAACGCGACAACGCGACTCAACCACAACGAACACAAATAAAGACTCACCTTCTCGCGCTCGAGCTTGCAGATCTCCGGAGAGCCGGCATTGGCGGCCGGGATGATCTTGATCAGGTTGGCCTCGGCGACGGAGCCGACCTTGGTCGCGGTGAAGAGGGCCTTGATGTCAATGTTCCAGTTGGTGCTGAGCCAGGTCAAGCTCTGGATGGTGATGATGGAGCCGACCCAGACAAAGGTCCATTCGGGGGCGCCAATGTGCTTTTCATAGTGTTCGGGGGAGGCATAGACGAAGAAGAAGATGGGCCAAGCGATGACAAAGGGCCAGACGTAGGCGTGGTAGTGAATGAGCAGGGGCGAGAGCAGCTGCGCGCTCTTGATCTGGCTGTTGTCGACGAGAGGAGCCATGGTGGCGAGGGCGATCTAGGACCTAGATCAGAGGTGATGGTGATGGTGATGAAGCGGAAACGCGGAAACGATGTCAAGGCACGCGCGATGCGGCCGGCTGGAGGACGGGTGGTGGGACGGCAGGGATTACGGGGTCATGCCGCGATGACTGGGTCGATGCTGTCGATTGTCTATTGTCGATTGTCGATGAGCCGAGAAAATGCGACAAAAATGGTGATAAACCGACAAAATGAAGAAAACGAGAAGACGGCAAAAGAGGGAGAAGAGGACACAGGTCGCCAGTGAGGCTCGTGGGGAAGCTATTTTAGGGGCAAACGTCAAATGTGGCAAGATGTAGGCCTGTATCCCTCACTAGCTCACTAGCGCAGGGCTTCTATCGTCTTCGAAGGTTCGCTTGCCTTCTGTTGCTACTGTGTTCGGGGGGGTCCTTTGCGCTTTCCTGTTTGGTGGCTAGCGGCATTCCACGCGCAATAGCAGCGAGTAGGAGCAGTTGGCGGTAGCTTCCTTCCTCTTTGAGCACAGCACAATTACAGCGGCTCTCGTTGGAGATAGCGGCGGCTTGGCGTGTATGGTGTGTGGGTTGTAGGTGTAGGCTGTCGCGGGCTGGCGCGGCTGGTGCCAGCTGGCAGCGTGTAATAAGTGGGTCATCACGACATAACTGAGTGTACTCTGTAGATGAGTGAAGATGAGCAGGCCTGTGACGCAGTGAATATGGAGAATCGGTGAGAGTTAAATAGATTTAGCTCGATAGGTTGATCATCTACTATGGTCATTAGATGTTCTCCGATTCCACATGGGCAAATATTGTGATTCTCCGTTGTGATGATTGATGCAGTGTGTATAGTCGGTTTAAACTGTATATATCTATTGACACTATTGATATCACGAACTAGCATCGAACGCCGCCTTACACCACGCGGCTGTAACAACTCATTGAAATAACATGAATAGTTTCAGGCCCAATAAAAACAGCTCACGCTTTATCCAACAGTTACAGCCGTAATGGACAAAGTAAAAGAAGAGTTGTTACAGCCGCGTGGTGCTGAAATTATTCATGTTATTTCAATGAAGAACCGGATTTACAATATATTTATATAAGATTTAGAAACAAAACTCAAACCAAAAAATCACAAAACAACTACACACTCAAACGCCACGACTAGAGAACACATTGGCACTAAAAATATAGTCACGAGACACAGCAAAAATACAAACAAAAAAGAAAAACAAAAAACACGTACAGCAGAGGGTATTCGCTGGTCGTCACCGACCCAACTACTAATCCGCCGATTACTGGTTTGACTAGGGGAGAGCGGACGGGATCCCGTATTTTCCAGTATCTATGGCCGTACGTGGAAGTTGGAGTTGGTGGTAGAGTTTATGTAGGCGGCGGGTGTTGAGGTGATGGGACGCAGTTGGATGAGTAGGTATCTCAGTCGGATGTCGTCAACATCTGTTTGGTTTCCAACCACTTTCTACCAAGAGGACTCCCACAGGAATGCTTGCCTGTAATATAACATGAAAGTCTGCTTGTGCATTTGTGCTGCATCTGCTCGGATGTGCGTAGGAAGATATCACAAAGGAGAGAGATTGCAGAAACATTCTTCTGGGGACGTCGTAGAGATATTGTCTACCTGATGGACTGATCTTTCTTCATCTTAAATTAACAGATAGACATGCCTTACATATATATGAACAACATAAGCACTCTTTAAGCTGGTATATGACCCAAACCTGATTTATGCCGCGTCAAGCACCTCCCATATATCCAAAACTAGCAGTATATCTGCGTTATATCACGTCTTTGTAAACCAGGGACCAGTGATATATACCTCTGACAACCACTCAATGCACATATGCCATGGCTTGCTCCGAGTGCTTTCAAGCCGTCCGGTTCTAAACTTGATAGCAGCGGACAGTTGGTGGAAAAGACCTGCACTTGGTTGAGCATGTCAGTAATTTGGAATGAGCTAGACGCACTGAACTTTCTTAACGTGTAGGAAGACTACGATCTGGTCAGAAGTCTCATGTTCGAAATATAGCCAAGTAGTTGAACGTCAAATCAGGGACTCAACACCATGATCCTACAACTCCTTTTGCTGGCATCACGCACGGCCGCAGACTACCTCAACTCCCGCGCTGAGGATGCAAACGGACACCCTCTCCCAGAGTACTCGCCCGCCCGACCGCCGTCCATCCCCTTAGCCGTCCGCAGCCCCTACTTGAGCGCATGGATCACCACCGCCGGCAACACCACCCTCAACAGCGCCTCGGCCACCTTTTGGTCCGGCACGCCGCTCGGCTGGGACGGCCTGGTTGCCGTCGACAACACCACGTACGAGTACCTGGGCACTGGCGCCCAGTCGCTGCAGCGCATCTCGGGCGTCGAGCCGGCGCGGCCTCTTTCGGTGGCGTACGATGCGCACTATTCAAATTTTACGTTTGCCGCGGGGCCGGTGGAAATCACGGCGAGTTTCCTTAGTCCTGTGATGCCGCTCGATATTTGCCGGACATCGGTTCCGCTGAGCTACCTGACGACGCGCGTGCGTGTGATGGACAACAGGACGCACGCCGTGCGGCTCTACTCGGACGTCAACGATGCGTGGATCCGGCGGCGGCGAAGCTCTCCCCTGCTGTGGGATCTCGTGCAGGATGTCAATGCCAACTCCTCTGCTGCAATACCTCCGACTTGGATTCTCCAGCAGAGCGTGCACTACCCGCTGGCCGAGGACGACGACATGCCCCAATGGGGCAACTTTACGTACTCGACGTCATCCTTCGGCAGCAACCTCACATTTGCCAACGGCGATCCCGTGGCCGTGCGCTACGGCTTTGTGGCGAACCGGGCCTTGTACAGCACTGTGCAGAGCGACAGCGGGTTCGCCGGGCGCAAGTCTGTGTTCGCCTTTGCGCACGACTTTGGGTTGATCAGCGGCGAGGCGACAGTGCGGTACACGATCGGCTCGATCCAAGCCCCGGCAGCGCGGTACCTGTACTCGGGCGGCGTGGCCCAGCTGCGGCCGTGGTGGACGAGGTGCTACGGGGACGATCTGATGTCGCTTGTGCGCTTCCACTGGCACGACTTTGCGGCAGCGAGTCGACTGGCCGCTTCTTTTTCGGCGACTTTAACAAATGATATCAGTGACTACTACAGCAATGAGACACAGACGACAAACACATCGACCTTTAACCCGGACACTGCATACGGCTTTCTGAGTGCGGACAACACAACTAGTGTCGGCGTGCCAGGCGCGTCCGAGGCCGACTCCTTGTTTGCCATTGTCGCCCTGTCCGCGCGCCAGGTCATGGGCGCCTACATCTATGCCGTTCCTCCGGCAAACAGTTCGGAACCGCTCATGTTCCAGAAAGAAGTCTCCAGCGACGGCAATGTCAACACCATCGACGTCGTCTACCCGGCGTCGCCCTTCTTTCTCTATGCCAACCCCGATATGCTCAAGTACTTGCTGCAGCCCGTCTTTGAGCAGCACGAGGCCGGCTTCTACCCCAATTCGTATTCGGCCCACGACATTGGCGCCCAGTTTCCCAACGCCACCGGGCACGTCGACGGCACTGACGAGTACATGCCCGTCGAGGAGTCGGGCGACGTCGTGCTGCTGGCGTATGCGTACTACCGGTTTTCGGGGGATGCCGGCTGGCTCTCCAGCCATTATGTTTTGTTAAGGCAGTTTGCCGCCTATCTTGTCGACCACTCGTTGGTGCCTGCCGCCCAGCTGAGCACCGACGACTTTGCCGGCACGCTCGCGAACCAGACCAACCTCGCCATCAAGGGCATTCTGGGGATCCAGGCGATGGCGCGTATTGCCGAGGTCGCGGGCCACACTAACGATGCCGCCCGGTTCGAAACGACGGCAGCCAACTACTACAAGCAGTGGCTCTTCTACGCCATCGACCCCAGCAAATCCCACGCCCTGCTCGCCTAACAGTGGCGCTCCAGCTGGGGCCTGCTGTACAACATCTACATGGACAAGCTTCTAAATCTACAAATCGTCGACGACTCCGTCTACGCCATGCAGTCCCGCTGGTACGCGCAGGTCGCCCAGGTGTTTGGCGTGCCGCTCGACAGCCGGCACCACTACACCAAGAGCGACTGGATGATGTGGGCGGCCGCAGCGAGTACGCCCGGCACGCGGCGGCTGCTGGTCACGAGCCTGGCGTACTGGCTCAACTGCACGGCGACGGAGCAGCCGTTTGCGGACCTGTTTGAGACGGTTGGGGTGGGGTACTACCCGCAGGTACCGCAGGACATCCGGTTCAAGGCGCGGCCTGTCGTCGGCGGGCACTTTGCGATTCTAGCTCTTATACGGAGTAAACACGGCCAAAGCGTGTCATCGGGCACACCTGCAAGCGGAGGCTCGCACGCACCGGCACCAACAACCGTGGTCGTGTCATCGGGCACAGCCACGGGTACAGTCACGCATGCAACTGCAACTGCAACGGCTAGAACGGCATCAACAGTTGTCACAGGTGGATAGATGAGATGACGCATGCAATCGTTTCAATGGGTGGTATTAATTTCGTCGATAATAAATACACTGTATAAATGTGTGGTCTAACGTGTATACTACTTGCAAGACATAGTGCAAATAGCCGGTGACATCGCTCAGAACTGCATCTGCCGTTTCTTCTCCGAAATCTATTTCTCTCACGCAAGGCCTAGATCAATCTATCGTGCATACTGCATAGGTACAAAGAACAGAAACAGAGTAGCACTACAGCTGTATTGCCGCTGGTATCGCCGAGGCCCTACATCCGGCCTCGATCCGTGTCGTTTCAGACGAGATTTGCATAGAAGTGATTGTGGTGGTAAGGCTAATGAATAGCAGCTAGAGTTGTACTCAGTAGTGCTGGTCTTGCTTTGGATATCATACTAAAGAGTGCAACCGTCTGTCTCGAGCGTCGTCATATTGCCGGGTCTACTTTTGATTCTTCGTTTCGATTCTTTGAATTTAGCATCTTGCCTTGGATCTCTTGTCATTTTGATTTCCATTCTTATTTCCGGACGGCTTTGACCAAGGCAGCTGGTAATGGCAGACGCACAGTTGACTCCGATGAACTGGCGTGTTACTGGGTCGGCAAATGCCCTATTGACAAACAGCCCCTGTATTTTCTATGGGCTGTCTGCCATTATCTGCCATATTACAGGCCAGTAAACTCTGCCCTGACTTTATTACACTGCGGCTCTGATCCTTGTCAACATGTGAGCCAGAGTCAAGTCTGCAAAAGAATCAAAAGAAAATAAAGATAGACTTTTGCACCAAAAAGCTTGTCGCATTGACAGCCAATGGCACACGTTTGCCGCCGACAGGGCCCTGATGCGCATTGTGCTTCAGCTTGCGGTCGAGGCTTGGCAAAGGCATTGACTGTTATTGACTGTTCTGAGTATTGTGGCCCCTTGACTCTTACTGAGTACTGACTGCTAGCTCAGAGTGCTGGCCCCTTTTTGCCTCTTTGCGCAAGCTCCGACTCGTCGTGTTACATCGTCAGACGATCCGACACCCCTTCTCCTGTGTTGATGATTGGCTCTTTTTTGATTCTGTTCTTCTGTTCTTCTTTTCTCTGTTGCTGTTTCTTCATCTCGTGATCTATTCTCTGTTGTTTGATTTCGAGCTTGCTTCTATTTTCAGATTTGTTTTCTTTCTTCTGTCTTTTGTTTTTCTATCTTTCTACCCCCGAATGAACTCTCGTCTTCTTTTGAATTTAATTTCACTCCGATAGCATTCCAGCTCTCTCAACATCCAAGACAAGCGTAACGCCGCCGTGATACCCGTAACACAACCATCGTCCTATGCCTGCACACCTCGTAGACTGACCAGTATCTTTCCTCTCAGACCATCTTGGATTCGTCTTCTCACCTTCACACTCAAAACTCTGCATCAAGACTTCTACAACTCCAAGAGCCCAAGACTCCTTACCCTCCTGTGCCAATACCAAGCTCGAGCGTCTTGACCCCGGCCCACTCGTGGCCTCATGCCCCATCACCCTGAAGCATCTGCACAGTTTCGTTTCTCTATCTCTCTCTGCTATTTTGTTCTGCATTTCTACACTCATGTCGTAGCACTTACAACACCACTCCATTGCTCCTCAATATTACCACCCTGTACCTGAATCGTTTCTCTTCTTTCTTCTGTATTATCATTACTATTACATTCTTTAATCAATTCTTTTAATTATTCCTTTTCAATCACCCTATTCTTTTTTTATCCCCCCTGTGCACACTACCCTCGCCCGTTTCTCTCACATCCATTGCGTGTGCGATCCGCCATCCTCTCGTTTCTGCTACTGAGTAGTCGTTCCTCTCCGTCACGCCTTGTTTCTGTCTTTTGCCCGCTGTGTTTCTGTTTCTGAGTGTCCGAATCTGCGTGCCCGACTTTTCTCTACCAGTGCTCTGTAGATCTACTCTTCTTCTTCTCATCTCCGTCCTGTCGTCGAATTTTGATCTTTTTCAGTCCGTCAGTCCGTCAGTTCGCCGTCCGTCGTTCTCGCCAAATCGCAAGCAGGTCTCTTGTCGTCTTCGCTTCTTTCTCTCTTTCAGTCTTTTTCCAACTCGCCTCGTCTCTCTACGTACATCTTATCAATACATCTAATACCGCCGGACGGAAACCTAATACAATGTTCTGGACTATCATCGCCACATCGCTGCTGGCCGCTCAGGCACA
The DNA here is from genome assembly GCA_032248835.1 of Ophiostoma piceae. Classification (NCBI taxonomy): domain Eukaryota; kingdom Fungi; phylum Ascomycota; class Sordariomycetes; order Ophiostomatales; family Ophiostomataceae; genus Ophiostoma; species Ophiostoma piceae. The sequence goes on from CP135122.1 coordinate 6,042,718, forward strand.
CGCCCAGACCGGCGGCACCGTCGAGCGCAGCATCGCCGAGGCTGGCATTCTTGCTGCCCGCGGCTCCGGCCTCGACGCCCTCGACACCATGAATCTCGACCGGAGGATGCCCGTCGACACCGTGAGCGACAACATGCCGCGCTACGCCAGCGAGGGCGGCATCGAGTACGCCAAGCGCGCCGACAACACCACCGGCACCACCGACATTGGCAACGGCGTCGTGCTCAACGCCGACGGCACCATCAACATGACCGCCTGGGACACCACCGCCACCGCCGCCTGCAACGTCGCGCTCGCCAAGCTGTCCGTGTCGTCCAACCCCTCGGGCACCTGCACCTGCTACAACCTGCCCGCCCTCAACAACGTCACCGGCGCCTTTGAGGCCGACCTGCGCCTGTTCCAGATCTCCACGCCGCGCGACACCTTTGCCGGCATCTCGCCCGAGAACATCCAGGTCGGCCTGAGCTACTCGGGCGCCTCCGTGTCGCCCGTCTCCGTGGCCACCGCCTCGAAGCTCGTCGTCGGCCGCGACACCACCAACGCCACCACCACCACGACCGGCAGCCTCAAGCAGCTGCAGCAGTACCTCTTTGTCGGCCAGATCAACAAGGAACTCATGACCACGAGCCTGACCATGGCCGAGCTCGAGGCGCTCGTGATGCCGCTCGTGACGCTGACCGGCACCAACACCGACGGCACCACCGTGCAGACAAACGTGTCGTCCAACGAGGCCGCGTTTGTCACCGGCGTCTTCAGCGACATGGTCGTCATGTCCACCACGACCATGGCACAGGTGGCCGTTGACGACGTCGTGGCCGCGCTGAGCAACCGCACCGTCGCCTTTGTCGTGCCCGGCGTGCAGCTGATCCTGTTCCCCATTGGCCTGATCATTACGAGCGTGTGGCTGGCGATTGGCATCACGGTCATCGGCATGGGCTTTGTGCAGCGCGTCGGCTTCCGCGAGTCGTACCGCACGCGCGCCATGCAGTCCTCCAAGGGCGGTGCCGGCAGAATATAGATCAGATAGATCTGTCTAGTGTTTACGGTGGTTATATAAGGAAGCTGTGAGCGAGCGTTTTCGTTGGATTTGTTTATACACTTTCTTTGTCTTCTTTTCTTTACTTTGTCTGTTGCTGTTGCTTTCTTATTCCCTGTGCGAGCCGATTGACTCTGCTCCCTTTCTAGTATAAATGCAATTGCACTTGATGACTTTGTTTCTGTTTATTCGATTGATTACTTGATTCTATTGATTCTCTACAAGTAATGATTCTACTCGAGATTATTGTCTCCTGTATTCTGAATGTACAACAGACTGCCCCACGGCAGATCTGAAACCGGCCCAGAAACTAATCCTGCTTGTCCCCAAACACTCGCACAACTCCAAGAACTCGAACAACTACAACACGGAGTCGAGTATATTTAGCAGAGTAGCATTCTGTTACGAATGAGGGCAGCATCAGCTAGGTTTGAGATTCAGATAGATAGTACTGATATAGACCAACCCTTGTCCGGGGCTCTGTTTACTTTACTTTTTCAGTAGAAGCGACGCAGCACTCGCTCGTATCTACAGCACTGCCTTGCACGAGCATTGAATGCCACACTGCACTGACTGCACTGACGGAAGCTTGTTTCCTCATCTGATCGATTGACTGATTGTTTCTATTTTCTGTTTTCTTTTTTCTTTCTTTGTTTCTTATTCCTCATTGTTTCTTCACTCTTTGCTTGCTATTCTATTCTATTATTCGATTCTCTCGTCTTGAAGACTGTTTATCTGCTGGCAGACCTTTTACATTCGTTACAGCATCATATTAGACATTAGACACCTCGACGGCCATTTCTTTATATCATATCTTACCACATTATTCACATATATCACATCACACATACACACAATGGCCGACGTCACTCAGCTCGTCTCGCAGATGCGCGAGACGCTGTCCGACATCCACACCACCATCTCCGCCATCACCTCCCTCCAGCACGAAGATCTCTTGGACAGTGCCGAGAAGCTCCGCGACGCAACCGTCGCCTCCCTTCAGTCAGATTTTGTCCGCGAGTCCGCAGATCTCGCCCAGAAACGCGCCGCCGAGATCGCCACCATCACAGAGCAGCGCCGCCGCGAAGACGAAGAGCGTGAGGCCCGCCGCAAGCAGGAAGACGCCGACCGCGCCGCCCAGGCCGAGGCCCTCGACAAGCAGCGCGCGCTCGATGTGGCCAAGAAGACCGCCGACATCGAGGAGCAGACCGAGCTCGAGATGGCCCGCATCGAGACCGAGGCGGACCGCATGCTGGAGGACGGCCAGACACGGCTGGCGATGCTGGAACAGCGCCGCAAGGACCTGAACCGGCAGATTGACGAGCAGATGAGCCTGCCGCTGCCGATCGTAGCTCCGAAGCTGCGGCGGAAGACCAGAGAGGTGCCAAAGGCGCCGGTGGCTATCAGTATGTGTAATTAATACAATACACCTTTTAAGTAATACTAACGGGATAGGCGAGACAGTGATGGAGAAGAGTGTCCAGGAGTTATCATCAGAGACAGAATCTTTACCTGCAGCACAGCCAGCACCAACTGGTGGAGAAACCCACAAAGACATCACCAATTACCGCGAAATTTCCACAGACGACTCTACATCACCAGATGCAGTCAACATCGTTTCTCCTGCTACCGAGCTACCAATTACTGCCCCTACCTCTACATCCACATCACACGACAACACACAAATCCACGAAGAAACAGTGCACACGGTCCCCGGCGGTTTCCCTGTCTCGGCTCTGCAGTCACCAACGACCGAAGCTATTGCTCCTGTTGCGGCCGTACACGAAGAACTCGAAGAAAAGGCTGTCACAGAGATTGCTGAGATCGCACAAGAGCCCGAGGCCGTTGTTGTTGAATCCGACAAGGCTGTCGAAATTGCCGAGGTTGCCAAGACGGTCGAGTCCGTTGCGACAGTCGAGTCCGTTGAGGCAGTTGACGTCGAGGTAGTTGAAACAGTCGAGACTCCCGAGACTGCTGAAACTACCCACGTGACAGAAGATGTCGTCGAATCCTCAGACGACAAGGTCGAGTCACGGACTGTTCAGACGCCTGCCGAGGAGCCAAATGAAGTCGTCACTCGCGATATTCCCGTTGTCACGGTCATCCCTGAGGTGACTGTCGAGAACGTCGAAAATGTCGACCACACAGAGCCATCGACCCCCCAGATTCATGTCGAAGAGGCCCAAACCACACTCCTCGCCAACATTCCCAGCTTCGAGTTTATTCCGCCTACACCAGCACCCGAGAAGACGACGCATGAGCTGTTTGAAGATGTAGAGGATGCAGACGAGAAGGATGACGAGAATGACGACGAGAATGACGACGACGAGGAAGAGCCTCAGGCCGAGGAGTCGGTTGCTGTTCAAGGAGAGGTCCGCCGCTCAACCGCTACAGTCTCGCATGCAGTCGAGGCCACCGAGGCCGCTGCAGTTGTAGCAGGAGTCACGCCCATTATTGAGACAGTCGAGGTCACTCCGGCCATTGAGACGGTCCCGGTTATTGAGACGGTCCCGGTCATCGAGACGATCCCGGTCATTGAGACAGTCGAGGCCACCCCGCTGACAGTCGAAACCGCCTTTGAACCAGCCGACAACCTCGCCGAGCCACACTTCAAGTCGCACTCGGTCGAGACCCCCATCGAAATTATTTCCATCCCGGCTCTGCCCTCATTCGAGCCCAAGGCCATTGAAGAGTCCGCCCAGACAATCATTGCCAACGACGACGAGCCGGTCCTGATGTACCTGCCCAGCACCTGCTACTCGCCCGAGCCGCCCGTGTTTGTCTTCCCGTCGCCTCCCGCAGCCCCGGTCGAGGATGAGTCTGCATCTGAGACGTCTTCTGAGAAGGATGTCGAAGCTGTCAGTGAGACTGTCAAAGAGATTCACGACGTTCCAGATGTTCACGAAGAGGACAAAAAGCTTCATGAGGTTGGCGACAAGGCTCACGAGGAGACTGACAATGTCGTTAATGAGTCACATGAAGAGAATACCGAGGACACACACTCTCCAGCTGAAGTACACGATCTCACGGTTGTCATCCCCGCCACAGAGACTGTCAAGGCTGTTGAGGCCATTGAGGTCGCCGAGGCTGTCACAGAATCGGAACATGCTTCACCTGTTGAGCAGCATGAGGTCGTTGAACAGCTCCACGAAGAGACTCCCGTATCAGAGACTCACGACCTTTCGACGACCGACGAACAGACTCCTGTCCACCAGTTCTTTGACCAGCAGACAATCCAGGACTCGTCGTCGGCATGGCACTACCAGGCACCCTACGTCGCTCCTGATGTCTACTCGTACACGGCTCCCCAGTTTGTCGATGAAAGCAGCTACTTTACATCGCCCCAGACCCTCGAGCCGTCGCCATTTTTGTACGAGACACCGAAAGAGACTTCCTTCCCCAAGTCGCCCACAGAGAACGCCGTCACTGTCCACGGCCAGGACGACCTGTTTGATGCCAACAATGAGAGCGACGGCTCGGTGTCGTCCGAGTTTGTGTACTCGCCGCGCGAGGACCAGTTCGAGTACGACAACATTTCCATCGACGCGAGTGGCAACGTGATTGTGCAGCACCGGTCGCCGAAGCTGGTCGAGGCCGAGGTCGTGCCCGAGACGCCGACGACGATTGTTGGTGATACCCATAACAATGACCAGGTCAGCGACGAGGACGTGCTCATGATGGAGCAGACAGCCCGTCCGGTGACGCCCGAGTCTGCACCGTTTAGAGGTCTCGCCAGCAGCCGCCATGCACCGATGGAGGAGGACTACCAAGACAGCCAGCAGGCCCCCTCGACACCGCCCCAGCTGTACGACGGCGACGACGACGACCCGAGCATGGACGACGACTTTATGCCGCGCGACGTCACGCACATCTCGTGGAACGACCACAACAATGTGTACGCGACGCCCGGCTCGGTGCGCAGCGAGGCCACCGTGTCGGAGGCGTCCATGTCCAACACGCCGTACCACGCGGGCAACGGCCTGCACCACGACGAGCCGTTTATCCGCAGCAGCTGGACCGACACGCCGCCGGACAGTGTGCTGAACGGCCGCAACAAGGCGCTCAGACAGCTGGACTATGCGCTGTCGCTGGACACGACGACGCCGACAAGCACTCCGCCGACAGCGGCTATGCTGCAGCAGCAGCAACAGCAGCAGCAACAAAAACCCAAGAGCCGCCCGACATCCATTGCCGCCGTGTCGCCATCGATCCTGTTCCAGCGCATGCGCAGCATCTTTGAGCCGGCCAACGGCAGCAGCGTGAACAGCGTGTCGACGGACGCCCACACCTGGACGACGACGACGCCGACAGACACGCCGCCACAGAGCCGCCACTACAATGCCGCCGTCGTGCCCTTTGTCGTGAGCCCGGGCCTGTCGCAACGCGACTCGTTCCCCGCCGCCGGCAACACCGAGAACCGCCTGGCCGAGGGCGGCTTTATCAAGAGCGCCATGTCTGCATCGTCTGTCCGCCACGACTACCAGCAGGTCAACGATGACGACGAAGACGACCGGTTCACCGAGAATACGTCGCTGCTACAATCGGCGGCGCCCGTAAGCCCCTCGTATTGACCACGCTCGGGGTCAGCTTCGATGATACCACGGCTGCGCAAGTCGTCTGCCAGCGCGTTGGAAAGCAGTCCAAGGACTATAAAAGCTCGCGCCGGTGCCCAGAGCCCGTTCCGCTTGGCGTGGATGCGCGCCGAGGGCTGGCGGCAGGACCTGCACAAGAGCAGAGGGGTTGTGCGCACGACCAAGCGGCCGCGCAGCCGGGGCAACAGTCTGGGGCACGTACGCGTCAAGTCCGAGACGCTGGCGGCGCTTGTGGAGGACGCGGTGGACGGCAGCGTGGCGCAGAGGAAGAGCGGACAGTACAGTCAGGGACCACCCACAGTGAAATGGATACGCACGCGGGCGCCGCTGCATAAAAGACCATGGCGACCACCGGGCAAGGTGTTCTACTGGGAGGGCGGTGCGGTGGTCAGGCCCCCTACGAGGAGGTAGATTCATGGGTATGAGAATGTAAGATAAATGGGATGGAGTTCTGGCAAGGTGTCATTTTTTTATTTATTTTTTTGGTCATAGACAAGCGTTTTTATGAATATTTAAAGTACACATACGTACTGCGTGGCGAATTCAAAAGACTAATGATGAGTGAGCTGTGAATAGTACTGGGTTGTAAACTAATCCGACAGTATCTTTATGGTACTTTATAGAGAAAATACTGTTGTGATAGAAGTCCTTTAAATAAAATCGCAACTTTAAATACAAAATTCCGCTTACACGGGGAGGTCCACATTTAGCCGTACTCTCGGTCTCTATGATTGGCCAGTCTGGACTACACGCTTCTAAGCAGACACAACCATCATGAGATCAAAATGTACTTTTAAAGTCAGCCATCCCAAGAGAGTCAGTGATAAGGCTGCTATCACAGCCTCAAGTTTTTCTTCTATAAAAGCCAGGCTTCCCTGCTCCCACCATGTCTCGAGACCTATCCCCAAGAACTCCCAGAAGTTCGACAACCACCCTCATTCATCATGTCCTCTCGATCAATGCATCCTAGAACACTTTCATCAAACTTCCCGCACATACTACAGATCCTCTTTATTCTACCATGTGCAACACAGTCTGGCCTTACCGCAGGGGTAATGGTTGGGACAAGTTCAACCTCTTTTTCTGGATGGCCGGAAACAAGTCCGGCATAAACACAGGCCCACGGCAGCTTGCAGAACAGGTTTCCGCCTACCTCTGGTACTGCCGAACGATGCGGCTTGAAGATCCAAAACTGATACCGTTGGTTACGATTGTCAACAATTTCCGGGAGTCCCGCGCCTACAAATATTTCATCGAGGGGCGTAAGAACAGCGCTGCGAACCTGTACCAGCACCGTGAGCCCATCGCCGGCACGCTCCCCGACCCGCTCGACAGCGAGATTGCCACACAGCCCACGATCATCCCCGAGTGGTACACTCGCCGTTGCCAAAACATGCGCAACAACCGCATGTACCAGCTGCCGACCGAGATTCTCACGATGATCTTTGAATATCTGGACGAAGGCGAACAGGGCGTGGCCCGCCAGGCATGCTCCCGGTTTATCGAGATCATCAGCAAGCCGCGACGGTACCACCCGATCTCCTATGACACAGTGAGCGCGCTCTCGCCTTCGGTGCGCCGCAAGTTTGAAGACTCCAAGCGCACGCGCTTCAATCTCTATCCCATCACGCCGCAGCAGCTGCTCTACGGCTACGGCGTCCCCGAGTACCTGCGGCCCGCGCGCGAGGCTTTTCTGCGGAAACAGATGTGTTCGGACTGCCAGTCTCAGCGCAAGATGTATTACAACCGCATGGACCGCATCGGCCGCTACTGCAGCCTTTGCGAGCACGACCAGCCTACGAGCGCCTTTCTTGGCAGAAAACATACAAATGACCTGGGTCACATCTTCCAACGCCTTGTCATCCAAGGCGAGTGCCGCCTCAAGGAGATGTCGATCCGCATGTGCGAGCACACGGAGCACAAGATCCCGGACGTGCTGGCGGCGGGCAATGCGGCCATCGAACTGCGCCTGAACCGCGGCATCTTCCTGTGGAACCCGGACAGCAACGCCAACGCCCAGTTTGGCCGGAACTATAGCTTTATGACGGAGGACAATGTAAAGCTCTGCGACGAGCACGTGAAGAAGCACGGTGGCCCGATGATTCCCAGCTGGCTCAGACCAAGGACGAGAGGGGTGAGAGGGTGGGCATTCCGTGATAGCGAGCGGCGTGCGAGACTGGCGACAATCGACCTTGAATTCAAGTACAGGAAGATCGCACCGCGGGGCTTGGAGCCGAGGGACCTGCCCAAGTCGGACAGCGGCGAGTATGTCCAGCTCTGGTGGTGCGACCACGAGTCGCACGCGATTGCAGACAGCAAGCCACCGCCGCCAGGGTTTGGCCCGCCGCGCATCGTGATGGTCCAGGCGTCAAAGAAAAAAACCAGCAGCCTCGGCAGCCTCTCGATGATCTGGTGCGGCCACATGTTTGATCTCCCGTCCAACGAGGAGCTGACGCGCGAGAAGCTCGTCGAGATGATTGCTGGCGTGAACATGGAAAAGGTGCCCACGGTGTGCCCGCACGTCAAGAAGCTCGGCCTCAAACAGCTCGCGCTGCCGTTTGCCGAGTACCAGTGCTGCTGCTTCGACGCGCCGGCCAACGTCACCGACCCGCACGCCATGCCCGTGGTGGCCCACAAGCACCCGTGGACGCTGTACAACTCCCACATTGCCGACTACCAGCGCGCCGACAAGCGGTTCAGGAAAAACAAGAGCAACTGCCTGCACGAGCCGGGCTCCGACAAGTGCTGCCGCTGCTACAACGACGACCGGCCCGGCGCGCGCCACACGTCGAAGCGCACGCTGATGCCCGAGTGGACTGTCAACGCAGGCGAAACGCCGCCGCGGCTGCTGCACGCCTACCACTGCAACATGTGCGAGACGGTGTACGCGTGGCAGCGCAGCGGGCGCAGCCTGTTCCTGGAGACGCGCAAGGAGGTGCGCATCGACGCGGTTGACGAACGGGGCTGGCCGACGGGCGCCACCCGCCTGCCGGGCCAGATGTTTGCGCAGTATGCGGACCCGGAGGAGATGCTGTACAAGCAGCACAAGGGCCCAAGACGGGCCGACATGTTATTTTGCGAGGACGACAACTGCATTGTGCGCCACGACACGCGGGTGTGGAAGGAGATGATGCACATGGACCCCGACGCGGGCGTCGGCCGGTCGCGTGATTAGTTTTGAGTCTTGTTTTTGTTTTGATTTTGTTTTTGATTTTGTCCTTTTTTGCCCAGCGTTTGCAGCTCTTTGCGTTTTTCCGGATAGAGCTTTGTTTTGTATTCATTGCATCCAGCCAGCGCTGTAGATTCTTGTAGATTTGATGCTTTTTTCCGTTCAAATACCCAAAATAAATTGTGTTCTTGTTACCTTGTTACCCTTAGAAAAAATTTTTACGAATTTGATTCATGCAATCAACGGTGTAGGAAAATATTTTTTAAGTCAATGGTTTATTTCTGAAAAATACGAGACTTGTTTATGATTTTTGATGGTTTTCTTCTTTTCCTTTTCTTTTTTCCCCTTTTCTTCTATCTTTTTTTTTTTTTGTTTTACGGTTCATAAAACAATTCCTGTCATCTTCATGAAAATATCTGCATAATACCAGCCAGGCTGCAATACCAAACGATGACTCGCTACAGCCCTACTTTTGTGAATAAGTATCAAAGTGACGCGTCGAGACCGCATTGTGTAGAGAATGCCTCTATATAAAACAGATGCCAACTGTACCGATCTGCCGAGGCAATGCTCAGCGCTGTCATGCGGAGATATCCACTGTAGTTGCTCTAGCCAATCACACACTCTCTATAAACACACATCCGCCCGAGACCCACTTTTCGGCCAGCCAGGAACACAACGCCCCAGGGACTCGACAGCCGGCACCCCAGACTGAGCGTTATTAGTGTCATTGGGAGCAAAGAGGGCAGCCGGAATCGATGTCTCCAAGGCATGACTGCAATTAAAGCAATTAACCAGAAAATAATACAAAAAAGAGGAGTCCGGCAGTATATGAAGCGAAGAGGAGACTCCAGGAACAGGGCCAAGGTGCACAAAGAGGAGTAGCAGCTATTAGTCCGCCAGGGTATTAGAGGCTTCCCCATCTCTCCGCATTCTGGCAGCTCTCCTTTCCTTTTTATTTTATTTGTCTTCATCTCTTGTCGTGAAGCTGAGTTTGACTAGAATTGCTTCTTGATGCCAGCCTGACGTTGACCAGTCGCTCCTTCCTTTTACATTGCTTTCGCTCTTTCCTCTGTACTCCTTCACAGAGCTCGGCTTCTTCCGGCCGCGCCCCATTCGGCAGTCGCTCAACGCCAACCTAACCCCAACTCTCCGACCTTTCTCCTGGCCGGCATTTCTCACCACCTCTCCTGTACCAAAACCGTCGCGACCACCACCTTCGTCTCTTACTCTGCTCCTGCACACAGCCAGCACAAAATGTCCGACGCACCAGCACCACCCGCACCGTCGGCACAGCCATCGGGCGCATCGCCTGCCGTCATCGACGACTCCACTATCGCGCCCACCGAATCCACTTCCACATGCACCGAGGCAGCACCAGCACCGGCCTCGAAAGCGAACGCAGCAAAGCCAGAGAGACCGGCAAAACCGTCTGTGCTGGCAAAAGCCATGAAATCACTCAAGGCGCCGTCGATCCCGCCGGCCGCGGTTGCCGCCGCCGGCAGCCTCGACGCCGTCATCCTGCGCCTCAACAAGATCACCCAGACGCCCGCGGGCATCGACGCGCTGCTCGCCATGGTGTGCTACTCGGCGCGCCTCGGCGCAGTGACGCTCAACACGGCGGCCGGGCGCGCGCTGCTGCACGAGCCGGCGTACCGCCTGGCGGTGCTGCTGGCGTCGCGGCCGTCGGTGCAGACGGTGCTGCTGTCGACGTCGACGTCCCTCAAGACCGAGGCGGCCGCGGCGGCGCTGGTCCTATCCAAGCGCCTGCGGTCGCTGGGGTCGCTGCTCACGGAGGCGCGCATGATGCTGCGGCTGTGGGCGCTGCTGTCCATGTACGTGTGGGCGCGGTCGCTGGTGAAGCAGCTGCTGGAAAAGAAGACGGACGAGGAAAAGGACGCGGGCCCGACACGGGTCGAGAGAGCCATTGGCTGGACGCAGCTGCTGACGTGCATCGGCTACCAGGTGGCCGAGAACTATGCGTACCTGTCGTCCAAGGGCGTGCTGGGCGCGTCGCCGGAGAAGCAGGGCGCGCTGTATCTTATCAGCAGCCGGTCGTTTGCGGTGTACGTGGCGGTCGAGCTGGCGCGCGGCGCGTACAACATTGCGCACCACGGCGTGTCGGACACGCCGGCCAAGAAGAAGGCGGCGGTCGAGATGCACCGCAACTTTGCGCGGTACATGGCGTTTGCGCCGATGATGACGCACTGGAGCATGAAGAAGGGCTTCATGACCGAGGCCAACATTGCCGTGTGCGGCTTTATCCCGGCGGCGCTGCAGTTCCACAAGCTGTGGTATGAGGCGGCGTAGATTTAGTATGATTTGTTTAGAGCGACTTGATTTATGTATATATTCCCAAATAAGACTATATTACAGACAGAATACACGCTTTTATGAATAACAAAGAAAGATGACTACAAAAAAACTACCGCTTCAGCGTCTTTTGCTTCTCGGCATTGCGCGCGACGTTGCGGCCCTCCACCAGCAGGCCCTTGCGCCGCCGCACCCGGTCCATGTACCGCTTCGCGACGTTCTCGCGGTCGCCAAACTCGCCCAGGTCCTCGAGGTCGTCCTCGGTGAACGGCACCCAGTGCGGGTCCTCGTCGAGCACCTCGAACCCGGTGAAAATCAGCTGCGGCTGCGCGGCGCCGCTCGTGCGCTTGCGCATGTCGTCGGCAAAGCCAAAGGACTCGGCGACGGGCAGCAGCGAGACAATGGTAAAGAAGGGCGTGCCCTCCTTCATGGTCTCGGACAGCACGCGGCCGCGGCGGCGCGTCAGCACGTCGTAGACGCGGCCGAGGACTTCGGTGCTGGCCTGGATCTCGCACGAGTACATGGCGAGCATGAGGCGCGGTGACCAGTCGAGGAAGCCGCGGTGGATGATCTGCTGGGTCGTCTTGATGACCTCGCCGGTGAGGCGGCCGAGGGCGTCGCGCACAAGCAGCGAGGTGTCGTTTTCTTCGGGGGTTTCATCTGCATTTTCAACGTCCTCGGCTTCGACGCCGTCAGCAACCTTGATGTCGCCGCCAATCTGGACGTCCTCGACAATCACGGCGACGCCCTGCACGGGCTCGTGGCACAGCGGGCCCTGCGCCATCGCCAGCTGGAAGGCATACACAATCTTGTCGGCAAAGTGCGCAGGCTCAATGACCTCGTCGGCGTCGATCTCGTCGCTCTTCTTGCTGGCGGAACCGCCAAAAAGCTTGTGCATGCTCTGGCCGGACGTGCCGTCAATCAGCACATTGGGCCCGACACGGCGCGGGCCAAACGCGACAATCTTGTCGGTCACGCCCTTCCACGCCTCGGCCTGGCCCTTCTTGCCGCCTTCCAACAAAACTTGTAATTGCTTCTTGAACTCGTCCGCCGACAGCACCTGCGCCTGCGCCTGCTCGTCGTCGTCGTCGTCCGTCGCGACGACGACGGCCTCCGACGACAGGCTGCGGATCGTCGCCGGGTTCTTGTTCAGAAAGTCGGTGACGGCGACGGGCAGCGGCCGCACGCGCACGGTGACGGCCACCTGCTTAGAGCTTGTCAAACCCTGCACGACGCCGCGGCCCAGGGCCTTGTTGGCGGGCGGGCGCATCTCGTCGGCGCGCACAATGGTCTCGCGGTACGGCACAATGGCCTCGCCGGCCTGGATCTCGCAGCGCGCAAAGCGCTCGCGCAGGTCTGTGAGGCAGCGCTCGAGGTGCAGCTCGCCGGCGGTCAGCAGCACGTGCTCGCCGTTGGCAAACTGCTCGTACTCGGCGCAGGGGTCGCTCTGGACGAGCAGCTTGAGGCCGGCGATCATGCGGTCGAGGTCGGCGGGGTTCTCGGGCTCGAGGGCGACGCGCACAATGGGGCGGCCGGCGGCGGCGCCGCGCGCGACACCCGCGAGGTTGGGCGCGCCCTCATACGTCGAGCACAGCGTCGCCGACTTGAGCACGGCGCTGCCGCCGTCGCCATTGTCCAAACCGCGGATGCCAAAGACGACACCCGCCGGGACCTGGTCGAGGGCCTCGAGGTTGCGGCCCATGATCATGTACAGGGCCTTGACGGTGACCTTGGTGGGCTCGCCCTGCGGGCGGTGCGGGTGCGCGGGCGAGAACTTGGGCGGCAGCACGTAGATCTCGTCGCCCACCTTGAGCGTGCCCGAGTAGATGCGCGCAAAGCCGACGAGGTGTTCGGGGTCGTGCTTTTCTGGCTCGGCGGCGGTGGACGCCGCGGCCGACTCGGACGGCGCGTCGAGCGAGACGGCGCCAAACGACGAGATGAGCTCCATGTCGTCGTAGGGCGTGGCGAGGGCGGAGTCGGCATTGGCGGCGGCCTCGGCGGCAGCGGCGGCGGCGTGGGCGCGCGCGATTTCGGCGCGTTTCTGGCGCGCGTGCTCGCGGGCCTCTTCGGCGGAGAGGCCGGTGGTCTTGCGGCGGTTTTCGGGCAGCTCGCTCTCGGGGATGGAGATCATTTTGCTGACATAGGCGACGACGGGCTTGGCGGGGGAGGGGTCGAAGGCGACCATGGCGTCGCGGATGGCGGGGCTGATGTCGGCGGCGTCGGGCGAGCGGTCGAGCAGCTCGGCCATGCGCTCGGCCTGGGCGACGCGCGGCGAGGGCAGCGACTCGATGACGGAGACGAGCAGGGCGGTGGACAGGGGCAGCCAGGCGGCGAAGACGGTGGTCATGAGCAGGCGCGGGTCGCGCGAGCGCTTGATGTGCGGCGGGATGGTGATGTTCAAGGACTTTGTAATCTTTTCGAGGGCCTCGGGGTTGCTCTGGGGCGCGTTGTTGAAGGCGTCGTTGAGCCCCATGGTGGCGTTGTAGACGGCCCAGATGGGCTCGAGGACGAGCTGGACAAACATGGGCTTGAGGTTGCGGCCCTTCAAGTGCTTTGCGCCGAGCACCTTTTTGGTCTTGGGATCCAGATAGAAAGCGCCCCAGAGCACCTTTTCGAGCAGCGCGGCCTTGATGCCGAGCTTGCGCTCGTAGAGGAACGCAAACTGGCGCGACGTAAAGGCCCAGCCGTCGATGGCGCTGGAGAAGATGACGTTGTTTTTCTCGGGGGCAAAGTAGATGTCGTCGTCTGTTTTTTCTGTAAATGTGTCCTCTGCGGATTCGACACCGCCGGCCATGGCGGCGACGCGCTCGTCCATGCGCTCGCGCCAGTTCAGATCCTCCTCCATGCGCTCGCCCTGGAAGAAAGAGCCGAGCACGGCATTGACCTGCTCGACGAGCTTGGTGATGTGGACGTAGGCGTCGGCCGGGGACATGCGCAGCTCGGTGATGAGGCGGTCCATTTTGTTGATGACGAGCAGGGGCTTGAGGCGCTCGACCCAGGTCTGGCGCAGCACGGTGACGGTCTGGCTGCAGACGCCCTCGACGGCGTCGACGAGGACGACGGCGCCGTCGCAGAGGCGCGATGCGGTCGAGACCTCACTAGAAAAATCAATATGACCGGGCGAGTCGATGAGGTTGACGAGGTAGTTGCTGGCGACGGGGTCTGCGTCGGGCGCGGGGCGGCGCATCATGGAGAAGAGCAGGGAGATGGCCGACGACTCCATGGTGATGCCGCGCAGCTGCTCGTCGGGCCGCGAGTCGAGGTAGCGGATCTTGCCTGCGAGTTTCTGGGAGATGATGCCATTGGTGGCGATGAGGGCGTCGGTCAGCGATGTCTTGCCGTGGTCGACGTGGGCGAGCACGCAGATGTTGCGGACGTTGTCGCCATGCTGCTGCAGCTTGCCCAGCTGTTCTGGGCTGACGACGGGCATTTTGTGTGTGTGTATTAGAGGGTATAAGACAAGGCTGAGAAAGAAGATGGATGAGAGAATGAAACAAAAAAAGACTGAAGAAAGAAAGTGTCACCAGATGGCCGGCTCTTTATGAGAAATCAAATGAGAAATCAACAGTAGACGCAGACTTAAACTTGTCAGATCTAACAGACTTGACAGAAGCCTTAGTAGACTTGATGTGACTCGTAGGCTCACGATGCTATCCTTTGGCAAAAGACGTTGTATACCTTCTTTGTATGACGTCCAAAACCCCATAAATTCCATGCAGAAAGACTCTACTCAGATGCTACTCATATTGGCGTCATAGCAGGCGCTAGCCTAGCCTGTACTAGCCCACAGGCAGCACCAGCTGTAATCTGCAATCGATAGGCAGACGGCCGCTAGTAGCCGCGAGCTCCCCGCCGGATGTATTTTGTTCCGTGCAGCGCATTACATAAGGCAGCCTCGTCTGCTCTCTATGGTACAGCCTTGCCTACAATTAAGCATAGCCAGTCCGATCTGGCATCTGAATCTGTCACAAGGCTGCAGATTACTTATCACTGTATAAGCAATTGAAATTACGCATATTCGCTGAAAGGATATCATTCGCTGATACTAAGTTCGACATCGTTGCCATCGTCTGATGCAACAAGAGAGTAGAGAGTCGAGAAGAAATGAAGAAGAGTGAAGATAAAAACAAAAATGAAGAAAAAGAAACAAAGAGGAGAGAATAAGAATGCCAATAAAATAAAACATCGCTATCATGCGCTATCTGTGCCGCTGCTATTGATATTCCAACGAGTATGATAAACAAGGAAATCAAGAACTAGACACAAAAGGAAATGAAAGAAAAAAGAAAGCGGCAGTGATTCGTCTTCCGAAAGAGTACTCAGATGATTGTACAGCACTTGAGCATGTCGCGCTTCCGCTTCCGACTCTTGCCGTTCTGTGCTTCCAGGTCCTGGTCTGCGGCTTGAGCCTGTGGCTCTGCCTGCGGCTCTGCCTGCTGCGTCTGACCAGCGTCGTTTTGAGCATCCACTTGCACTACTTGCTGTGACCGTCCACACGCCAGTTCGAGCTGCTGCAACTCGATTTCCGATTCCGAGGCCGTATCGTCCAACAGCATCGACCAGTACCGCTGTCTCTTCTTGGGTATATCATCCAGGTTGCCCTCAGAGTTCGAGGTTTCGCTGCGGCGTATAATGCTTCTTGGGACCGGGGGGTAAGGACTAAACGTCATGCCCTCGGGGACGGCCACATGGCCTGGACGCTCGCCGTACAGCTGATCGCCGACGCCAGGCGCACTTTCACGGCGTTGGCCCAGCAGGGCTGGACCCGGGCCGGTATAGCCGGAATAATAGGGATAGTCGAAATTGCCGCGTGGAGCTGCCTTTGTGTTGGCTGCAAATTGCACCTGCGGTTTCGCTTCCTCCACAGGCTTCTCCTCGTCCTTCTTGTGCCGACTTTTGCGCTGCTCCCACGATGCAATCCTCTGTAGAGTATCCGGGCTAAATTGAACGTTGGATTGAACGTTTGTGTGTGCCATGGGCCGCTCGTCTGACGAAGTACTGTCCACCGAGGGTGCGCCCTTTTCCATGCGTCCAGAGTCTCTCTATGCCAGGGACTTGCGCGTGGGATCAATGGCCTTTTGCTGATTTTGCTGATTCTGGCTGCTACCAGCTGACTAGGCAGGCTTGCTATCCTCATCGTCGTCCTCTTCCTCGACAGCCTTATGCCGAAGCGCCTGGCCTTCGTCGCTTTCCATGTTGTGCAGCCGGGACCGGTTCAGGCCTTCCGTGTTGGGACTCGTGGGGCCGCCGTTGCCGGCGCCGTCGCGCTGCAGCGCCTGCGCGCCCGACATGACATCGAAACCGCCACTGTCGTCGTCGTCGTCGCCGCTATCGTCGTCTTCGCTCTCGACCGACTCCTTGTCTGGCACAACATCCAACGGCTCGCCGCTGCCACTACGCAGCTCGCCCATGCCAATGGCCGAAATGGCGGAAACACCTTCGGACAGCGGCGACGGTGCAATCGTCGACGTTGGCGTCAGACCCGACGCCGACATCTGCCGCGGCGATCTGCTGGCCGGCGACAGCGAGCCGGCGCCTGGTGCAGGCGACGACGTGCGCGACCGGCGGCCCAGGACCTGGTCGATATCAATGGGCTTGAGGGTGGGGTCGTACTTGGCGGGCAGGCCAATAGCGGCGGCGACGCGGTGGGCCTCCTCGTCGGGCGAGATGCGCGCCTCCATGTCGTAGACGCTGCTGGTCTCGAGGTTGGCCTCGTGGACGCCGTTGGTGCGGGCGAGCATGGCGGTGTAGGTCTGGCGCGTGGGGTCGTTGGACCGCTTCTCCTTCTTCTTCTTGCGCTTCTCGTAGTCGCGCACGACGACGGTGGGCACGGGCGAGTACTGCAGGCAGTATTTGGAGAACGAGTTTTTGGTGACAAGACCCTGGATGCCGCCGAGCGAGCGGCCGCGCGTGCCGACGACCAGCATGGACGGCTGGTACACGAGAATCAGCTTCTGAAAGGTGTCGTGCAGCTTGCCGACGGCATACTCGAGCTTGAAGCCAATGGCGCGGTTCTCTGGGATTTTGCTCTTGATGCGCTCGACCATCTTATCGGCGCGGACCTTGTAGTTCTTCTCCTCGGAGCGGGCGTCCTTATCGACGACGTGGACGCAGATGATTTCGTCGCCGTCGTCTGCGTACTCCTCGACGAGCCACTGGAGGGCAAAGTCGGAGTAGACGTTTTGGTCGACGCCGACCATGACGGTGCGGGAGTGTTTCTGGGGGCGGTAGCCGTAGTGGCTGACGCTCAGGGTGTAGCCGAGGGTGTTGTACTTTGTGGCCTCGCCGAGGGGGATGTTGTCGAAGCCGACATGTTTGCGGAATCTGGGGGTTTCCGTTAGATCAGTCATTGTGTGTGTGTGTGTGTGTGTGTGTGGTCAATCAAAGGTGTGGTAGATGTGTGGGTGTAAATCAAAGAAACAGTGTGGAGGGTAGTCAAAGAAAGATCGTCATGAGGCAATTGACGACACGTGCGCACTGCCGTGGTAGCCGACCAGAGTAACGAATACAATGCAATAGAATAGAATAGAGGACAGAGAATAGAATAGACAATAGAATAGAGATAGAGATGACAGATAATGACAGAGAATGCAGTGAATGTGAGTGAGATGAGGGAAAAGCGGGCAGTCGAGCTTGGATGCTTTGCTTGGGTTGAGGGGGCTTAGATTGCCGTCACTGGGTAGGCTAGACGGTCGTCATAAGAACCTGCAGAGCAATACTGAGTACAGAGTAGGAAGGCGCAACAGACAAGTGGGGTGGCAGTGCTAGATGCTGAGGGGAATGGCGCGGTATTGGCATATGAAAGCAAAGTGGCACCATGAGAGTAGGTAGGACGGTAGGACAGTAAGACAACGAGGAAGGAGCGAAGCAGATGGCGCGAGCTCCTGCAGTTTGTGTTGTGTATCCTGTGTTTTGTGTCTCTTTCCTTTTTTGTCTTTTCATCAAAACTCTAGATGCACAAGCAAGGCAACAGCAAAGAACGGCAAAGGCCTCGGCCAGAACGTGTGGGTTCTAGCTCTGGGTTTGGCCGGCCAAGCTAGTTGTGGGGTACAGAGCAGTGCAGAGAGGCAAAGAGAAGAAAGAGACAGCGCAATCGTCACTCCGGAAGCAACTAGCGCCACTAGGCGCCAGCGCATTCCAGCGGCCAGTGACGAGGACTAGAGGACGGAGTGGTGTTCTCCCCCACAGATTGGGTTTCTTTCTTCTCTGCGGGCAGTGCAACCTTGTGGTAGGGTAGAGCGGTAGATGAGATTGAGATTGGAGGCAAAAGGCGGAGATTGGGAGATTTGGATTGGGTAGCTATGGAGCTGGGAGATGAGAGGTAGAGGAGAGGGTGGGTTGTGTTATAGGGTCACGAGACAAATCAAAGAAAGAGCAACGAAAATACAAAAAGAGACTCACCTCGTGGGAGCAGGCGACTTGCGGCGCTCCTGCTTGGGCTGGCCCTGCGGCAGGTTGTGGCTGGGGGCGCGAAACGAGACGGACGCGGTGGACAGTTTGCGGAGGGAGTTGGCGGCGACGTCGGGCGGGAGGTCGAGTTCTACAGAGCTATTGTTGCTGTTATTGCTGGGCCGGCGGTCTGCATCTGCATCGGCAAACTGGATGTGGGCGCGCTGGTTTGGGGCGCCGTTTGACGTGCCGTTTGACGCGCCGTTTGACGCGCCGTTTGACGCGCCGCTGGAGGCAGCGCCACTGGAAGATGTGATGGAGGCACCCGAGGCGGACTCCTGCGACTGCTCCTGCCCTGTGGCTTCAAAGTAACCAGCGTTTGTCTTTGGGGAGATGTTCGGGGAGGTCTGCTCAATCTTGGGCACCTGCGTCATGGGCGAGATGTCGGAGCCGGGGCTGTTGGCCGGCAGGTCTGTGAGGTTGGACATGTTGTTTTTGTGTTGTGTATATTCTGTGTGTGGAGATGAAGTGTTGTTTTCTGTTTGTTCGTGATATTCGTATGTACTGAGGACGGCCTCGCACGAGGCCTGCTAGTGCTATCCAGCAAAGCAACGCATCGAGAGGCTAGGAAGCAGCAGGGCGCTCATGAAGCCCCGGGGTAGAGGAGGCAAAACGAGTGTTGAGTTGATGGTGTCGATGTCGATGTCGGTGTTGAGGTATTGAGGTGTTGATGGATGTAGATGTTGGTGTCGATGTCGAGATGGGTCGATATGTAGAGTCGAGATAAATAACGATCAATAAGCCTGACAGAAATCTTGGTGCCGATCGGAATGGATGCGGAATGCGTTGGAATGGACGAGTCGAGACGTAAAAATGTCTTGGTCTGGCTGAGATGTTGAATATTGATATCTGTGTCGTGTAAGTAGAGTGGGGCGTGTAGAGGTAGAGGTAGAGAAGTAGAGAGGTCAAAAAGCAGAGAGAAGTAGTGAAGGCGAGAGTGACGAGTGACAAAGAAGCAACGGCAGGGAGAGACAGGACGCGGGCAATAAGTAAGACACGTACCTTGGAGCAATCACAGCAATCACAGCAAATGACAACCAGATCAGATGACGGCGTCACGAGACAAATAGGAAATTAACAAGAATAAGAATAAGAAAGGCAATGCAGAGTAGAGAGTAGAAGAACTGAAGAACCGAGGAGGCCAAAGAAAGACAAAGACTGAGCGGAGAGCGGAGATCAGGAGATGGCAGGAGCTTGGAGGTCGATCAGCTAGGAGCTCTACTCTAAGCTGTAGCTGACGTCAGGAAAGCTGTTGAAATCAGAGTTGTAAGAAGGAGAGAGTAGAGTAGAAGAGAGAGAGAAAATGAGAGAGAAGAGAAGAGAAGAGGAGAAACAGTCAAAGAGAGAACAGAAGAGAGAAGACAACCAGACAGACAAAACAGATGTCTAGGTCCTTGGCAGTGACACCGTTGGAGTGAATGAGGCAGAGAAAAAGACAATATTAGGTATTAGTTAATAGTAGCAAAGAAGGACAGGGCCAGGCGCGTCGCCAAGACCCCGTCAGCATGCACAGGCGTCGAGCGGCGTTGGATGCTACCCCTAGGAGGCGAGCTGATAAGGTAGATGTCTTTCTTTGACAATCACAGTCTTGGCGTGGTAGCGGAGTAGATAATAAGAGTGCAGAGTAGTGAACATGTCGCGACAATGAGATCATGGATGATGCGATGGCAGAGAGTGACAGGCAGACAGACAGCAGAAGACAGACACAGACCGCCTGAATCTACAACCACCATGACAAGCTCCGTAAACGGACACGGGACAAGGTGAGAGGTGAGAGCTGATAGTTGAGACCTGAGAGGTGACAGAGAGGTAGAGTAGAGGTAGGTAGAGTAGGTAGAGATGTATCTCGAATGTCTCGATATGACATGATAGCTCTATGGAGCTCAAGCTAGCTGTACGATGTAGCTGTCCGCCTGTGGCCTGTTGCATGATGGTCAAGCATCTGATGCCTGTCATGCTCATTGAATCACATTGTATTCTCGTGTACTGTACTGCATTCAATCTACCCTGTCTAATTTCTCTTCTACTCTCGCTACACTACTGAGTACAGACTCGTGAACTCAAAACTCAAGCTCTGACTTCTACTCTTTTTCCATTTCCTATTTCTACTTTCCATTATTGCTGCCCAGCCAGTCGGAACTGCACCGCGAAACAGGCCCTCAACCTGGATTCTAGAGTACACGTACTCAGACTCTGTTTGACTGTTCTATGTTCTATTTTCTATTTCTGGCTTCATAACCCCGGATCCAAACTGCTTGGCACGAGGCCTCAGTTTGGGTTTGCAACAGAGCAAGACAAAGAGTACAGAACATTGACAGGGTCGCATCTGCCCCGCGAATGGATGAGTGCTCTGCAAAGACAACTGAGTAATGCCTGGGCTGTCACTTTCTATCAATTTCATTCTTGTCCTACTGTTTACACCCCTTTTCGCAGACAGAACGTGCCCTCTTGAATGGCCACCCGGTCGACTTGATACTTGGCGGTGAGCACAAATATTTATATGAATAAATAAACGCCTCTGAATATCCCTATCTGTGTCTGTCTTGGCAGCTTCAATACTTCGTACTGCTGTTCCCTGCTTTTCGCGCCAAGAGATCTGCTTCCGTGATAACCGTTTTTTATCTCTTAATAGCCGAACAGTCTCTCTCTTTCCTTTCCTTTTCTCCTTCATAAGCTACGATACCGGCCCGTTCCCCGTGACCAGGACCAGGCTGCGACCCATCGCTTAGCATTTCTTTTTACTTATTCAACTGAAAACACAACCATCCTTACAACACAATCAAGAATAGAGACGGCAGACAGTCCGCCTCGGCTGAACTCTGCATAACCATTACATACTGTATTCACCTGTTTTTGACCACTCTGATACCCACACTGCATGTGGCTGCTGGCCTAAGCCCTGTCTGCTGTCACAGTCATGCACACGTGCGTCTATTGTCTTGGCTGGTCAGTCTGCAGATGATGTTCTTGATAATTTCTTGTTTGATTGATTTGATTTGATTGATTTGATTTGATTTGATTTATTCGGTCTGGGTTGTTTCATAAGCTTCGCCATCATGGGTATCATAAGACAAGTCGCAACTCCATCGACGCTTGCTCTAGAGGAGCTGTAAACACAAAGAAAAAATGAGGGAAGGAAATACAGAAAGAATGCAGAAAAAAGAAAAGGCAAGGAACAGAAAAGAAAAGAAGAAAAAGAAGAAGAAAAAAAACAGAAAAAAAGGAAGAAAAACACGTCAAACCTCTAACAAAAGAACACCACAACACGCCCCAAAACACGGACTTCCTTAACCGCCCTCGCAGCCCGGGCGGTCGCAACAAACCACCGTCTCTTCAATCATGCCTTCGCCACATCAAGAGACGACAATTGTGCTAAAAGCACCGCCAGGTGGTCTTGCAACCACCTGACGCAGGAACCTTGGGGTCCCATCACATCCAGTGCATGATCGTTGGCCAGTCCCAGTTCTGGATCCAGATCCGGCTGCCGCTGAGCATCTTCGTCGGCTGGCCGCCATAAACGAGCCAGCCGTAGACCCCGCGGAAGACAGCCTTGACCTCCTTCGGATCCAGAACCACGCCGACTGCACTGATGCCACTGAATGTGAGGCCCTGCCATTCCCGAATTGAAGTCGATGTTGCCTCAGACATGATTTCTACCGGGCTGCTGCGTTGGCTCTTCAGCAGCCGACCGCTACAAACGGCCGGCTTACAGAAGACCACGCCGAGGGCGGCCATACGTAATGAACACAGGACCTTGCCATTATCAAATTGCCGTTGACACTGGCTGTATCAAACAAGCCGCCGGTGTTGCTGTTGCTGTTGGGGTTGCTTTTGCTGTGGCCGTTCCACAGTGTAGTTGTGGCTGTGGTTCACAAGGCCAGTAACCACAGGTAGGAAGCAGCCATCAAAATAATAGTCTACCGGCAGTTAGTAAGACAACAATAGGAACTCAATGAGAATCAGTACTCACGGTCAGGCAAGTCGCTACCACGACGACGCCAAGGTCCAGCCATTCACATTTTGACAATGAAGAAGGCCCGGGGACACTGCTGTCACAGCTGCGGCTGTGTAGGGCAGTGTTGGTGTTGTGGCGATGGGTAGTTATGCGTGTGATTGTGAGTATGAGTTTGGTTGATGAAAGGGAAGAGTTTGTTTACTTCTCAGGGATGGGGGGAGTTATGATTTATAGAGGCTTTGATGGCGGTAGGTCCTTCCTCATTTGCTAGAAAAGATTGTTGTTGTTTACTCTCATATTCAAAAGGGGTATGCAGGCCACACCTTCCCTGACAACTCTGCGGCCGTATGCGTAATGCTCTTATAGAAAGAGCGCCTGCAACATGCATACTCGCTCTTGCCATTCGAACCAGTCTACGGCCGGAAGGTCTACAGACAGTCGTGCCTTCCATATCACATCTTATAAGTATGAAACGCAGCATTTCGATGAAATTTGAAATAATCCAAGTCAATGTGAATTCAAAAACTATGTAGACTAAGGAAGCATGCTCTATATGGGATAAAAAACTAAACAAGAACCAGGACATATCGCTTCTAATATGATACCGCATCGCAGTCACCAGGAAACTCGTTCCGCCACAGCCGCGTCGTCTCGCAGCCTGGCGAGTCGCACCACAGAATGTGCTTCGCCTCCGGCTTGGCCGTCAGCCACAGGCTCGGGTCGACCAAACGCAGCCACTGACCGCGGTTTCTGCTGTCAGAGCCTGGAATATTCCCGTCGGCATGTCTGTAGCTCGAAAAATAGACATCCCGCCTCACCGGCTCGCGGTGCCAGATATAGATCGCTTCGCAGATGTTGCATTTGTACCTGTGAGAGTGCATTGTCGTTATGAAGCGGTTATGCTTTTCCTGTTCTCTTCCGTTGTTGCCGTCTTGATCCGCAGTGTTTTCAAGCTCGGCCCGCGTCGTTTCGCACCGGCAGCAAATGCAGTCGAGCGCGTGATTGGCTCCGTAGTGTGGTGTGTTGGGCGCATCGGGGAAGCACGCGCACTGGTCGGGCAGAAAGGGCAACATTAGCTGGCCGTCCCATGGCTTTACGTGCGGACAGAACTGGCCGAGGCTGTCTGGGTGTTCTTTTGTCTGCGCGAGGAAACGCCGGATATGCTCGCGTGTTACCGGCAAGTCAGGGTCCAGCTTGAATGCCAGCTTCGATGAGTAGAAAATAGTTGGCAGCGTGTACTTGGAGCGTGCTTCCGAGTGGCAAAATCGTGCGGTATTGCATTTGGCAGTATATGGGCCCACGGCCCGTGCCTGGCTCTGGTAGGAGACCGTCTTGTGGCGGCACACATTGATGTGGACAGACGATGCCTGGAAGACGCAGAGGCGGTGCGGGTGCAGGCCCAGTGATTTTTCTTGGGTGAACAAGTGTTTGCCGTGGTACACGCTGCAGTCGAAACAAAACTGCTTCACTGTGGCATCCGCTTTAAGAGAGTAAAATAGGGGGCTGCCGCGGGAGGCGATGCAGTCGCGGCAGCGCCGGGTGCTGTCGCGGTCCATAATCGCACGGAGCGTGCAGCGGTGCGCCCCGGAGTAGTTGGCCAGATTGCTCGGCAAAGGCCAGACGGGCAGCATGCCTTGGTTGGCCAGACCGCGCATATATATGCGAACTCTTCTTTCCACGCACGGCGTGCATGTTGCGCATCCCCGGAATGGCAAGATTGTGCAACGTGAGCTTTCCAGCTCGCCGTCGAAGCGTCGCTGGGCTATCAACTTGTTCAATGCCACCGTGCCGCGCGTGGCTGGGCAGATATCCCGATCCGCCACGATGCGCAGCAGCAAGCTGCACGACCAGCGCATGAGCGTTTGCGTAACTGGATCTGCAGAGTCTCGGATTTTAATAAGAATTTCTTCGGGCAGCCGGTAGAGAATGCTGTTGGTCTTGTTCTGCTGCCGTCTCGCGAGCCAGGCCGGGTTGGTATCTGACGAGCAGCTGGCCGTAGGGATGCTGACATTGACACCATCAATCCGATGCCAGCGCTGTAAGCGTTGCACCCACCACTCGCTAATGAGTTTTCCCAGATCTTTTTGGTTGTCTGGGTTGTCGGCGAAGTCGCGTTGTAGAACCGGCAGTTCGCGCCTCGGCGGCGGAGAAGGACGGTCGTCCAGGCGGACTAGTCCTTGGTTATTCATTGTGGGCAGAAGAAGCAGCGGCTTATGATAAGGCTGGAAATTTATTGATGCAGTTTATAGGAGAAGCAGCAAGTGTAGGTTGAAGATGAAGATGATGGAGATAGTTGCCAGAGGGGATTTTCAGAAATCGTCCCAGCCGGTACCAATGCATTATATAGCTTTTGTAAAGTCTCATCTGTGATTTTTTGGGGAAAAAAAAGAAGACAAAAGAATTTCACGCGGCAAAGTACGTCTGCGCGATGCCATAAGGACGTGTGAAGGACGTGTAAAGGACGTTTGATTGGCGAAGACGTATAAAGACGTATGAAAAACTCACAAAAGACGCTCGTGATGTGACCATGTGGCGATAGTGAGGTCCAACATTGATGACAGTAGCCTTGTAGTATAGTAAGAACCTTGTATCACTCACAGCCTTGCATTACTCACATTAGTGCACAGCTTTACGTCAATATCAAAAAGACCAAAATACCAAAGACTTGTGAAAAAGTAACATTAAAATAAATAGCATACAAACAGAACCTAGTTTTAACAGTAACAGACGAGGCAGACGCACATGACTCTGTCTTTGACTTTTGTCGTAGTGACTTTGTCTTTCTGACTCGTCTTTTGTGCCTTTTGCCCTCTGGCCTTTTTGTTCTTGTTCTCCGTTTTGTTCCGTGGTCGCCTCCGAACTCCCGTCTTTTTTTGTTTTGGCCGCTATGGCTATGGCTATAGCTGACTATAGCTGACTAAAACTGGTAGAAAGCAATGCAATGCAAGGATCCGTCATAAGAGCATAAACTCGCTCGCTCTGCAGTCCATGATAGAGGTTGAGTGAGTAGAGGCGTAGATGTGAGTGATGTGGGCGGTATTGATGGGTGGGTGTGAATCGTGATATAATTCGTAAGTTGCCGTTGTCGCGGACATAACAGAGGGAACAAAATAAAGCATAAAAAAACGACAACGGCTAATACACCTGCGGCCTCCACGTGCGCTGGGCAGACGACGGCGTCTAGGCGTACGTCCGCGACAGGTTGCGCAGGTACCAGTCGACCAGCTTGCGGCCGACCTTGGCCTCGGAGACGTGGATCAGGTCGCCCTGCAGGGCGTAGTCGAGGTCGCTGACGTTGGTCCACTCGCCGTCCAGCAGCTTCTGGTCGTTCCAGCGCAGCTGCTTGGTGCGCTCCTTGTTGACAATGAGCCACGAGCGCAGCTCCTCGGGGCGCACCTCGAGGAAGCCGGCGAGCTTCTTGAGGTCCATGGTGGTGTAGAGGCGCAGGTACGACTTGACGGTGGGGCTCCACATGTTGGTCTTGACCTCGTCCATGAAGACGGCGAGGTGGTGCTCGATGGGGTCGACGTTGGCCTCCGGGTTGTCAAAGTCTGGGGGCACGGGCGAGATGAACTTGGGGCACGCGGCGCGGAATAGCTCCTCAAAGATGGGCAGCGACTCGGGGCCGCCGCGCTGCAGCTTGAGCAGCTGCTCGCCGTACTTTTCGCGGATCTGCGTGTGGATGGCGTCGTCCAGGCGCGTGGGGTGGAAGGCGACGCAGATGGCGATCAGGGCGTACATCTGGTCGTTCTTCTTGGTGATGGAGTCGTACTGCGCGTTCTTCTGGAAGTTCTTGGTGCGCGACACGTACACCAGGATGTGGCTGAACATGCGGATGGCGTCGGCGTAGCGGCGCATCATCATGTACGAGAAGCCAATGTAGTAGTACGTGGTGAAGTGCGCGGCCATGACGCGCGCAAACATGGCCTTCTTGTTGAGCTCAATGTCGTCCATGGTCTTGAGGGCGAGGCTGAAGTCGCCGAGCAGACAGTGCACGCGCAGCAGGCCGATGATGGAGAAGTAGCCCAGCATGCGGTACAGGTTCTTGGAGCCGTACTCGCCGGCGACGGCGGTGGGGTCCTCGTTGTTCTTCTGGGCGGCCAGCTGCTCGGCGATCTGCGAGCGCTGGATCAGCGAGTACAGCACGTTGAGCACGCTGTAGCAGCCCCAGGTGTTGGGGTTCTCGCGCAGGATGGCGATCTCCTCCTCGTTGTTGTTCTGGCGCGCGATGCGCATGCGGTACGAGGAGAAGGAGTTGAACTGGTAGATGAACTCGTCGATGACGTCCCAAGCCCAGTAGTACTGTTTGTTAGTGTTGTCACAAATAATAAAAAATATTTAAGAAAATAAGAAACTCACAGAAGGAGGCTCGAGGTCGACGGGACCCTCCGAGTTCAGGATAAAGTGAAACAGACTGCAGTAGGCGTCGTAGCTCTGGAACTTGACCTCGAGCGGTGCCGAAAAGTCGAGCGGCTGGGCGGCGGCGGCAAGGCGTGCCTGGATGTCGTCGTTCTGCTGGGCAAGGGTCAGCGAGTTGACCTGCTCGAGCTCCTCCAGGCCGTCCTCAAAGTCGACCTGCTCGCGGTAGTTGTTGACAAGGGCCTCCTCCTCGACATCGCTGTCGTCGTCGAGGGCGCGAGCCGGAGCCGCGCCGTTCTGAAGTCCGCTCATGGTGGTGTGGTTGGTGGTGATGGTGATGGTGATGAAGTCGAAGTTGGTGATAATGACAAAAAGTAGAGGCAAAAAGAGGCAAAAAGCCCAAAGATCAGTCCGTCCCTATACAGAGATGGTGTGATCAAGACTGACGGTGCGTACGACGGTCAGTAAGGTGGCAGAGGTGGATTCGTGAACAAGGGGTGCTCACAACTGAGATATCAAATAGAGGGGATATCGAAAATTTGCTACAATGGACAATAGCAGCAAAATCACGAGTAGTTGCAAAATATTTGCTGCCGTTTTCGTAGCTGGCGGGGCTAGGCCAAATCTCTTCTTTCCTCTTTTCCCTTTTTCGTGGGGTGTTGCTATCGCATAGCTCGGCTGACTCATCTTGAAGTACAAGCCACGTATTATCAGCCACAGTCTTTTTCTCTAGTTCTTTTCTCATTTTGGCAATCGTCGTTCTTAGGGCTTCTGGGTATGGCGCGGAGTGGCGGGCAGTTGCCAGCCTCGACGGCAGAAAGCGGGTCCCTCTTGTTTCAAGACCGGACACACCTAAATCCGAGCCGGCATACTCTACACCAAGCTAGAAATAGCACGCCAAAAGCAGACTAGCGCAATCATACAATGCCATGCTCCATGCGGCCCAAAGCGGAAACGGCTGAGCATAGCTGTCGTCACCGTTGGCCTTGGGCCTCTAGCCTCCCGCCTCCACCTCCACATTCCAGCGGCACACCTCACGCATTGGCTCTCTGCATTATCTGCATTATATCCTCTTTATCGATTGATGTTCATCATTGGCATTGCTGCGTTGGTATCTGATCGCCGGTCTAGTATTCTGTGCCTTCCTGCGCCTCCGTTTATACTTCAAGGTCGACTCTCTTCCTCTTCAGCTATCTTTAGCTGTCTTCAACTATCTATTCTACAGCTCTCTCAACAGCTCTCTTCACTCTTCAACAGCTCGACTCTCGATATTTTGAGCCTCTGAGCTCTTCTTCACTCGTCTTTTTATTCAACTCAACCTCAGCGCTCGCCATTGACTCGCCATTACATACCGACTGCGGTTCACACATTGAGATGCGCTGGCAATTTGGCCTACCTCGCGCTCTTGACTCCCGATAACGAGATACGCATCTCTATAATACTTTCTACAACACAATGGCGCCTCCCGGCTTTGACGACGGCGGTTTTGACGACTTCAGCTCTGGCACCGGCTGCGACGACGACGGATGCGCCGCGACGCCCCCCGGCCTGTCCATGGCCATGGCCTTTTCGCTGACGCCGTTTATTATGACATTCATTCTTGTTTTCATTGTCGTCTCCAAACGCGTGTTCCCGCTGCTCTCGCGCACACAAAATGACGACGGCGAGGACCACTACCTGCCCGCGTCGGCGCCGGCCGCCCTGCGCCTCGCCCACGCCGACCACGGCGCGCGCTCGCTGCGGCGGCGCCTGGCCGCGGCCACGTTTTCGACGACCACCGGCCTGGCGGCCGTGCTGGCCGAGCTCATCCTGGCGGAAATGTCCGAAATGATTGACGCGCGCGCGCGCAACGCGGCGCTGCGCATTACTGTGCCGTCGCTGCTGTTTCTTCTTGTTATTCTCATTCCTTTCCTCGAGGTGCAGTCGCTGCTCGCGGGGTCTGGGATCTCATTCCAGCGCACGCGCGGGCGGATCCCGCGCATGGCGTGGGCGGTGCAGCTGGTGGTGTTTGGCGCGTGGCTGGTGCTGTTCTGGTCGCTGGGCGCGGCGGTGCCTGGTTCGGTGCAGAGCGAGAGCCAGATGGAGGGCGCGCGCAGTCTGGCGCGCGCGTGCCTGGAGCGCATTGGCGTGATTGGCATCTGGCTGATGGCGCTGCTATCAGGCTTCGCGAGCGTGTCGTCGCCGTGGCAGACGTACAGCGAGCGGCGCAGCAGCCGGCGGCGGCCGGTGAGCGAGAGCGACGTGGCGCGCAAGGAGGTCAGCCTGAGCATGACGTCGGATATGCTGATGACGAAGCGGCATCGGCTTCAGTCGTTGCAGCTCAAGGCGATGACTCCTATAAGAAGTACAAATGCGGGCCCATCGCATGCGTACGCGGACCAGCCCGGCATGTTTGGCAAGCTCGTGGGGTCGATCAAGAGCGCGGTGAGCGGCGACACGAGCGAGGCGGCAGAGATCAAGAGCCTGGAGATGGAGATTAGCGGCCTCGAGGTGATGGAGGCGGACCTGCTGGCGTCGGTGTCTGCGCTGCGGTCGAAGCGCGCGACCGAGGCGCGGGCGGGCACGCCGCTGGGCAAGTTGCTGCTGGTGCCGCAGTACGTGTTTGGCGCGTACTGCGTGTACCGCATTGTGGCGACCTCCCTAGCAATGCTGAACCGGCTGTTCAACCCGACGGCGGCGTACACGTCGTCGGACCCGGTGAGCCGCGTGCTGGCTGTGGTGGCGCACTACTGGGACCCGAAGCTGGACCAGACGGCGTGGGGCCGGCAGATTTCCTTCCTTCTGAGCGGCGTGATCCTGCTGGCGTCGGGCAATTCCGTCTTACAGACATTCAACATTTTTGCCAAGTGGACGCCGCGGCTGCTGCACCAGGCGCAGGCGAACCTTGCACTGATGGTGGGCCAGATGGCGGCGACGTATGTGATTAGCAGCGCGCTGCTGCTGCGGTCGAACCTGCCGGCGGAGATGGGCAGCGCGGTGAGCGATGCGCTGGAGAGCGCGCTGGAGCCCGGGTTTGTGGAGCGGTGGTTTGAGGGGTGGTTCCTGGTGGCGAGCGTGGCGACGGCGGCGGGGCTGTATGTCGGGCGGGCGCTGTCGGTGGGCGATCTGCTCGACGGGTACGACGACTACGGGATGGAGGAGATGGGCAAGTTTAAAGATTGATCTTTTTGGTTTGTTTTTGTTTTTCTATTGTTTATTCTTTGTTTCTTTTTTTGACTGCTTGCAGCACTTTTGATTCCCCCTTATCTTTGACATCTTACGATACATCTGGATTACGTTGTACGGTCTCTTTTTTTGTTTTCTTCTTTCTTCATGTTTTCTTCTATACTTTCATGGTCACTTGTTAGCTGGTCTCTACCTAATACCGGGCATTGACGATTGGACTCGTCGCGGCGTTATTGCTCACTTACCTCTCTTTAGTGTTGGATACACATAATAAATTTGAATACTCTGCTTGGATATGAGTGATACCGAAGACTCGACATTACTATCACAGGTAAGATCGCCACAGGGTCTGACGCAACGCTCGGTTGGCACCAGAGAGCCATTGTCGGCATCGTGGTCTGAGAATCAATTCTCCGTCAGTAGTCACAGTCACCGTCACTCTGAGACGTGCCGTGTTTCGCGCACTCGCTTCACTCCCATCACCACAACACAACCACAACACGACCACAGCACAACCACAATACGCTCCCCCTGATCGCCGTCTCAACAATTGTCCGGCATTGAGTTTTTCGAGGCATATCTTTGATTCTCTCTTTTTGTCTCTCTGTAGACGGAAGACGGGTAGAGGACGAGATAAATATACTCGTCTCGCTGCTGCTGCTCGTAGTCATGACATCTAGAAGTAATCAATTATAATCACATCAAAATGAAAACATCTACAATACACACCTTGTTACTTGCCGTCCCGGCGTCGGCGCTCTCGCTGAGCAACTTTCAGCTCATCACGTCGTCGTCGGTCCCGCTGGCATGCATCCTGGCGTACAACCAGCAGCTCGGCAACTGCGGCCTCGGCGACTTTACGCAATCTTTAAATCAACAACAACGACGCGACGGAAATACGTGCTCGTCGGCGTGCCAGGCGGGCATTGCCGCGGCGCAGCAGACGATCAAGACGTCGTGCAGCGGGCTGCGGGTTGGGAGCACGGGCGTGTCGGTGCTTGGGGTTGCGCTGACGGGCGATTTGGTCGGGCTGTTGTGTGGGGGGCAATCGACGGCAACCACGTCGACATCGTCAGTATCAGTGTCTACAGTATCTACAGCCGCCCTGACAAACAATGTCAATGGCGTTGCCACCGAGGCTGCCACCGAGGCCACAACTGCCACAACTGCCACGACAGAAACTGCCACTACCAGCGAGTCTACCTCTGCAATCACCTCTATCACCTCCACGATCGACACAGACGACACCGCCGAGGCCTCGCTCTCTCTCCTCCTGGCCTCGCTGTCGTCGCTCTCCTTTTTCTCGGCGACAATGACGGCCGAGTCGTTTGTGCAGAGCGCCGCGACGAGCATTACCGTGAAGACGGGCAAGTCGACAGCGACAGCGACAGCAACCTCAACTTCAAAAGACACGCGAGAAACGCCCGACATTGGTGGAGGGAGTCCGTTTGACGCGCAGGTGGTGAATGGCGCGGTGCGGACGGGGCCGTCTATATGTGCGTCTATAGTTGCAGTTGGTATTGCTGTCTTGTCGTTTTCTATTTAATTACTGTTGATTTCTATTTCTGGCAGGCGTATATCATAGCGGTTCTAATGTCTGATTTTAATTACTCTGTCTCCTCTTTGATGTCTCTTAAGGGGTGAGCTTTGAATATGTCGTGTTTGATTTTGGGATCTGTATTCTTGAGTTCTTTAAAATGCAGTCGTCTCTCTGAGATGATGATACATTGAAGAAAGAGACAGAAACTATCAAAGCTGTGGCTGCCAGACAAAGAGACCTAGGTGTCTACTTAGTAGGGGTCACTGGCAGTCCTGGCACAGCATCATAGCCTCTCATATATCATAAATTATCTCATCTCAGCTTCATCTAACACCTCTTAAAGACACCTAAGACTAAGACCATTACCATCTCAGATCTCATTAGAGACCCCTTTCTGCAATCAATTAAACAGAGTCGCCTTCTTAACGCTGGTCTTATTACTTAAGTAGTTCGTGGGTGGAGATAATACCACACACCCGCACTCCAATACCCCCTCGTATTCTCTTCATCTCATCACCCCCTACTGATACAAAGAAAATGCCCACCTACACAGAACAAGACCTCGCCGCCGCCGTCGAGGCCGTCCGCAACGGCGCCTCGCTGCGCGCCGCCTCCAAGCCGCACAACATCCCCGTCGCCACCATCGCCAAGCGCGTCCAGGGCGTCCAGCCGCGCCGCCTCGCACAGCAGAACCAGCAGAAGCTGTCGACGGCGCAGGAGACGCGGCTGGCTAACTGGGTGTCGGTGGAGATTGCGCTGGGGCACCGGCCCAAGCACCAGCAGATCAAGGTGGCGGCGGCGGCGATGATTGGGGCGCCGGTGACGGACATTGGGAAGAACTGGATCGACAGTTTTCTGAAGCGGAATCCCGAGTGCAAGCCGCCGCCGCGGACCAAAGC
The DNA here is from genome assembly GCA_032248835.1 of Ophiostoma piceae. Taxonomy (NCBI): domain Eukaryota; kingdom Fungi; phylum Ascomycota; class Sordariomycetes; order Ophiostomatales; family Ophiostomataceae; genus Ophiostoma; species Ophiostoma piceae. The sequence goes on from CP135122.1 coordinate 6,075,195, forward strand.
GGGTAGAGCGGCGGCGGCCTTGTTGAATGGCGATACTGATGGTGCTAATACGGCTGATGCTGACACTGATACGATGGACACTGACCCTAGTGACCCTGTCGAACTGCTCAAGACGGCCATGGACACTGGCAGTAATGAAGCCAATGGTTCGTCTGCATCCTAGCAATATCAAGTCTGCTAAGATGCAACTACATAATGAAATAACGAAATAATGAACAAATGAGATATTGACAAGACCCTGATTTTCATATCACGTTTGCCGATAATGCCACACGTGCAATACCACGTCTGTTATGCATATGTTGGGTGTTATAGAGTAGAGGCGAGGTGAGGCTCAGCAAGTGAGGCAAGGCAGTCTTAACAGGCAGTACTCTCTCTCGCATACTCAGTAATCAAGAGAAGAGTCAATAATCAAAAATCAAAAATCAAACTCAAGAATCAAAAGAATCAAACTTCTCATTGGATGTCGAGACATGTCTTCAAAGACCCGTGTCTTGTTTTGCTGATCTTGCCGTTCTAGAGAGCTCGGCCGTTACGAAAGGAGAAAGCCCTCATGATACGAGTATTACTTGTACAGAGTACACAGAAGAAAACAATCGGCGAACAGACGTACTTTGTACAGAGCAATCTAATTTGAAGTGTTTCATCTTCACGCGCCGGCTTAGTCACCCGTTGCCGTGACGACTCATTGTATCCACTCCTCTACAGTCGCTGTAAACCACTCGCTAGACCACAACAACAGCGCCAAATAGAGCAAACAGTGGGTCCTATGTTGCACGCCCATATTGACACTGATATGGGATGGGGATGTTTACTTTTGGCAGCAAGTATGACCAGCATTCAGTGCTATCACTATTGGCACTGCACTTACTCAGTATCATAGCACGGCGTCAATATTGTCTTCTCCTCGTCTCTCTCTACTCAGTACTCTACTCACTCTCTGGTCTCAGGTCCACACGCTCTTCACAGTTGCGACTCACTTCTCATTCCCATCTCAAAGCGGAACACGATCGTCTTTCTCATTCTTTGTTTTTGAGTTTCTTCACGTCCGTCTTTCTCTCGCGTTATCGTCATCATCTTGCTCGGCATCGCATCGTCATCGACTTCACGATACAACGACCACGATCATCGACACGACACAACACCCCTCTCACCCTCTCACCTCCTCGGCTTGCCGTGGACTCTTCTGTGCTCGACGACCTGAGATGCTCTGCTCTCACGAGGCACGCCGCTCCCGGCTCTGACCACGACACCACGATAGAACGACACGATAGACGACAGATATCAAGACAGCACCAAAGAAACAACACAGAACAACAACAAACACACACACAACATGGACGCAAGCTACCTGTCTCAGCAGGTCAACGCCATCATCGACCAGCTGCACGGCTTGTTTGACGAGATTGGCGTCTCTCCTCATGAGCAGGAGACGCGCGAGGCAGAGGTACGTTTCTACTTTCATAAACCAAACACGCCGTCTACATCTCTAACAAACAGCTCTTCGATGCTCTCTCCGAAGCCCTAAACAACCAGGTGCACCTCGTCACCACCGAAAAGAAAAACATGGTCGACGATGCCCAGCGCACCATCAGCGCCATCCGCCAGATGGAGGCCTCGCTCGACGACACCCGCTCGCGCCGCGACTACGACGCCGACGAGGACCTGCAGGTCACCTACCCGCTGACGCGCTGCTTAAAGGTGCTCAAGGACAAGCACCAGCAGATCAGCAAGATTCACCGCGAGCGGTTTGAGCAAGTCAGAAGTGAGTATCTCTATCTGTATTCTATCTATGTCCCATGACGACTAACAGACAGAACTCGTCGACGCACTGGAATCCTACTCATCCCACCTGGAACCCTCCTTTGTCCGCATCGCCCTCCCCCCGACCGCCCCAAACCAGTCCATCCCCCTCAACTTTGACCTCTCGCCCTCGTACGTCGACAAGCTCGACACCGAATTCTCCCGCGTCTACGAAGAGTACACGCGCCGCGTCGCCACCGTGAAGGCCCTGTCCGAAAACATCATCCAGCTGTGGGCCGAGCTCGGCACCCCCCAGGCCCAGACCGACGCCGCCATTGTCAAGCACTACCGCGACGCCCCCGAGCAGCTCGGCCTGCACGAGGACGACCTTGCGCGTCTGCGCAGCCGCCGCGACAAGCTGTCCGACGAGAAGAAGGCGCGCGAGAAGCGCCTCAAGGACCTCAAGGCCGCTGTCGACAACCTTTGGGACAAGCTCGGCGTTGAGGAGCACGAGAAAAAGGTGTTCCTCAACGGCAACCGCGGCTGCGGCATCCGCCAGATCAACGAGTTTGAGGACGAGCTGGCCCGCCTCAACGAGCTCAAGCGCCAGAACCTGCCGACGTTTGTCGAGGACGCCCGCTGCCGTCTGCAGGAGCTGTGGGACGTGCTGTACCTGTCGGAGGACGAGATGCTCGAGTTTACGCCCGCCTTTTCCGACGTCTACAGCGACGCTCTTCTCGAAGCGCACGAGCACGAGATTGCGCGTCTCGAGGCCTTGAAGGAGCAGCGCGCGCCGACGCTGGCCATGGTGGACCGGCACCAGTCGCTAATCCGCGAGCGCGACGACCTTGCCGCGTCGAGCCAGGATGCGTCGCGCTTGATGATGCGCGGACAAAAGGGCGAGCGGCGCGATCCGGGCAAGCTGCTGCGCGAGGAAAAGATGCGCAAGCGCATTGCCAAGGAGCTGCCCAAGGTCACGGCTGATTTAAAGAAGGCACTCGAGACGTGGGAGGATGAGTACGGCCGGCCGTTCCTTGTGCACGGCGACCGGTATTTGGATACAATTTACGAGGGCAGCGGCAGAAAGCCGGCGTCGACGATTCCGCCACGGTCCAAGACACCAGCCGGTCCTGCGTCAGCGGCCAAGCCAGCCGTCAGTGCCGTCAAGCGGACGCCTGGTGTTGCTGGTAGTGCCGCCGCACCGACACGCAATGCTCCTTCACGCGCCGGTGCAAAGACGCCGACCGTGTCCATGGCCTCGGCCGGCAGCGGCGTGGCCAAGCGCAACCCGGCACCAGCGCCGGCACCGGCATCTGCCATTCCCAGCGGCAGAACAAGCCCGTCACGGCTCCCAGCTCCCACATCGCGTGCGCCATTGGGCACGCTTAAGCATGGTACCAACTCGCCTGAGCGGCCGCGTATGGGCGGTCAGAAGAATGCGAATGGCCAGCGCTGTGCCGACGGCAATGGCAATGGCAACGGTCTAGTTCGGTCGGCACCGGTGCTGATGAGAGCCCCTCCTCCCAAGATGCGCGAGCTTGTGCGCGTACCGGAGCTGCAGACACCAACGAACCCGTACCGCGGCACGAACCTCGAGTCGAGTGCGAATGTGCGCCATGTCGAGCCTGAAGACGTCTATGAAGACTACGACGAGCAGTACGACGAGCAATACGACGAAGAGTACGACGACCAGTATAACGAGCGGTTCAGCGACCGGCTGGACGGGCGGTTCGACCACCGGTTCGAGGGCCGGTTTGACGAGCGCAGCCAGAGCAGCCAGACACACAGCACACGGCCGCCGTCGTCGCAGTCGTACTCGTCGCAGTACCGCCAGCAGCAGCTCCAACAACAAAAGCAGCAACAACAGCAACAGTACGCCGGCTCGGTGCGGCAAATTTCCAACACGTCCACTGCAGTGTCTGGATCAGAAAACTGGGAGACGTACGACGACAACTCGGAGCTGGAGCCGGAGCCGGACGCATCAGAAATGTACTACGCCAAGATGCGGGCGGCACGGGGCAAGCGCATGTCGCCCGAGACCAACGGCGCGCACGGGCGGCCACAATCGAGCATGGCCAAGCGGCAACGCGGGCTGCCGCCGCCGTCGACACCGTATGGCGGGCACGTGGTGGACGCGGAGGGCAACCGCATCATCTCGGGCAGCGAGTGGACGGACGAGGATGCGTTCTAGGTGACGCGGCGTCTTCCGCTGCGGGGCAGGCGTCGCGCGTCTGACTCGTTTACGTTGCCATGATCTCTCTTTCTTTTTCTTTTTATTCTTTCCTTCTTCTTCATCCTCTTCATCCGCTACATCTATCACGATGATGATCGTCACCTGAACGTTTGCTTGCTTTCAGCGTTGTGTCTATGACGAGATGACTGCTCTTTTTTTTCTTTTTCTCTTTTTCTCTCTTTTCTTTTTTTTTCCTTTTATTCCTTGTCTACTCACGTCCGCCGCTTCGCTTCTCTGTACTTATTATCTCTTTTGAAGACGCGGCCTGTGGCCCTCTTCTGCGGCAATCTCTCTCTCTTTTTGTCTCTTTGTTTCTTTTTGTTCTCTTTCTTTTTATTTTCTTCCTCTCTTTTTATCCTCTGGATCTTTTCCTATCTCTGTAATTCAATGGCTGGCGTTTGTTTGGCCAGCCTGGACGGCTGTGCTGGTTGGTTTTGGCTTCTTTTTGTTTTTGTTTATATGTTTATCTTATCAATGAAATCTTCAATCTAATACTGTGAGTGAAACTGTCTCACTGTCAAGATGGCTAACACGGTCTCACAATGCCATTGCGTCACTCAAAGAATAGAGCTGCTACTTTAGTAGTTAACAGCTACAGTACTCGAGCTCCAGCTCTTGGCACGTTAATTAGCGGGTGGGCCTCGTTTACTGAGTACAATAGGGGGGCTCCACCTCCTATAATAGCTCTAATATCTAAGCCCTGCAGCTAGCGCCCGAGTAGCCCGTAGTGTAGAGCGTTAGCTGTCAGCCTCGTGTCTGCATCTATTGCATCTATTCACACGACATCATTGCTTCATCTACTGAACCCCGACCTCGCGCCTCAACTCCTACATGTCACCCCGTCTGCTGCCCTGACGCCGCTGGAGGCCAACACAACAATGCCCGACGACGCGGCCGCCCTCCAAGGCGCCGCCCTCGCCTTTCGGAAAACACCCTCGCGCGCGCCGTCCGTGTCGCCGTCGAGGGCGCCCTCGCACGTCACCCGCACCGACACGGGCAGGTCGACGGCCAACAGCGCCCTCCTCGCCGCCAACATGGCCAGCCTCACCGGCTCGCGCACAGCCAGCACCCCGCAAAGCCAAAGCCTCCGTCCACCGTCACCGTCGCCCCGCCCCCAGAGCCCGCACAAACAGGCCGCCGCCGCCGCCCGCACCAGCCACAGCCGCAGTCCCAGCCGGCCGCCCCCTGCAGTCCAGAATACTCCGTCGGCCTCGTTTTTAGCAGCCACCCGCGCGGCCAGCAGGACCGCCAGCCAGGCACCGACGCCCGGCCTCACGCCGAGCCACTCTGGTCTCGGTCGAAAGACAGACTTGACGCCGGCGCACCTCTCGGCAGCCCTGGCAGCAGGCAACGAGAGAGAACGCCGGCGGGCGGCAGCCACAGCCACGGCCACAGCCTCGCAGTCGACAGACAGCCTGGGGCGGCTCAGCCATGCGTCGGCGAGCAGGAGCAGTCTCGCCCTCGACACCGCGGGGATTGCGCCGACGTCGTCACTTATAAATATGTTTGAGGCGGGGCCGGTCAAGGCAGCAACAAAACCAAAGCCAAAGCCAAAGAAAGAGACACCGCTAAAAGCGTTTACACCGCCGCGGTCTGTGAGCCCGAGAAAGGAGGACTCTGCGGAGGACGTCGACAAAACACCAAAAGCCAAGACAAAGGCCAAGCCGGCGCCGAAACCGAAGCCGGCGAGTCCGGTCGACAAGCCAGCGCCAAAACCGGTCGAAAAGCCAAAACCCACGCCCAAGCCAAAACCAAAACCAGCCGACAATCCACCTTCCGACCCAAAAGAAACACCAAAAGAAACACCCCGACTACAGAGATCCTCCACAGGAAACACCCTCCGCCAGCACCGCCTGCCGCTGCGCAGTCTCAACGACGACGCAGACGTCATGGACCGGCCGTCGCCCATGCCCATCCAGGCGCCAACGCCGCCCAGGCCGCGGCGGGACCAGAGTGCCGCCAGCAAAGTCTCTGTCACGTCTACAGCCTACTCTACCGCCAACTCTACGGCAACATCCTCGTCGTCTGTCGCGCGCGCCGCCAGCTCCGTGAGCTACCGCCGGCGCGCGTCTGTTTCCGGCGTGCCCACACCACCGCCACCCCGCCGCACCGCCACCGCCGTCGACGGCCTCGCCAGCGCCATCATGGCCGGCTCGCTCGCCGCCGCCGCCGCCAAAATGAGCCCGCAGCCAACTGCGTCGTCACTGTCATCCTCGCCCAAGCGAACACCCATGCTCCACACGCTGCGCCGCGACCGCTCGCCCACGTCCGACGACAGCGACCACTACGAGAGCCACTACCGCCGCAGCCACTACCACCGCGACGGCCGCCTGCGCCAGGGCAAGCTGCACCTGTCGCACGCCACCGGCACCGCCGCGCGCAACAAGCACCAGCACCACCACGAGGGCGCGCGGCGGCGCTGGCGCGAGGCCATGACGGAGCGCCAGCGGCGGCGGTACGAGGCGGTATGGGCGAGCAACCGGGGGGGTAGAGGTCTGTCTGGATACAGAGAGGGAATGGACGACGAGGTCGTGCCAAACATTGTTGTCAGGGACATCTGGAAGCGCAGCAGGCTGCCGGCGGACGAGCTGGGCGAGGTGTGGGATCTGGTGGACGACACGGGCACGGGCGGGCTGTCCAAGACGGGCTTTGTTGTCGGGCTGTGGCTGATCGACCAGCGGCTGCGCGGGCGCAAGATCCCGGCGCGCGTGAGCGACAGCGTGTGGGCGAGTGCGCGCGGCATGCAGCCGAAGCGGCGGTAGATATATAGAGATGATGTTTGTTAAAGATACCTTTTGATTTATTTTGTTCTCTTGTGAACTGATGGGATTTCTGAGATGTGAAAATAAATGTCATCAAATCGTTCAATTAAAAATGAATAGAGTTTTAATTCTTTTTAATTCTTTTTTATTTCTATTTCTGTGATTTATTTTGGATTTGATTTATTTTCTTTTGCTTTCTTCGATTTTATTTCAAATAAATATGATTACACTCAGAAATATTTACATACAGCAGTACCAACATCACGATTATCAGGATTTAGTTTAATTATGTTGACTAGAAACAAGTCACATTTGAATCTTTCTAACCCGTGCCCAGTACAAAGAAACAGAGAGGAGATAGAGGGATAAGAGGAGGGATGAAAAGAACAGGATAAAAGATCACCATGAGAAGAGACTCAACAATCAGAAATCAGAAATCAGAATAACAATCAATCAGTCAGAAGTAAAGTAACGTAATAAAATTAACAGACATGAATAAAAATAAAGTAAAAAAGTAAAAAAAACATGAGACTTTTGTTTGCTTCGTCGTAAAAAAAGAAAACGCAAGGTCGTCCTCGCGAGAACAAGACAAAAAAGACGTCGACACAGTAGACAGAACAAGCAAAGAAGAAACAAAACAAAACGCAGCTCACTTTTACCTCCCCTGGGGTCTTTTCTCTTTCTTGTTTCTTTCTCTCAGACTCTCTCTCACCTACCGCCGCTGTAAAATATCCAACACGGCAGATTTGACACGATCATTGTGGGTATAGAGAGAAGACAAGAGAGAAGAAAAAAAAAGACCCCGGTGCAAGCACGAAACGATCAACGCCATGCAAATGCTCGTCCCCACACGCTCACTGCCCGCGCGGTCTCTGGTTGCGCCGGCTCTTGTTCGGCACAGTCTCCCAGCCGTCGTTGTCCGGTGCCGCACCGCCAGCAGCAGGCGCAGCGCCCTCCTCGGTCGGGGCGGTCGCAGTCCGCGGCGTCGGGGGTGTAGAGGTAGTTCCGTTCTGGTTCTGGTTCTGGTTCTGGCGCGGGGGACGCGGGCCGTCGCTGCGGCCGCCTCGTGGGGCACCGCTGCCGCGGCGCTGGCCGTTCTCGCCCGTGCGGTCGCCGCGCTCGCGGTCGCCGCCGCGCGCACCGCCGCGCGCACCGCCCGACGCGTTGCGCCAGTTGCCGCTGTCGTTGGCGCGCGACTTGGCGTTCTGCACCTGGTCGCGCGGCTCGCGGGGCTCGCGGGGCTCTCTTGTGCGGGGGCCGCGCGCGCCGTTCTGGGTCTGGGTCTGGGTCTTGTCGCCGGCAGGGGCGGCAGTGGTGGGGGTAGGGGGCAGGCCGGCAGCCAGGGCAGCCGCGGCAGTAGCAGGGCGCTCGGCGGGCTCGGCGGCAGCAGCAGCAGGCTCGGCGGGGGCAGCCTCCTCGGTGGCGGCAGCAGGAGCCTCCTCAGTGGCAGCAGGGGCCTCGGCAGTCTTCTCCTCCTTGGCGGCCTCCTCAGCGGCAGCCTCCTTGGCTTTCCGCGCCTCCTCCTTGGCCTTGTCGTCGGCCTCCTTCTTCTCACGGATGGCAATCTGGCGCTTCTCCTCGACCTCGCGCTCACGCGTGGCCGTGTCGATAGGACGCGCCGCGCCAAAGGGGCTGGCCTTGGAGTCGCCGCCCGCAGCAGCAGCCGCGTCCGTCGCCTCCGACACCGTTCTCTTGGCCAGGTTCAGTTTTGGCCGCGACGCCAGCGTGGCGGCGGCAGGGGCCGGCGAGGTAGGGGCCTCGCTGCCGCTGCGCGACGGCGTGGCAGCCGGCTTCTCGGGCGCGTCGGGGCGCATGCTGGTGCGCCACTGCATGTCGCGCTCGGCAGCAGTAGGGGCACGCTCGGCGCGCTCAGGGCGCTCAGAACGCTCAGGGCGCTCGGTGAACTCGCGGCGCGCAGGGCGGCCAGAGTCGGAGCCGGGGCCGGCGGGCGCGCTCTCGTTGCGGGCCTCGCCCCACTGGGCAGGGGTCTTGCGCGGGGCACGGAAACCCTCGGCGCCAGCAGCAGGGGCCTCGGTGGCCGGGCGCTCTGCCTGGGGCAGAGGAGCCAGAGGGCCCTTGCGCTCCCATGTGATGTCGCGGGCCGGCTTGTCCTCAGGGGCAGCCTCGCGGGGCGCGCGGCGCTCGGCAAAGTCGGGGGCAGGGCGGCGCTCAGTGGTGCGGCCCGGGAGGTCGGGCAGGGGGCCCTTGCGGGTCCACTCGCTGAGGTCGCGCGACGACTCGCCGCCGCGAGATCCGAACTCGCGCTCCTTGGGGGGGTCGGCGATCTTGACCTTGATGTTGCGGCCGCGGAAGGAGACACCGTCCAGGTCCAGGGCCTGCTTCAGGCCGTCGACCTCGGCGAACTCGGCGTAGCCAAAGCCCTTGGGGCGGTTGGTCTCGCGGTCCTGGATCAGGCGGATGCTGGTGACGTTGCAGCCCTCCAGCAGCTCGCGGATGTGGTCCTCCTCAATCTCGTAGTCGAGGTTGCCCAGGTGGGCCAGGTAGGGCGGCTTGTCCGGGATGCGCTGGGGGACATCCGAGCGCTGGTACGAGCTGTAGCCTGGGGAGTTAGTTGGGTAGATGGTAATGTATAGAGATGGTAGACTTACTACCACGGTCGTTGTTGGACGAGCCGTAGAAGCCACCGCTGGCACCGCCGCGGCGCTCAAGGGCAGGCAGGGCCTGGGTGCCTGAGAGGTTAGTATGTGTTGGGGTGTCGCTGCCGTAGTCGAGTCGTGATATCCCTCACGGGCAAGGCGACTTACCGACGGTCTCTTCGACCTCGTCAGCCCAGGAGCCACCAAAGGCTGTATGTGTTAGCAATGTCATGGTTGTCTAGATAGGACGTGGAGGACTTACCATCGTTGGCCATGAACTCTCCATAGGAGAGCTTCTGAACCTCCTTCTTCTTGGGAGCTGGGAGTGTTAGTATGTATGGTCATGTATGTTGGCTGTTGTGTCGTCGTCGTCGTCGTCGTCGTCGTCGTCGTCGTCGTCGTCGTCGTCAATGGTGTCATCAATGTCCAATGGTGCATCATGCCGTCGAGGTTGTCTAGGCCGTCGAGCCGTCAAAGTGTCAGGCTGCCGTGATGTCGTCGTTGAGGTCCGTCTCGGATGAGGGGCCATGGCGGGGTGATGATGAGGCTAAACACGGACATGTCGAGACTGACGACGGCGAGGTTGGCGATGTGGTCTGCGATGCAAGGCTTCCATTGCTAGAGACGACGCGGCTGACTCCAACGCTCACTGCTGCTGCGTCACTTACCCATGTTGATGAAAGGGAAAGGGGGGGTTAACGTAGGCTACGGGCGACACGCTTCTGGCGATGGGCACGTAGACGACGTCGAGGGGTGGTGAGGGTAAGGCGGTGTCGGAGATGTTGAGTGTCGAGGCGATCGGGGCCGGAGCTGGAAAGTCGACGTAAAAGAGAAAAAAGAAAAAAAAAAGACAAAAAAGAAGTCGACGAGAGAAAAAAAGAGGGGTGGAATGGGGGTCGGGGCCGGGCAAAGTCGGTCCAGGGGCCTGCAGAGGCGTTAGACAGAAAACTACAGAGAGACAGCAGCGCACAAGACGGCGGAGACTGGCTCGAGTGGTTGGCGGCGGTGGTGGTGGTTTGTGGGTGGTGGGTGGAGAGAAGCAAAAGTCAAAAGGACGAGGTCAAATCGCAGGTCGAAAGTGGTGTCTTTGGCGATGGTGGATTTTTGGGTTTTGGGAAGGAAGGGAAAAAAAGAATTTAATTAAATTAATTAAAAATTAAATAAAAAAGTCGCTGGATTGGCTGTGCGAAAACCATTTATGCGGGTGGGTTGAAGAGGAGCTAGTCCTGTTTGGGAGTCTTGGAGTATGAGCACTGTGTTTGCACAGTGCAGTAGAAGTATGAAATATAGTGACGTTTGATGTATGTGATGGCTGTTCAAGACTGTATTTGATATAATTGTAATGTTCACTATACTACATTCTATAAATTTGAAATGAAGTCAAGACAGAGTGTGTGAGAATCGATGATGAGTCCATACTTTTAATTGCCTGATTACATAAGCACTACTGAATGCCGGACGGTGGCTGGACATCAGTCAAAAGAACAGCAAACATACTAAGAAAAGACCGATATGACTGATATAACATTCGCCAAAGTGGCTGAAATAGATTATAAGTACATTAATACGAGCAAGTTCAAGTTATTCAATACAAAGTACTGCAGCCGGCATCGTGATGCTTCGTGATGGGCGCTCCACTGGCAACTAGAACGTATACTTCCATTTTGGGTAATTGGTGATTATGAGCAGCCTCCGTACAAATATGGAAGTTGCTGCTCACTTAAGCATCGCTGTTTCCCTTTTGGACCATAGTTTGCACATGAATTGCATGCGCAAGGCTGCCAAAGATCGCGGTGATTATGTAATACACGTACTTAGCTTTGACTTTAGTTATCTTTTGTCACACTATGCCAGTTTATGAAAAGTTAAGAACATAGAAGTACACACAGAAGGCAACCTCTGTTTCAGAGTATCTTTTTGAGTGCATTCACAATTACATTCACAATTACACCCATCAACTGTTGACGAGTTGACTGCACTGCACTGATGACTAATCATACAGACCACAGTACATCTCCACACTGTGCCCCACCGCAGCCTCATCGTCAACGCCAACGACGCACAAACCACGACCAACGCCTGTCTGAATGCGACGAGGCTGCATAACAATAGCTGGACAATGGATGAATGAATCTTAGGTGTGTTGTGGGTTGTGGTTGCTATTCTTGATTGGTCTTTGAAACGCCCAAGAAAACGCCCTCTGATTGGCCAGTACTAACCATCCAGGCCTCACTGCACACTTTCATCAACGGCTCGCTTCGACAAACGGCAGAGTTGAGTTGAAGTTAAGTTAACGAGTGACGCAAAACTGCACTCGGAAGCGCAGCTATCTACAATGTCAGACTCTACGCCAACACCCCAAAAGGCGGCGCCCAAGGTGCAGGTCCCGGCCCACGTTGCCGAGATCCTTGCCCCGAGTCTCCAGGTCGGCCTCGGAGCTGGTGAGTTCTTCCCGCTGCACTCACTCTATGTAGAGTTTATGGAAGAAAGAATCTAACGGACAGGCACGATTGGCCTCTTTGTGGGCGCGGCGTCCGGCATCATGCGGTCCGCAGCCCCGGTGCTGTTCTCGCTGGTGACGGGTGCCCAGTGGTTTGCCTTGAGCAGCAGCTACTATGGTGAGTTCTACCAGTTTTGCCATATACTCTCTATAAGTACACAAACTGACAGAAAAGCCGCTCGCATGACTGTCCTCCAAGAGATGAGCAGCAAAAAGACCATTACGCCGTCAGACAAGGTCAAGGCCAGCGCCCTCGCCGGTGCTACAGCCGGTGCCGTCGGTGGTGCTCTTCGTAAGTTTATCAGTATTCCTGTTTCAGAAACTTAAACAAAATACAGAATACTAACAAAAAAGGCGGCCCAAGAAACATCCTCCCTGCTGTCGCCGTCTTCTCGCTCGTCGGCGCCGGCGGCCAGGCCATCTTCAACAACATGCCCTCGGACACGCAAGAAGCACCAAAACAAAAGGGCTGGCTCGACTCAAAATGGAGCCCCGTCACACCGCTCACAGACGACGAGTACCACAAGTTTATCGACGAAAAGATCCTCAAGCTGGACGTCGAGATCTCGCTCGTCGACGACAAGCTGGCCGAGCTGCGGGCGGCCAAGGCACAGCGGGAGGCACAAAAGACGGATGGTTTATAGCGGCCGCAATTTTTGATAATTTCTAGCATTATATACACACTTTACTCTGTTTTGATTACAATCTGAGATTTTCTGAGAAAACCTGCTTGACATCGCGTGATTACATAATCAATAGTGCAGCGACAGCGCGTTTTTGACCCGAAGATGCCATCAGAATCAGAATGGAAACATATGAAATGAATCAGTAAACCAAAAGAACTCAAGATCAACGCAGGGACCTGAGCCCAGCCAAGCACACACTGCTACGCTGCAAGTCCCGACTCTGTAAAATGCCTGTAATGTGCCAAGCACCAAAGCACTGACATCACCGCGAAATTATCGAATGACTAAGCTTCGCAGCTACCCCGGACGAGCCGTGTATTTGTGGGCTTTAGTGCTCCGTAGTGTTATTTCCCACTGATTAGGGGGGAGCAACCCACCACGCCTGCCCCATCCATAACATTGCATTATCTCATCGGGTTGTATTACTACTCTGTACAGTAGCTGCTACTGAGTATGTGCTCCTGCCTTTCCTGATTACCTGCATGATAGTAGAGCATCGGCTTTGAGCTGCAAAAGCACGACATCACAGATTGCGGATTTAGACTGCAGATTGCAGAGTCACGACACACGACACACCAGCAGTGACAGCTCCCAGACGTGGTACGCTGTGCAGTGATACTTTCGCTGTCGCGCGACACTCGGCATCCTTGCTCTCTATCTGGCCCCTCGACGCGCACCTCGACACCCCGTCTTCCTCGACGACCTTGACGACGACGACGACCTCCGGACGGCCATTGGCTGCTGAATACGCACAATTGACTGTTGCGCGTACTTCTACGCTGATCCCGCGACTCCGGAGAGCATCTAGATAGTAGACCTTCGCGGTACCTTTGCAGTGCCGCCACACACTTTGCTGAACCTCATCTCTCCTCGATATGGCGTCCTGGGTGCTGTGCCCGAACCACATCTAGAGAATGCCATAAAACCCGGCGACTCTGGTGCGTCTCTTTACTGCTTTTACGAGCACATCTTACTCTCTCCAGTAAGCTAACAAGCTAGAATTACCTCTACCCCCCTGATATCACGACACGACACACACCCGCCACCATGGCGCTCTTCAGCCCGACCTTTGTCTTTGGCGTCGTCGTCCTGCTCTACCTCTTCTCCTTTGTCGTCTTCGCCATCATCCGCATCGTCACCGGCCTGTCCATCCAGCGCATCGGCTACTTCTCCCTGCGCCGCCTCGCCTATGTCCCGCGCGACGGCTTCAAGATCGAGATCCGCGGCCTCGGCCTCAACATCCACCGCCCGACCTTTTCGCAGCCGACGTGGCTGAGCATTGTCGTCAGCGAGCTGGTCGTGACCGTCGACATTGGCGAGCTCGAGGGCCTGCACACCGCCGGTGTTTGCGACGAAGATGCCGACGACTCGGACGCCAAGGAGAAGCTGCTCCCGCGCCCTTCAAAGCCCAGCAGGACCACGCGCTCCTCGGGCAAACATGCTGCCGACGACGACGAGGAACGCAGCAAGACATGGGTCCAGCTCATGAAGATCAAGGAGCGCATCAAGCGCCTGCACCGCAACGTGAGCTGGCTGCGCCTCGTCGACGTCATCGCCACAAACTCTGCCATCAACATTGTCGGCGTCGGCAACATCCAGTTCGGCAGCTTCGCCATGGCCGTCGACACCCGCCACAAGATGGTCGACCGCGACCGTTTCCTGTTTGTCGGCCGCCAAGACGCCGCTCACCCCGAGACTAGCCAGGCCGAGTGGATCATGACCCTGCGCAGCGCCCTCTTCACCCCCGAGGGCCGCGAGTCCATGGAGATCATCGACAATGCCACCCTCAACATACACGGCTTCCTCTACGACGCCCTCGACGGTCTGCGCGACTCCGCCGTCGCCCTCAAGCTCGGTCGCGTACATCTCCCCTACGATGATCTGCAGTATTGTGCAAATCTTTACCGCGAGATCAAGAAGCCGCTCTCTCCCGAGCCCGCGCCCACTCCCGACGCCGAGCCCTCGAGCCCTATGTCGCCCATCCTCGAGGACGATCCCTTTTCCGACTCGCAGAGCTACTCTGACGCCGCCGAGTTCTCATATCCCCCCAGCGTCGCAGGCAACGACACGGCAGACACTGCCGACAACACAGACGCAGAAAAGGAAACACTCAGTAAGACCGTGGCCGACGCCAAGGAGTTTGTAAGCTCTATCCTCAGAGGCATCAAGGAGGTCCAGTTTGCCATCAGCTACCTCGGCATTGCCAAGAAAGTGCAGACCGTCAACGCCACAGGCGCCCCGGTGCTGTTGATGAACGCATCCATGAAGGAGATCGGTATCGACCTGCACCGTCTCGACCACAAGTCACCCGCACACCGCATGTACTTTTCACCCAAAGACATTGCACACGAGGCCCTGGCCGCTGCACTCTCAATATCTGTGAGCGTCGACGACGGCCACGGCAAGCCGCAGCGGCTCATGTACATCCCCATGGCCACGACGACCGTCAAGACAACGCTGCCCTCGAAATCGGTCGAGATGACTAAAGACATCACCGCCGAGGAGCGCAATGCCAACATCCTCTTTGCCAACTCCGTCGTCACATCTCCCTCTGTCGACCTCGACCCTCGGCATCTGCCGCTTTTGCTTGCTATCCTCAGCCGGCCTAAGAAACCCCGGTCGCGCGCTGCCGAGCCCAAGCACCGCCGCCACCTCCTCATCTCCCGTATGCTCCCCAAGGCAAACATCAAGTTTTCCATGCACGAGCCCGTCGTCCGCATTGCTCTCCCACCCGTGAGCCCCACTGCCGACCCCGACGATTTCGACCTCATTATCTCCTCCATCTCCTCTATCTCACTCGATATCGAGTCCTTCCACTCCGCCGTCGAGAAGCTGCACTACTCCCTAGCATCCACCATGCGCCTAACCACACACCACCTCTTCTACCAAACATCCGGCGGCGACCGCTTCGATCTCCTGACCACCGAGTCGTTTGACCTCAAGACACAGCTCAACGCGTCCCCCGACGTCCACGTCGTTGCGAGCGGCAACCTCCAGACGTTCTCCGTCAAGCTCGTGCGCCCCGAGATCATCGACGGCCTGCGCCAGATTGTGCGCCAGCTGCGGCCCAACGTCGTGCCCGACAAGAAGCTCTTTACGAACCAGTCCGAGCCGAAACAAAAAGTCAACTTTTTGCGGAGTATGCCCTCGTGGCTGCTGCACTTTCACATGCAATCCTCCGACTTTAGCATGGAGGTCGCCGGCGTCGACAAGCGCGTCTCCGGCGACTCCCGCGGCGTCGCCGTCCAGCTCGAGTCGTGGAGCGTCGAGTACCGCGCCCAGCGCCTGGACAACCTCAAGCGCAAGCCAGCACGTCGGCGGACCGTCAGTCGGTCCATTCTCCTACCCGACACCGACCTGCTCACGTCCATGCCCTCAACACCGCGTAAGAAGCACTACCACACGGGCGACGGCCGCCGTATCGCTGTCCACGGCCGCGGTTTCGAGGCGTTCATCGTCGAGTCTACCGAGAAGTGGGAGATGGATCCGTTTGTCAACATCCCGCGCTTCGAGGTCGCCTTTTCCACCCTCAGCGACAACCAGGGGCCTATGCTGCACGTCCACTCGCACATCCGCACCCTGCACGCCTCCTACTCGCTGCAGCGGCACTACTCGGTTGGCGTCGCTGTCATGGTCCTCAAGAAGGCTTTTGCACACCCGAGCCTCGAGGTTGCCACCAAACAGCACGGTGTCGCCGAGCCCGTCAAGCCAACAGGCACCATGGGGCCGTCTCTCCAGGTTCCGCCGACGTCGCCCACGGCCGACCATCTCGAAACGCCCACCCAGCACAACAGTCTCAGCCACCACTCGTCGCGCGAGCTGGTTGCCGTGGACATTAAGATTGCCCTCGTGCAGATCAAGGCCACACTGCCATCGGACCCGCCCGTCATGCTGCAGGTCCACAACCTCGAGGCCGGCCGCCACCGCTGGTCGCCGCCGTTTGTCTACTGGAAGCTGATCCGCTTCCACGCCGAGGCGCCGCGCATGCCCAAGGTCTGGGCCCGTGTGCTGAGCATAAAGAACGGCCGCCTCACGTGCAAGGAGACACAGAGGAAGCTGCCCACCAGCGGCTACAAGACCGATCGCGCGTTCGAGGTCAGCACCGACGTCATCCGGTTCGCCGTGCCCCACGAGCTGATCCTCTACAAGATCGTCGACAACCTCGTCAACACGCTCAAGTCCGTCCAGCAGCTGCACCACCGCTTCAAGACGGGCACCGACGAGTACATCCTCAACAAGGAGCCCGAGGGTCCCAAGAACGTGCCGCCCATCTCCATCCGCTGTCGCACGTTTGCCTTTGAGCTGGAAGACGGCGGCTTCGAGTGGAAGCTCGGCATGATCTACCGCGCCGGCCGCGTCGAGCAGATGCAGCGTCTCGCTCGTGAGGAAGCGTTCCGCGTCAAAGTCAAGAAGATGCAGCAGGACGACGACCAGCGACGGGCGTCGAGCAAGTACCGCACGCGGTCGGCGGCGCCCCGCGGCAGGCATTCGGCCGGTGCCTTTGCAGCCAACAACGAAGCCCGCAGCCAGAGCGCCGACCGCAGCCACAGCCACGGTGCGCGGCCCTCGGCCGGGCGCACGCCGCGCTACGACCCCGAGGGCAGCTCGCTCGGCATGACGGGCAGCGCGCACGTCTCGATTGCCGAGGCCAGACAGAAACTGAATCTGCACAACTCGCGCGGCTGGAAGCAGCGCATCGACCGCGCCTACCTGATGGCAAAGAACGGCATGCGCGACATCCGCAGCATGTTCTGGGGCATGCACACGCCCGAGGACGACATCAACGAGCACGAGAACATCTTGGGCGTGCCCGACCGCCCCGCGCTCATGACTACTATTATTGACGACCTGCACGTCATCATCGACAAGCCCAGCTTCCCCATGAAGGAGCTCCCCGACTTTTTACACAAGGTTGGCAAGGGCATTCCGCGTGACATGCTGTACTCGCTGCTGGTGCCCATGAACCTGCAGATCCGGATGGGCGAGGCCAAGGTGACGCTGCGCGACTACCCGCTGCCGCTGCTGCACGTGCCGGGCCTTGCGTCCAGCCAGGGCTCCAAGCAGCACGCGCTCGTGCTGTCGTCGGACTTTGTTATTGCCGAGGAGTTCCAGGGCCCTGAGTCGATCCGCCACATCAAGGTCGACATCCTGCCTCCGAAAAACACGGAGCCCGGCGCCTCTAAAGAAGGCAACTTTGCCATTGACGTTATGCGCACAACGAGCCAGGTCAAGACGTACTCGGACATGAACATTGACATCAACACGTCGCTGCCCACGAAAATCACATGGGGCCCGTCGTACCAGCCGGCAATCCAGGACATGATGATGGTGTTCGAGTCCTTTACCAAGCCGCAGCTCGACCCGTCGGAGAATGTCGGATTCTGGGACAAGATCCGGCTGAGCTTCCACTCGCGGATGCGCGTCGCCTGGAAGGCCGATGGTAACGTCCATTTTGCGCTCAAGGGCACGCGCGACCCGTACCAGGTCACCGGCAACGGCGCGGGCTTCCTCATGTGCTGGCGTAACGACGTCCGCTGGAACATCCACGTTGATGACGACCCCAAAAAGTTTATGACCGTCGACAGCGGCGAGTATGTCCTGGCCGTGCCCGACTACAGCCACCACGCGCGCGAGGTCAACCGCCAGAGCACCGACAACGACAGCGTCAGCAGCGACGACTCGCTGCGGTCTGGTGCCGCTTTCAAAAAGGTCGTCATGAAGCTTTCGGGCCGCGTGCAGTGGCTCGCCGGCCTCGTGTTTGAGCGTGCCATCGTGGACGGCAAGCGCAGCTTCGACTTTGACCCGCACTACAGCATCTTTTTGAAAGCGCCGCAGTATGCAAAGCCGCAAAACGGCTTGCCGTACGATGCGTTCCGCGGCTTCCGCAGCCAGCACATCCACATGTCGCTCGCCGTGCGCGCGCCCGTCGACCGCGACTGGACCGTGTCCAACACGGAGCCGTCGCGCAGCTACAACACCGTGCACCTGTCGCCGCGCTTCTTCACGCACTTCTTTGCCTGGTGGTCGCTGTTCAGCGGGCCAATGTCCCTGCCCATCCGGCAAGGCAAGCTGTGGCCGGGCTGCGAGAAGAACAGCAAGAAGTTTGGTCGGCACCTCGCGACCATCAAGTACAATCTGTTCCTGGCGCCGCTGTTTTTGAGTCACATGTACAAGCACAAGGACCCCGAGGACCACGACATCAACGCGATCTCGGCAACGGGCATCAAGGTCCGCTTCGACAGCTTCATGCTCGACCTGCACCAGCGTCGTGAAGAGTTCAACACGCGCGACAAGGGCCGCAAGACGCAGAGCCGCACGTCGGGCATGAAGATCCACGCGTGCCAGCTGGACCTTGCGTCAGCTGATATTCGCGCCGTCTCGGCCAGCATTCGCGGCATCTCGCCCGAGAGCGTGCGCACGGCCGGACCCAGCTTTATTAACCACCACCATGAGGAGGACGCCGCCGACATCAGCCGGTTCACGATCCCCGACGATGACTTCAGTTGGATCGACATGGACGACTTTGTCGAGCTCGACTGGATCATCCCGACAGAGCCGAACCCCGACACCAAGATCCTGCCGCTCGCGTTTGCGCCGCGCGTCACGTACTTCCGGCAGACGGACATTGGCGGCGTGATCTCGGGCGACCCCGACCGGACGAGTCCGTTTGGCCACGAGTCGACGAACCTGTGCATCATGGCCCTCGACGACCCACGGTCTGTGCAGATGCACCTGATCCGCAACCGCCTAGAACAGCTTGAAGAGCAGATCGAGAGCCACGTGCGCGACATTAGCGAGATCGCGCAGCAGATGAACGGCGAGAACAATGCCAGCATTGCAGGCGAGATCGAGGTGCTGTCGCGGCAGGCCAATGTGCTCCAAGAAAAGAAGCTGTTCCTCGAGACGTTTATCACGCAGCTGTCCGAGGAGGCTGCTGCGGCCGCGGCCGGGCGCGCACGCAAGTCGACGCCGGCGAGCAACAAGAAGACGCACGACGTGAACGCGGCGGCGGAGGAGCAGCAGGCGGCGCGCGAGGAGGAGGGCTCCGAGTTTGCGAGCGAGTTCACGAACCGGTTCGTCGTGCACAACATGAAGCTTAAGTGGAACAACATGCTCCGCAATATTATCCTGCGGTATATCCACCAGGTCAGCCAGCGGCGCGGTTTTGTGTACTACCTGTCGCGGCCGGCAGTCAAGTTTATTCTGGACATTGTCGAGGAGCAGGTCAAGCTCAAGGCAGCGGCGGCGGCATCGCCGGCCACGGGCGATGCGTCGTCGGTCGCAGGTGCGAGCGGCACGTCTGGTGCGGCACCCACCCCCGATCTTGGAACGTCAAGCAGACTGGACCAGACGTCGAGCAAGGACATTGAGGATAGGATCCGCAAGATCCTGCAAGACGGGCGCAAGTTTGTGACAGACGACACGCAGAGCCAGAGCACCGAGGGCGGCAAGAAGGAGGGCACAGTGTACTGCACGCCGATGGAGGACCTGACGGGCGGCATTGCGGCCGAGTTCACGCCGCAGAACAGCTACCACGTGCGGCTGATTGCACCGCAGATCCAACTGCAGAGCGACAAGAACAAGAAGCATGTGGTTCTTGTGACAGCCAAGGGCATGGAGCTCAAGATTGTCGAGGTGATGGACAAGGCGCGGCTGTCAGACAACGTGAGCGGCTTGGTGCAGCGGCGGTTCCTTGTTGGTATGGACAGCACGCAATTCTTTGTGGCTCACCGCAAGTGGTTCTCGACGCGGCTGCTGTCGGCGTACTCGGGCACGAGCTACGGGTCGCCGCGGGGATCGAGCTGGCCGCCGTGGGTGCCGATGGAGGTGATGTTTGACTTCAAGACGGATCCTTTCGGGTTCAAGCGCGTCGTGCAAAAGACGTCGGCGATGCTGCGCTACGATAAGTTCAACAATTTGCGTCTCAAGTACACGGACGGCGTGAACACGGGCGAGGGCGGTCCCGGCGCGACGGCGTCTGACAACCTCGACAGCCGCATGGACAACCTATGGGTGGAGTTCCCGCAGGCGCGTGCGCTATGCAACTCGTCGCAGTACTATGCAATCTACGTCATTGTGCTGGACCTGCTGATGTACAGCGAGCCTCTGGAGAAGACGCGCAGCGAGCGACTCGAAAAGATTATGCTCGCGTCTGATTTCAGCGATCTGAGAGGCGCACCCGAGATGGTGATCCGGCTGCAGGAGCGGGTGCGGCAGCTAGAGGACATCAAGACGCACTTCCAGATCCACAGCAAGTCGCTTGACGAGCGCGGATGGGAGGAGCGGCTGCTGCTGGAGCGTGATCTTGCGGCGTGCGAGGACGAGCTGTTCTTTATCATGAAGGCGATAACGACGTCGCAAGACCGCAACGAGTCGTCGGCGAGCAACGCGCTGCTGAAATGGAGCATCTCTGCGCGCGAGATTGTGTGGCACCTGATCCGCGACAACAACGAGCCGCTGGTTGAGCTTCAGCTCAAGGAGGTGGAGTACGACCGGACGGACAATGCGGACGGGTCGCACATCAACCTGGTGCAGGTGGGCAAGATTCTGGGTCTGAACCTGCTGCCGGACGCGACGTACCCGGAGATGATTGTGCCGTACCTGGACGAGCGGGGCACGCAGGACGCCAAGACAGAGCCGATGGTGCGCGTGTACTGGTACATGATGGAGGCGATTGCCGGCATCACGGTGATGGACCACTTTGAGGTGACCATGTTCCCGATGAAGATCCAGCTGGAGCACGAGGTGGGCAAGAAGCTGTTTGAGTACATCTTCCCTAGCACGGGAGACAAGGCCAGCAATCCCGGCAACAGCAACGACTCGTCGTCGGTGAAGCAGCTTGCGGCGTCGGGCGACGAGGACACCGAGGACGAGGAGGTGTACAACATGCAGGGCCGGCAGGAGCGCAACGGGTCGACGGTGTCTGAGCGCGACGGCACGGCGGTCAACTTTGACACGCGGCCCGGGTCGCTGGAGCTGCGGCTGCAGCCGACATTGACGTCGAACCAGGCGCACAAGGCACAGGTGGAAAAGCAAAAGGCGATGAGCGTGCACTCGACGGACGGGCACTCGTTCCGGTTCCTGCGGCAGCCGACGATGGCGATGAGCACTAAGTCGATCGCGAAGAAGCCGTCGCACGAGTCTCTGCAAGGCCCGCTGCGGATTGGCGTGGGCCGCAGCAGCACAGGCATGTCGTCGATCACGAGCGAGACGAACGCGAAGCGCAGCCGGTTTACGCTGCGCGGCAACAACAAGAACGCGGAGGACAAGCAGAACACGCCGGCGTCGGACGACCTGACCAAGATGATTACGCGGGCGAACAACTACAAGACGTTCTCGTACATCCGCATGCCGTCGGTGGTGCTGTGCCTGAGCTACAAGGGCAAGGGCGAGCGTAATATTGAGGACGTGCACGACTTTGTGTTCCGGCTGCCGACGATTGAGTACCGCAACAAGGTGTGGTCGAATTTGGACCTGGCGCTGGCGCTCAAGAGCCGGGTGATCAAGGCGCTGATCTCGCACACGGGCGCGATCATTGGCAACAAGCTCAGCAAGCACCGGCCCAACACGGCGCAGCAGTCGCGGCTGCGGCAGCAGGCCAACAGCTCGGTGCTGCTGTCGATGCCGGCGCACGAGTCGCGCGAGAACAGCGGCGACGACTCGTCGTCCATGTTCGGCACGTCGCCGGTAGACTACTCGCGGTCGCCGCCGCGGTCGCTGCGCGGGTCGGGCACGTCGATCCCGATGCCGCGGCCAAGCAGCCAGGGCTCGAGCATTGCGTCGTCGACGCACCGGTCGTACCGCGGGGGTATTAGCATTCCGGGTGCCGTTGACAACAACTCTACAAATAACGGCATGGCTATGATCAACACAAACACTGGGCCCGTGCCCAAGTTTATGACAATGCCGCCGACACCGCAGGACTACAACCACGCCTACACGTCAGGCGTGCCTCCACCACCCAGCCGCGGCAGCAACTACGGCGACTACCTGCGGCCCGTCAGCCGAAGCAGCACTAGGAATTTCATCGGCGGCGGCGGCAGCAGCAGCAACGGCCAAAGCAGCCAGGGCGACGGCGACAAGAAACGGTCCGCGTTTGGCGGCGTGCGCAACAAGCTGAGCGCACTGGCGTCTCGCGTCAAGGATGGGCACAACCACAACAATGCGCAGAGAGCTGGCGTGCACAGCAGCGGCGGCCCGCCCACCGACAGCGAGTACGACACGGAGCCGTGGCGCGGCGATGCGACACCCGTGCGGCGTCGCGAGACTACGTTTGCGACGCCCGTGGGCAGCGTCGACGATGAGGACGGCGACGACGGCGAGGACGCGGACACGGACGTGCCGAAGACGACGCTGCACCGCGGTCTGCGGACCAAGACGACATAATAGTGTCTGCGAATCGGAGTGAGCGATGCAGCGGCTTGTAGTGGCTGTCTATGCACAGCACAGACATTGGGGGTTACATGAATAGAAGGATAGAGAAAAAAAAGTACTCAGTAGAGAGACCGCGGCGCACGAGATACACAGACATGTCAATGTCAGCATAGCATGGGTTGCATTTATTTTTGTTTGTTTTATATATTTATTTTCCTTGTGTCTTATATATCACATATTATTCAATCTTGTTAAGCTTATTCAAACTAGGAAAACTGTGAGATCGTGCTATTCGCGAAGCATTGCAAATGCCTCATTGATGATACCCAACCACCACAGAAAATGTGCATCTCAGATTCTTGGCTGTGCCGTGTCGGCTATAATCAGTCACCGATGCACAGTCTATTATTCTACATGAACACACTTGTTAAGTATTGATCCTTTGGTCGATGTAATAAGTGCATCGTTCAATGACCACTCCCGCTCGATATGCTTTATTTTCCTACTATATCTACTTGATAGCATAAATCCTTGGATATGCCGTGAAGCACAGACGTCAAGTATAAAGAATAGCGCATACAGAAAGTAAGACAACAAATGCAATCGAATAATGACAATTCAAACTCAGCTACTTATCTGAATGTGTATTCATTCCTCGTTGCAAACCCCCACGGCGAACTGAAAACTCAAAACTGAAATGCACGTCTGACACCGGGATCTGCTTTGATTGAACCCTTTTCTTGGCTCTCCTTTTGGTTATTTTTATTTCTTCTTCTCAGCCGGTTCAGCCCTCCCTCCCGTTCTATATTGCATCTTCTTTGGTTGGTCGTTGGTCGCTGGTTGAGGGAACGCCCTGCATGATATTGACTGCACACCGCCGGACCCTTGTTTTGATTTGTTTATTTCGCTTGTTTGTGTATGTACGTGTCGTGTGTTGATTGCTCTCACAAAAGACAAAAGACAAATCAAAGTCGACGGAACTCGCCTGCATCCGAACACTGCAAAAGTAGGGCTTGTCAATATTCAGCCGCCCCCTCTTTGCTTCTCTTCACTTGTCCCCTTCCCCCGCCAAACTGAAAGATCCCTGCGGTTTTTATTAATCTCTAAAATAAAGTGCGTTCTAATGCTGCAGCCTTGGGGCGTCTAGTCGGAACGAGTCATACATCGTGTGACTGTAAAAGTGTTTGTTTCATGATGTTGAATGAGTGGTTTTCAATCAGCAAGATAACACTCTTTCAATTCAACGAAAGAAAGTCCCTGGTCGGATATTTATTCTCAAAGTGGCAAGATAGCCACTTCAACGCCGATCAGTTGATCAGCTAAAGTGAATACACAGACACGTCAACGTGCAATCAAGTCGGAGAGGAATGCGCGGATCTTCATTGTAGAATTTGTTAATGAGAATAAATGAGAATAAGTGAGAACTTGTGATAAGAACTTTTTGATATTAAAAGTACAATAAAAGAAATTGCTGTGAAACAATCGGTGTATTTGCAATGCTCGGAAATCAAAAGGTATATCGCAATGCCAACACGCTGTACATGAATAATAAGAGACAAAAAGAAAAAACAAAAGGATGATGGGGAATATGCGTAAACGCCATGCTATACAAAGAAACGTGTAAAGTCGTGAATCGTGGTGTGTGTAGAGTGGTTGTTGCAAAAATTGTTGCAAAGATTACTCGCAAGTAATGCCGACCCACCGCGCAGGGACGCCGTCGGCGCCAATGGCATACGCCTTGCCGGCCTTGCGCGGCGGCAGCGCGAGCCGTGCCCGGCCTGGCTTGCGGTCGTCCAGCTTGCCGACGCGCCGCATCGCCATCTCCATGACGGCGATGCGGATAAAGTCCGAGTTCTCGCGCAGCTCGCGCTGGCGCGGCCCGGGCGCCTGGCGGTCGTCAATGGTGCCGCAGACGGGCTGGGGTTTGCTGGCGGTCGAGGTCGAGGTAGAAGGGGGCGGTGACGGGCGCTTGCGGTGCACGCGGTAGGTCTGCATCTGGATGGAGGCGGTAAAGGCGGAGCGCGAGCTGGACGGGACACCGCCCATGCCGTTGGAGTGGGCGGTGCCGTTGCCGCCGTGGAAGGCGGGCGGCGTTTGGGCCGAGACGGCGGCGGGAATAGCGGGCGACAGCAGCTGGGCGGCGGACGACGCCGACGTGCGCGGGTCGATGTGAACGTTGGTCGTCGGGTTCAGGTAGCGGCGCAGCGCGGCGCTGGGCTCCTCCTCCAGCGGCGGCGGCCGGCGCTCGTCGGTGTAGGGGATGCGGGGGTCGATGGTGAGGATCGAGCGGGTCAGAAAGTCCTCGGGCGGGATGGACGATGTGAGATTAAGGTTCGAAAAAGAACGGGCGGCGGCGCGCAGGGCCCGCAGCGAGGCAGTCAGGTTGGACTTGAAGGCGGACTTGAGCGGCTTCAGCGGCAGCGGGAAGCGGGCCTCTGTGGTCTTTGAGAGCGGATCCGGCGACTGGAAGACGCGAAAGTCGAGGGTGTCGTCGTCGCTGTCGGCGTCGACGGTCAGGACCGACAGCGGGTCGCTGGGGTTGCGCTCGCCGGGCGGCGACGACACGGGGGTCATGGACTTGCGGGTGGGACGGGCCTTGCGGCTGCTGAGGTTGCGCACGGGCGTGTAGGGCGAGTCGCACGACGACAGGGTGCCGGCATACGAGTCGGACAGCGACGGCATGGACTCGAGCGAGACGGCGCGCGTCGACAGGCCCGGCTCCATGGTGCTGGTGCTGCCGCTGACAATGGACAGGTCGTCCTCGTCGAGGTCCTCGGGGGCGGTCAGCAGCACATCGAGCGGGCTCTTGCTGAGCGACAGGCTGAACTCCTGCTCGGCCTCTTGGGCGCGCTCAATAATAGAGTTGACGGTCATGCGCTTTTCGCCGTTGTCGCCCAGGTCGGTAATGGTGCTGCGCTGGCGCAGGCTGCGGTACGGCCGGGGTGGCGGGATGCTGGTGACGGCGAGCAGGGCGGCGACGGAGGGCGGGATGGCGTCGGGGCTGTGGACGTCGCGCGACGAGCGGCGCGAGGGCGTCGAGGTGGCGGACGTCCATGGCTGGGGCTGACGGGGCCGTCTGGAGTCGTGGCGCTTCTTGTGGTGTGCGGTCTCGTGGCGGGCCTTGACGGGGATCTGCACGGGGCTCGTGGGTGTTGTTGGGCGTGCGACGTCGGCGTGCATCGGCGATGATCTGGGCGTCTTTTCCGGTGTTAAGGGCATGTATTTGTTGGCGGTGGCGGTGTCTTTTGGTTTACGGACACCGGCAAGGCCGCTCCTCGGCGGCATGGTCGCTGTGACACTCATGGGCGCCGGGGGAGCTGTGGTGTAGTCGTAGTTGATTTTGTTATTTCTGTAGGAAGAAGAGTTGTTTGCAGTGATGGATTCCCACGAAGACAAGTCGTCATTACGTTTGAATGCGAGTGGTGAAGGTGTTGCTGGTGGTGAGTTGAGTGGTGAGCTGAGTGGTGAGTTGAGAGGTGACTGGAGAGGCGAGTTCAGAGGAGAGTGCAGCGGAGAGGGCCTCGGCGATGACCGTGGCGTGTGGCGAGGCGTATGAGAGTTAGAGTGTGATGGAGATGGTGACGGCGAGCGAGAGAGGTTTTGATTTTGCTGGCGAGTGACCAGAAAAGAACGAGGGGACATCATCTTAAAGAAAGGAAAGAAAGGAAGAGAGAAAAGGGAAGGAGAAAAGAGAGCGAGTCAAAGCACTGATATCGTAGATTACTCTACTCGGTATGACAACACAGGGTCGGGCAGCACAAGACACAAGACAAGTCACAAACACACCAAACAGGGTACAAGAGGGGATGTACCGTCTGCAGCAAGTATGGAGTATGGAGACCTTGTTCGTATGACACAGATGTAACCATGTACTTGTCGTGTAAAGCGAAATAGGAAAGTGTAGAGCAGGGTAGATAAAGAAGAGTGAAAGAGGGCAATCCTAATCAGCGCCCCTGGTCCACTTTGCAGATTGCTGCTGTGCCGGCTGCACGACGGTACATGGGTGTGTACCAAGGGTTGGGCCTGCCAAGTCTGACGTCGTGTGGTGGTAGTGGTGTGGCGTGGCTGCTGTGGTAGAGAGAGAAAGAGAGGCCGAAAAAAGCTAGCTGGCAGGGCTAACTGGCAGAGGGCTAATGGCCTGAAAGAACAATGAAAGAGTTGGTGTAGAAAGTCGTCGTCGCCTGCCAGAATCTCGTACGTAAAGGCGTTGTACGTAAAATATGAGCAAACAAGAGCCAACAAGAGCCAAAATACGTAACAGCAACGCCGAGGCCGCCTGGAGCGTCCAGTAGCAGAGAGCAGAGAATTGCAGAGCAAATTGTTTGAAAATCAAAACAATGAAAGCGGGCCAGCAATTAGAGAGGAAGAGAAGAAGAAGAAATGGCTGCAATGCTATTGGGCTGATGAGGCGCGAGTGAGGCGAGGCGAGGCGAGGCGAGGCAACAGGGCTGGCCAGATGAAAGGCGATGATGGATGTGTTGATGTATCTTGTACTGTAGATAGTACTCAGTACAGAAGACAGCTGAGAGAGACCGGCCTGGCCGTTATTGCAGCTGCCTTTCTCTATTTCTGGTCTGTATTTCTTTGTATTTCTTTGTTGGATTCTTTGACGATGGGTCCTGGAGATTGAGGCTCGGAGCAGCTCGGTGAGGAGGGTCTGTACTGTGTAGAGAGTTGAGAGTTGAGTATGTTGTCGGCGCGATTCCGTAGATTGCGATGCCGTAAAAGAATGTATTGATTTCGACGGGAAATATGTTTTCGGAATCGATTTTGTAGAGAGTGTTATTTGAATATCGATTATTGACGATACAGTTGACGGAAAGAGACAGTGCGCACAGTGTTGCTTGTACAGTAGAGTACAGTAGAGTACAGTATGAGTAGAGTTCGGCGCTGAACTGGGAAGAGAGTCGTGTGTAGCGGTCGCGTGTCGGCGGTGTTTGGGTTGAGTCGATGGGTTGTGGTTTGAATGAAGTTGGATGAGTTGGATGAATAGAAGTTGAAGTTGTCACAGCTCACAGTCAACGAAACGATACACTTAACATCAGATAGCATCTATCGCTCCTTTATCTCTATCTCTCTTGTCTGAGTGTTTATCTATCAGCCACTCTTCAGACCACTCTATCAGCCATTCCTCTACTCTCTACTCAGCACGCCTGACTCGCGTTTGCCTAGCAGCCTGAGATACAAAGTAGTCTGCTGTGTCTGTCCTACAGTACTCAGTACACCCCCCACGGCCGAGATAACGCTGTGGCCAGTTGTCTGACAGTTTCCTGACCAGTCCTGGCCAGTCCTGACCAGTGTCAGTGGTCTGTGCCAGCAAGATCAGGGCACAGCAGCCGCGTATCCGTTGATCAGTCAGACGCGGGATGAGGGATAATACGAGTACTGAGTAAGAAGAAGCAAATAAAAGCAAAAGAAAGCAAGATAGGGGTCTTCTCTCTTCTCCTCTGTCTGACTCTGATGCTGTGCCCTTGATCACCGTGTCTCAGTCGTTGGGCTGGGCGTCGGGCGTCAGCCAGTTGTTCAGGCGCGTCAGACTGCAGCACAGAGCAGAGTCAGTCACTCAAAATGCCTGCATTCCAGCGATAGGCTGCCCAGCCCCTCACGACTCTCTACAGACGACTTATTACACTCCCCTCCCTTCTCCTTCCTCCTTGGACGCACTTAACTCGGCCTTGAGTGCAGGCTTATCGGTGGGCTTCTGTAATACTTTGTCTATCGTGAGTCTGAGCCGGTCAAGGCCGAGATGGAGAATCAGGAAGAGGAGAAACCAAGAGGAGAAACTGATAGCAGCGCGAGCGAAGCCGGCTGTAAATTAGTGGATAGTCCTGTCGCAAAACTACAGAGTAAACCCCAGCAAAACCCAGCAAAGCAAATAGCCTACTGCCTACTGGTAGCGCCGTTCGCGCTGTCGATAGCTGTTTTCCGACAGCAGTGGGCCTGGAGTACTCAGTAAACGAGCTGACACTGCAAAACAGCACCAGAGACCAACAAAGACGCCGGGTTCTCCCTTGCTCGTCCTCTCTGCTCTGCTAACTCGCGGCCACTAAAACTAGACCGACGTGTCATGTCCTTTCTTCTTTATTCTTGGGCTGTCGCAGCGTCCGACAGTGTTTGCAATGGTAATTGGCAATTTCGGCATGGTTCGTAGTGGCTTTTTCTCTTTCTCTTTCTACTTGCTCGGCGGAATATCGTGGTATTACTCAGTACTTCGTAGAGACTCGGAGAATTGAGATAGCCAGAGAGCCAGATAAGCCTTGTTCGTATTCATTACAGCCTGCTACTGGTAACAACTCCAAAAGGCAGGAGCGTAGAAGACAGATAGAAAGAAGATAGAAAGAAGAAAGAAGACCTTCCCAAACGAGCCTGTCGCGTCCGACCACTCTCACCTTCCCTTCCCTGCGCCCTTTCCTCCGTGATCATCCTTGTCCTCGGTAGGGGTCCAGCCCCTCTGAATGAATGCTCTTCTTTCTACTGAGTACAAAGTACAGAGACGCGTCGGTAATAAAGCTCATCGCACTTAGACAAGGTGTCTTTCGTCTTTGCTGGGCCGCTTCTCCCGCACTTCTTTCCTTCCATCCCACAATTCTTCAGGCTTGCCCAATTCGGAAGCGCCCTGTTTCTTCTTTCCTTCCCAGGCCTCCGTATTGTACACAGTGTGTTTTATCTGTTCACACCTTAATAGGTGAAATACACTGTATTCATACTGTGACGGGTCGCATCGAACTGCTCTTGGGGGAAGAAAAGGCGGCAGGCAGCATTACTCGATTAGTCATTACTCGTGGTTGCATCAAATCCCGAAATAGCAGCAATACAAGCATACGAAGTACAGAGTAGAGACAAACAATGCATGACTGTTGCAAACCTAAAACGCCTGACTGGCTACGTACGCTGCACCGCCTTGGCCCGCTGTATTTTGTCAATGGCAAATTCAAAACAACACCGAATTGTTGGCGAATTGTTAGCAACCGAAATGGCAAAGACGAAAAAGAAAAGGAAAAAAAATAAAAGAAAACGTAACAATCACAATAATAGAGAACAATAATAGAATGCAAACTCGATTATGGACAGGCAGACTCGTTTGACCTGAAAATCACGTTCAACAAAAATCAAAGCGAAATTCAAAGCAAACCAACAGAAAGGCTCGGCGCATCTCAGGCCTCATTTCGGTTCGGCTCCGTCTTTTTTTCTCTCTTTTTTTCTCTCTTTTCTTTCTGTTTTTCTTTTACGTTTTCATCTCGTTTTGTTTTGCCTTTTTCTGGTATTGAACTGCCAATCCGTTGCCAATCTGTCAATCACTGTGAGTTTGTTGTTTTACTCAGTATGTCTACTTGTCTTCTCCATCAACGGCAACGGAGCTCCTCTCGTTTTGTTTTTTTTGTTTTGTCTTTTTTTTCTTCTTTCTCAGACCACATCCCACACAAAGCTATTCGCTGGCAGTCCCACGCATCCCACATACCGCTTTATGCGCAGGGTCTTGTAGAGAAAGGGAATAAGAATAAGAAAAAAGAAAAAAGAAGCCGTTGATGCACAAAGAGATGGAGTCGAAATCTCGGTACTCTGCAGAAAGTGGGAGGGCAAAAATTAGGGACAGACAAGAGGGAAAAGGAGCCAAAAAGGAAGGAATGGCGACGACAGTATGCAAAAGTGTGCAAAAAGAAGAGAAAAGGCAGAGGAAAAGCAACAAAAAGAAGGGGCTAGTATCACAACGGTAACAAGCCAGATCCTAGTGCGCGCAGACTCGCGATTTCGGGAGGAAAAGGAAAAAGTCTTTAAAAGTGTACTCAGTAGGTGAAGCGGAGATGAAGAGAAGCAAAGAAATTGAAGAAAAATAGAATTTAATATCAACAGAAAAGATACGAAAAAAAGAAGGCTGATCATGAATCCGAAATGATAACGATACATGCAAATCAGTGAAAATTAGAATGATAATCACAACGACTACCGAGTACACGTCGACCGGAGATGCAACGAAAAGATTCAGAGCAATCAAATCAAAACAAATTATCGCCGTTGTCGGCTCGGTGTCTGCTTCCCTTCTCACTGCCCTAGGATGTCTGCTTTTTCTACCTCCTCCGACGCCTGAATCCTTCGTCCTTCGTTTGTCCGTCTTGGTTCCGTTGGCTGTCCGCTACTGTCCGCTGCTGTCCGAGCAGATCACGACATTGCCAGCAGTATTGCATTGTTTGCCGAACTACTCAGTACTCAGTACTGTGGCTCCGACGACTCACGTCCCTCCACGCTGCATGCCACGCTCCCACGCTCGGCTAGAGTGGCTTTCATTTCAGTGTTGTTCTTTGATTCTTATTTGGGCGTGATCAGCAAAAGTACTCTGGTAATTACTTCTGTATTATCATACAGTTCTTTGTCTGCTCGCCTCCAAAGATGTCTCACTCAGAGTCATGCTCGATTACAGGCAATTGCCACCTGTCAGCCGTTGGTGTCACGCTGCACTCGATTCGTATCGTGTGCCTGGGCATGTGCTCGACAATAGACCGTCAAATAGGTCAAAGGGCCCCTGTACAGCGATTGCTGATACCCCCAATCTCATACGTAGGATTGAACAGGATTGCGGGGTGCTGGTAGAAGGAATCGCTGAGAACAGGATACTGGGAACATTCAAGAGAATACCGATGTGAGCATGTGCCGATCGCATTGGGGTTGCAATGTTGGAGTTTACTTTTAGTAGAGTGGCATTGTTCTCAACAAACGCAGCACAAAATATCAGACTAGCAATACCGGCTAACATGTCCTCGTGATGCTTGATTACAACAGATGTCATAAGGCAGTCAGCAGCCGTATCTTGTGATTTAATAAAGAAAGAAACAAAAGAACAGAAGTTCAAGGCCAAGGGATCACCACGCACAATGTGATGACAATCTCGAGCAACCAGCCGCATGCTTTACTTTGAACAGAGTACGACTCTGCAGATGCTCGGCACTACTTTACTACTTTGTACTGACGCTGCGTCACTCGGTAAAAATCAAAAATCAAAAATCAAAATCAATCCGCCTGCATCGACACATCACCACATTGCTGCCCAACGTGGGATATCTTCTCTGCCACTCTTTTCTATCACTTTTCTCTATTTTCTTGCACTGCTCATACGTGCATATGCCCGTCTTATCTGGCCGGTCTCCCGCCATCCCGCCTTCATCCCGTCCTTTTTTTTTTTGTGTAGTCCTCCTTTTTCCCTTTCCCCGTCATGTCGTACGTTGTATTCAACCGCAATTCTACTTTTTACTTCTCCATTTCCACAATCTTATTGCAGAGTGAACCCTTCTTTTCTTCTAGCTGCACGCTTGTCCGAAAGCCGCAACTCAACAAGACTGTAATTAAACTATTTTAGAGTACTCTGAAGTAGACCGTCAGTCTTCCGTGTCTTTTTACTCTTTACCTTTTGCCCTTTCTCTCTGATTTTCGTCTTCGCGTCTCGCTTCGTTGTCGGCACAATGACCGCCGTATTCTATTCGTCGGTTTGTTATACGTTGTCCATCTTTGATGTTCATGTCGGCAGTATTTTTTATATTATCTACATGGTGAAAATCTACAAAAAAAAAGTGAAAATCTACAGTGAAAATCAAAACTCAAGATGCGGTCAGAGATGCAGAGCGGTCTGCTTCTACTTTCCGGTTTAGGCAGCTGCTGCATCAACCTTTTTATAAAAAAATAAAGTTGATTGCATCTCCTGTACGGCAGACATGTACTGGCTCAAGTATTGATGTCGAATATTAATCACGATCACTGCAGTACCTTTGCATGATCCATACCGAGTAGTATACCACCTGCCTAGTCCAGCTCGCTTCGGTGTTAGCTCATGATGTCAACGGAATACAAAGTCGGAAGTAAAGAAGTAAATAGATCAAAGTAAGAAGCGAATTGAGAAGAAGTAATATAAAGAAATGAAGAAATCATCCAAGAAGAGAAGGACATAAGAAAGACATGAGAAAGACACAAGAATAAAATACACTCCAAGCATGTGAAAAGAGCCAAGATGGATGAGATATCAATCTGCACCGCGGCTAAAAGAATCAAAAAAGAATCAAAAAAGCACAATCAAACTAGAATGGCCGCCCGTCGGTTATATCGGTAGACCCCCGCGGCTCGTCCATGCTCGCCCTGTCCCGGCCCGGCCACTGCGCCGGCACCCCGCGCGGCGTCACCACCCCGAACCGCCGCTCGCCGTACCGCGACAGCCGCTCCTCGTTGAAGTCGCGCCTCGGCTCCCTCTGCTCCCTCTGCTCAGACGACTGCCGCGGCCGCCGCTGCAGCTCCACCGGGTCCGTATCGAGAAAGCTGGCCCTGAGCGGCCCCGACACGGCCGTCAGCTCGCGCGCCAGCCCGTCGACCTCGCGCTGGATGTCGCTGACGCGCATGATGCCGTTGTTCGTCATGGCCTCTTCGGAGCTGCTGCGCGGCGTGTGGCCGTGGAGTTCGCGCATGTCTCGCCGGGCGTGCTGGCCCTGCTGGTCGAGGGTTTGGATGCGGATGTTGTGCAGTGCCGGCGGGCGCTGCTTTGTCCGCTTGGACTTGCTGCCTTTGCTGCCGCTTCTGCTGGGTCCGCGGAAGCCACTGCTCGGCAGCGACGTCGTCGACTTCTTGGCTGTCGCTGCGGTAGATGTCCGCGACATATAGACGGCCGTATTCCTTCCGGCCTCTCGCTCTGTCCGGCCAAATCTTGGAAGCCAC
This sequence comes from Ophiostoma piceae, assembly GCA_032248835.1. Taxonomy (NCBI): domain Eukaryota; kingdom Fungi; phylum Ascomycota; class Sordariomycetes; order Ophiostomatales; family Ophiostomataceae; genus Ophiostoma; species Ophiostoma piceae. The sequence goes on from CP135122.1 coordinate 6,108,779, forward strand.
CCGCCGCGGTCGCGTGCGCGCAGGAACGGACGGAGCGCCGGAATGGACGCTGTGATCAACGCCAGATTGGTCTCAATGGCGGAGGCGACGAAGCCAATGTTGAACGTCGGGTCCGGCATGACCACCAGGTTGAACAGGCCCTGCACAAACAGAACCATGCGCACAATGGATGTTATCGTGACCCTGCTTGTTAGATTTGACACAACACAAGTAAGAAAATAAGAAAATCAAGAAAATACGTACAGAATGCCCAGCAAAAAGATAAAGATCAGCCCGACCTTGGTGCGCCGCCGGATCTTGAGGTCCGCCAGGATGTACATGGGCAGCCCCAGCACCACGAGGTCCGTGACAATGTTGATCGCCGACGTCGACACAAACAGCGCGCGCCGGTCGATGCAGCGCCCGCCGCGGATCGTCGGGTCCCAGTTGAACGCAATCGGCGTGCACTGGAAGATGAGAGCAACAAACAGCGCGGTCATCTGCATCAGGTTGACAATGTTGAGGCCGACAATAAAACGGCGGATGCCCGTCTTCTGGCCGAACAGTCTCAGCAGAAAAATGAGGACAGACGACTTGGCAAGCGCGAGGATAGGGTTGTACAGAAACTCGACGGCAAAGTTCCAGATCATGCTGGTGGTGAGGTCGTGCGGCGGTACCTGGTCGATGTGGATGCCAATGTAGTTTGTTTTTATGACTGTCTGTCAGTGGTGCATTCTAAATAGTTTTTGTCGAGATGGCAGACTTACACATGTAGCTGATGCCGGTCTGTACTATGGACAGGAGCATGGAGACCGAGATAAACCAGTCGTCTGTCTGTTAGATGCAGTCTCGTGTGTAGAGATGTAGAGACAAACACATACCAAGTCCAAACTGGCGCGATGCCATGCGTCCAGCAACCCGCGCAGCGACGACGAGCAGCGCCACTGCCGGGAAGAAAAAGTTGATTGCTATTGCAAAGTCCTGGAGCCCGCTCGAGGGCTCCCTCGTGTTGAGCCCAATGACCATCGTGTGTGTTGTTGTATCAGTCCGTTTTGCAATCCGCAATTTCCGCCGTTAGTAGATGTGCAGAGTCGCTTACCATCTAGACGGTAAGTGGTGATACTTGGTGCACTATACGTATTCTAGATAGAATATAAAGACGCAGTTAAAGACGCAAATTATCAAGAAGAGAGAAAAGTAATAAAACAGAAAACAGATCGAGGGAGCCGGACACATAAGTATATCAAGTATAGCCTGTCGGGTATGCTCCAGAATGCTCGAGAGAGATCAAACAAGAGACGGTCAAAGCAGGAGACAGAGTCATGGCGGACTACAGTCGGACGAATACAGGACAAGACGACACAAGACGACACAACAAGACAAGGACCAAGTCTAGATGTGACAGCCGGATCTTCCACTCTCTCGAGGGGCGACAGCGAGTATTCTGTGGTGATCAAAACTCATGCATCGATCCATGCCGCAGATCATGCTCACACTTTGTCTTTACATTTGCCACCGTTGATATTTAGATAATATTTGATATCTACTTGATATATATTCTCAGAGTGTCATCAGCAGCACTGGCCTAAACGGTCCGTCTAGCATGCATGACACTCGCGGATCGGGATATATCTCTGCGACCCCTTACCCCAGATGACACGAGCTGCACAGACGTTGAAATACGCAGCGTAGATGCAAAAAAGGGCAAAAAGAACAAGAGGACAAACAAAAAAGGAAAAAAAGAAAGACAAGACAAAAAAAACGTACAGCAGAGGGTATTCGCTGGTCGTCACCGACCCAACTACTAATCCGCCGATTACTGGTTTGACTAGGGGAGAGCGGACGGGATCCCGTATTTTCCAGTATCTATGGCCGTACGTGGAAGAGTGAGTGTAAAGAGGGATTATGAGGATGGCAAAGACCTAGAGTAGTGTGCCGGATGTCGGTCGTAAGGTTTGGGTTGGCTGGTGCTGCACTTGAGCAGTATTGTGTCTTTTATTGGTTTTATATCAGCCCTGTCTAGATGTTTAAATTTCTGCTATTGCATGCGGTTATACTACCAATTTATTCTATCTTCTGGGCATTACTTCCATCATAAAGACACATCACAACGAGACTGGACGGATTCGTCTCAAACACATCCCGTAGCTCATGATACCCTTGGTCAAGATAGCCGTACCAAACAACGGCTCTGCGTTTGAGGCTAGTCGCTGGCTTGATGTCCAAGCATAAAAATATATCAATACATAAATAAGAAGCTTCCATCTTCTCTACCCATTCTGTCTTTATCCGCGGAACGTCCAAGCGCGCAGATCATACATGGCCTCGAGTGTGTGCCGTCCGGGGTGGTGTCGGTGTGTCATGTCATGATTTTAGTTTGTAGTCTGTAGTCTGTAGTATTTGACATTATGATTCGTCTTTACCTTTGCGTTTCAAAAGAGCTAGCAGCTGTTGTTCAGACGAGAATGTAGGCTTTCTTTCTACTTTCCAACCATTTAGCAGACGATGCTGTCGAGGTGGACGAGGTGAGCTTTGGCACTTTTCTGGCAAGACATTGACATTGCCTACCGAAAACAGCTTCAAATTAAACTTAGTTATTGGCAAATTTATTACAATAAAGCAAATAGATATCTAAAAACAGTTTACGAGATGCTTCGACGAGGGGGATGTGCAGTCTGAGACGTGACGTTCGTCCCGGGACAGACCCGCTTTTATATGATACTTGATTGGGTATACTGTTAAGTAGGCCCGCCTAAATACATCTGTGGCCAATCACAGGTGTCATCTGCACATCACGAAACTGTCATCTCGACGTCAGTGACGATATCATTGTGCAAGTTTCTTTGACGGTTGCTATGTGTTTTATTTTTCCGTATTTTTCGTTGTTTCCGGAAGTTTTACTAAAATTTAATAGTATTAGTATTTAGGCACTTGAATCTCAAACAGTTGGTTTTGAACTGAAAACAAAACATCGCCATCTCATGTCAAAAAACTCGCCGTCTAATCAAACCTAAACCTGTTGAGCACACTCGGGGCAGTTCGCCAAGGACAACAATACCGATGTGCACATCTTGAGGAGCGAGTTTACATTTACATGATGAGGGTATGGCTGCCCATCGTAGACTGTAGCGAATCTCGTCTTAAAGTAACGATTCGCTTTTGCTTATTGATTTAAAAAGGTTCTTTAATTGCTACTATGTTTCTCCGTACAAACAGTTTAGTAGACCAGTCTCGTGCACCTGGACAATGCTCACTCTTCTCCGTTGTATACAATGCGGCTTTCGTCGTCCTTGCTCCAGTAGCCCCGGCCACCGTCCTGGTAGATCTCGGACCGGGCCTCAAACGACTCTTCCATCTCGTCCTGCTGGCTTTCCGTGTCCTCGCGCTCCAGCTCCGACGCCGGCGCATTGCCCGTAAACACGGCAAGGAGGCCGTGGCGCGTCAGGCGGTCCTCGTCCCAGAGCACATAGGCCTGCTCGCGAAAGCCGGCATTGTGTGCCATCATGAGCGAGCTGGCCAGGGGCACGTCGCGGTTGGCCGCCCACCAAGCTTCAAACGGCCCCTTGTCGGCGTCGACCGCGGGCTCGGACGGCTTAAAGAGAGCCGTCCGCTCTCGGTCGGTATAGTCTTTGAGGTTGATCACTCGAAGGGCCGCTCGGTCGTCTTCGTACAGCTGGACCAGCGTCTCGTGCAGATTCGAGGCGCCGGACGTGAACGTCGACGCCAAAAGTTTGTGTTTGGCTTCGTAGGACGGCGCCGACTTTAGCTTGTGAACAAAGCAGATGCCCTGGCCAAGCTGTGGGGTGATGGTCTGTTAGCTTTTTCTGAGAGAGGGAATATCTTGTGGTTTCGTTTTTGTTTTCTTACCCAAGTTTGTCTTTGATCGTTCATGTATCCGGGCGAGAGATAGTCGACGGCCATCTCGCCAAAGAAGACGTCATGGGCAAGCACGTCTCGAGAAGCTGGTGCGTGTATTAGCATGCTATATTTTGTCTCGTCTCGTTTCAGGCACGCGCCAGACCTCACTCGCCTTTTGCAAATTCAAGCTCGACAAACTCCTGGACACATCCAATGGCCTCATTCTCCCACGCCGGGAATGCGCGCAGAAACGAAGCGCCGTCGGCTGCTTCTCCCCTGTCGCCGTCTTCGGGCGAGTCATCGACCGGCTGTAAAAAGAGGCGCGTGTACAGTTCCAGTCGGTAAAAAGCGCGACAGAAGCGAAAGTGCTCTCCTAGCGACAGAGAGAGCGGAGAGTTTTTGCGTGTTGGTTCGCGGTCCTCTTCCGGTTTCACGCCTGGCGAGGCGCTTTGCGACAGCCGCTCCCATGCACGGGTCGAGAACGCCGTGACAAAGCCGTGGACAATGTCGTGTGTCTGGCTCATCTGCGCCAGCCGCGCAAACGGCACTTTGTCCAGTAGGTTCGTTGCAGGCTCTACAGACTTCCGGGGCTCCTTTCGCACGCTGCGGTTGAGCCTGTCGAGCAGCGCGTGAATCGTTGGGGCGGTTCGCGGAGCCAGGTGCGATGCTTCCATCACGGCAACGGCGTACGGGAGAAGCTCGGGGGCAATCTGTTTCCGCAAAATGTCGACGGCAAGATGCGGGTTCTCCTGGAAGCTCGTGTGGACATGGCGACACGACAGCAGAGCCGACGACAGGTTCTGGAGGCTACCGACATGCAGCAGCGCTGCGTTGACAATTTCGCAGGGCAGCTTGGTGATTACAGACATTTTGGGGGCGTTTGATGGTCGTTTTGTTGCCTTGAAGACTGTGTGGTTGGGAGAACGGAAGAAAGCGGTCGATGTGTTTTGTTCTGGGAGTTGTAGGAGTTCCGGGAGTTGTACATGAGGCGTACCAAGCTTAGTCACAGGGAATGCGTGCGGGGTCTTAGCGCTTGGGGTGTTCAACAAGGCTGTAGACATTGTGCCCGACCACACCCTCATTCCGAGATAAGACGATGTGAGCATCCCGTCTCACCAATCCAGCACATCCAGCCACTCTTCGGCCGCGGTCACGCTTATGGACATGGCGTGACACGGATGGACGTGGCCGAATTTGTTTCGCGTTGTTTGTGCCGCTCGTCTTATATTTTACTGAAAATTGCATCTTACAAAGGCATGCTTATAAGTGTGTTTCGACACTCGTTCGAACGTGCATTTCTGGCGGCAATGCAGACGGCATTCCCTGTCCGCCTGCAAAAGTCGGCTCAAGGCTCGCCGTGCCCTCCTCGACGCATGGGTACATTATAGTGTCCAGCTGCCATTCTGTCTAAAATGCTTTCCTCTTTTCCCATGCTCGAAGTCCTTACATTCTTGTTTGATTTCACATCCGTTTGTTTGCAATTTTTTTTGAAGAAGCCTTTTGTTCCGTCACACCTCAGCCCGTCATGTCCAATAACACGAATGACAGCCCGAACGGCTGGATCTCAGCGAGACAAGAGGAGATCAACGAGTTGCGGGAGACGATTCCTGGTATCGACGAGAATGGGAGATTTATTCGTGGCTCCGAAATCGAAACTAAATACGACGGTTACAAGGTCGCGGAAAACAACCATGCCAACGCCAATAGAAATTACAAAACAACAGCAAAAATAAAAGAGGCAAAACGGCCATACAATGCGCCCATCGCCGCAGTTGCAGGCAGGCAGTTCTACCTGGACGGCCACGAGACGCTGGCTCCCCTTGCAATGACTGCCGCAGACGCGGCAACAACGTACGTTTCACATGAATGGGATGAGGCAGGCTAGTTCGGTGCTAGAGGCTGACAACCTTTTACAGACATGCCGATCTCCGCGCCAGCTTTACCAGACAGTACGAGCCTCTCTATGCTTTCCATGGTAATTTGGCCGGCCATGTAAAGCAAGCCGAAGACGTCAAGAAAGGTGCCCAGCGCCACCAAAACAACGCTGCCGCGCATATTGCGGCCGCTCAACTTCTGGGAGGTAACAATAACGCCAACCAAAACACCACCAACCAAAGCACCGCCGACCAAAACACGGCAAATTACAACATGCCCAACCACAATATGTACGACCAAAACACGGCCGGCCAGAACATGTCCTACCAGGGAGGCCAAGATACATGGTGAGGGAGTCCAAAGGGACGGAAAGGACATTAAGAAGATCCACACCTGTGATACGGCTTGGGTATGTCGTCGAGTTGATCATGTCTATGTTTTGCTTTGCGTCATCTCGTGCTTTTATTGGTTCATCTTTTTTTTCATTTTCTATTTTTTGCTTTCTTCTTCTTTCTTCCTTTTCCTTTTCCTTTTCTTCAACCCGTCTTTCATAACACTCTCTTACAATATACCAGTTCCTGAACTTGCTATAAATGGTTGATGCTCCGAAATGTAAGACATATCAAAGGGTGGAGTGCGAAGAAGATATAAGTCTAGATCGGACCGAAGGACGGCTCGCTCCGCGCTAAGTTGAGCGTCTTAGACGCCTTATTTCCTAACAAGGCTAGTTGTAAGTGACCAATGTTTGCTGTGTTTTTGAGCCTTCGTGAAGGGTGCTAAGACTGAAGAGAATAATGAAAGATATAATACAAGAGCGATAGTGAATAAGTACCGTGAGGGAAGATATACAAACCATGTGAGGTCAAAACCACATGATGTATTTTAGACAGCCTATGGTCAATTACCTCATAAAAACGACAATGCGGAGATGTGCAAGACTTTTTCCTCTTCCTCCCCTCAAGTCTCAAATTATCCTCATCAACGCCCATACGTTTTCAAAGACAAGTGGCTCATCTCTCAGCTTAACAAGTCTCTTATAGCAAGGTCTGCCAGTCGGAAAGATGGAGTTGACCGGCAACAAACAAACCACAGTCACGTCCGATGGAAGCGAAGAGGCCCCGAAGCGTATCTTGCTCCGGTCCGCTACGCATCTTGTGCCCGGCGATGAATTTATGGAGAAAATCATGTTCATGCTGGATCTCATCTGCCAACATCACTGGGGTCGTGATTTCGATCGCAAGCACGACCGCTGGAGTTCCTTTGGTGCTCGTTTTGGCTATCCTAATCGTCGCTGCTACTTTTTGCTTGATCATGGCCAGTCGCTCGCCGATGAGGCCGTTCCTGTGCTTTGGTATGAATGGATGGGAGAATCGCTGTAAGTATTTTTTGACCTTTGTCCTTTGGTATGTCCTTTGCTATGTCCTTTGCTATGTCCTTTGCTAATTTGTATAGCCTCCCCTTGCCACTACCTCTCCCTCCAAAAGTCCTCAACAAGCTCACCGAGTTTCCCTTCACACGGCCGTCACCGAAAGATCTTCCCCCGCGACCGCCATTAGACGATGCTGCCAGACGCAAGAGAATACGCCTGAAACTTCGTTCCAAGTGTATGCTGAATGCGAGCGATCTGCAATTCATCGAGGATCGCCCCGAGGAAGCAAAGTGGCTCAAAAAGAACATTGAGCCACAGTTCTGGTCCGAGTTCGAAGCTATGACCGAAGCTAGACGTGCGGCTGGCAGTTCATAGTTTTGTCGGCACTTCAACATCACCGCGTCGTTATTCGTTAGTCTTGGAGAGCCCATGCAAAGTATCCTGGCTGAATCAGAATAAAGCTTATTCGTATATGTGCCAAGCGTAGACCCATTTGAAGGTGGAGATGATGGCAATGGTTGTGGTTGCAGATCCATTGGTGACACATGGCCAATCAGACTTTACCTCTTATAGACAGAACAAAAGCAATCATTCAACTTGACAGCGTCGGTGGTTTAGTGGTAAAATCTGTCGTTGCCATCGACAGGCCCCGGGTTCGATTCCCGGCC